>CM074286.1:7142500-7512500 GCA_037194245.1 Opsariichthys bidens | reverse complement strand
GATAGATAGATAGATAGATAGATAGATAGATAGATAGATAGATAGATAGATAGATAGATAGATAGATAGATAGATAGATAAACACTTAGATAGATAGATAGATAGATAGATAGATAGATAGATAGATAGATAGATAGATAGATAGATAGATAGATAGATAGATAGATAGATAGATAGACACTTAGATAGATAGATAGATAGATAGATAGATAGATAGATAGATAGATAGATAGATAGATAGATAGATAGATAGACACTTAGATAGATAGATAGATAGATAGATAGATAGATAGATAGATAGACACTTAGATAGATAGATAGATAGATAGATAGATAGATAGATAGATAGATAGATAGATAGATAGATAGATAGATAGATAGATAGATAGATAGATAGATAGATAGATAGATAGATAGATAGATAAGTCAGCCCCAGATGTGGTCTGTTGAAGTTCACACAGGTTGTGTTTAGATATAAAATCTGGTGTTGTTTTTGGGATGTTCTCTCCCGATTGACCCTGATGAGACTAGAGGCATAGCACGAGGATTTAATGACTGGAAATGTTCTTTCACGCTGCGGCCTTGTTTTCTTTGGACGGTCAGACATGCTTACACAACATCTGCTCATGCTTGAAGTGCACAGTCCTGATTGGCTCTTGATGACAGCAAGATTTAGCATCAGCTTCCGACTGTATCAGCGACAGAGTTATGGGAGAAGCCCGAGAGCAGGAACAATCAGTGTATGGGTGGCACATGTTTACGGTAGCATCGCTCTTTCCCACAACGACTCAATCCAAAGGCCGAGTTTCCCACAAAGGCTTGATCTAAGGGTCTTAAATTCCGGAACAATACGATTTTCTAAAAATATGAGATAAAAACACCCTCAATCTCCTGAAGAATAAGAATATTGGTTTGTTTATTCTGCTTATTTAAAAGCAAAGCACCGATATGCAAAACCGTGTAGAAACATCACAAATAATGCTCAGTTTATGCTCATAAAAATACTGTTGAAAACAATAAAATAAAACACAAAGCTATTAGCATAACAAGACCAAGACTTTTAGCAGGTTTTAGTTTAAATATTGAAGGCAGAGCAAAGGCAAGATACACATACTGTTACTATGGCACTGCTCTTTTGACAAATGAAATGTTAAAATCTAGGCAAGATCGTTAAAAATAGTTTTGATTTTCCAGTTTCCCAGTGTTCTTAAACCAGAAAACATCATCATATTGATATGCATATATCTGGATTGAATAAACCTCATTTTTACATTGAAAAGATGGATGTGATGTTTAGCTGGTGTTGAAATCTTTCCTTTACCCATCCATCACTGCTCACCTTACAATACACTATGATGAAATGTTACAGGCTTCAGTTGATGCCAGTGTCAAAAATAAAGCTCTTATGCAGGCTCTCTATCATTATGGTATATTATCCACTCAGCATTGACACAAAGCCTACATGCATTTGACTGAACATTCATGGTCATTCCTTCGCTACACTGAGTCCACAAAACAGCACATTTTGGCAAAAGCTATTATTAAAAAAATGTGAAAAAATAGTTAAGACAAAATAAATTGTAACTGAACAGTCTGAAAAGTCATAGCTTTTTTTCTATAAACACATTTCTCTTTGGCCATTCCTGCTTACTGGTTTCCACAGTTATCAACTTACATTTGGCTTTAAATTAAAGTGAGTTTGAAGAGAAATTTCACCCAAAAAAACAACAACAAAACAAAAAACGTATCATTTAATCATGCTCACACAGTTCCAAACCATATGACTTTGATGATTGAATCTTAAACCAGTTTACTGAAAAGAAGGATTTAGTCATTAAAGGGTTATTTCACCCAAAAATGAAAATTCTGTCATTTATTACTCACCCTCATGTCGTTCCACACCCATAAGAACTTTGTTCATCTTCAAACACAAATGAAGATATTTTTGATGAAATCCGATGGCTCAGTGATTCCTCTATTTGCCAGCAAGACAATTAACACTTTCAGATGACCAGAAAGCTATTAAAAACATATTTAAAACATGTGAGTACAGTGGTTCAACCAAAAAAACCCCAAAAATCACGACTTTTCAACAATATCTAGTGATGGGTGATTTCAAAACACTATGGCAAGCCGTTTTGACTTTTATTCATTCTCAGGATATGAACTTGTGATATCAACAATTACATTTTCACTAGTAAAAACTATACTTTTTGATATCTGTAATTGTAAATTGAAATCTCACCATAGGCCTCCATCAAAACTCAATTGTTGATATCAAAAATCGAATTCTTGATATCAACAATTGAATTGGGTTTGTACGTCAGCCTACGGTGAGATTTCACTAGTGAAAACACAATTACAGATATCAAGAAGTATAGTTTTTACAAGTGGAAATGTAATTCTTGATATCAAAAATTGTCATTGTTACTTGAGGAAATCTAATTCCTGATATCAGGAATTAACATTTTAGCTTGTGAAAATGTAATTGTTGATATCTCAAGTTCATATCCTGAGAATGAATAAAAGTCAAAATGGCTTGCAAAACACTGATTTGAAGCTTTATGAATTTTTTGTTTTCAAATCAATGGTTGGGAGCGCCAAAGTCACGTGATTTCAGTAAACGAGGCTTTGTAAATATTAGAAGTGTTTCAATTGTTCACGTGATTTTGGCAGTTTGTTGCACAAACCAAATCACTGATTTGAAACAAAGGATTCGCAAAGTTTAAAAGCAGTGTTTTGAAATTGTCCATCACTAGATATTGTTGTTATTTTGTGGGCTTTTTTGCACACAAAAAGTATTCTAGTCGCTTTATAATATTAAGGTTGAACCACTGTAACAGAGGACTCACTGAGGTTTTACGGGTATAGATCGACATGAGGGTATTAATGACAGAATTTACATTTTTGGATGAACAAACACTTTAATCACATCATGGTTTTTCAGTAAAAATATTTTTTAAAATATTTTATAAATATATACAGTACTGTGCAAAAGTTTTAGGCAGGTGTGAAAAAATGCTGTAAAGTAAGAATGCTTTCAAAAATAAACTTGGTAATAGATTATATTTATCAATTAACAAAATGCAAAGTGAGTGAACAGAAGAAAAATCTAAATCAAATCCATATTTGGTGTGACCACCCTTTACCTTCAAAACAGCATCAATTCTTCAAGGTACATTTGCACAAAGTCAGGGATTTTGTAGGCATATAGTTAGGTGTATGATTAAACAATTATACCAAACAGGTGCTAATGATCATCAATTCAATATGTAGGTTGAAACACAATCATTAACTGAAACAGAAACAGCTGTGTAGGAGGAATAAAACTGGGTGAGGAACAGCCAAACTCAGCTAACAAGGTGAGGTTGCTGAAGACAGTTTACTGTCAAAAGTCATACACCATGGCAAGACTGAGCACAGCAACAAGACACAAGGTAGTTATACTGCATCAGCAAGGTCTCTCCCAGGCAGAAATTTCAAGGCAGACAGGGGTTTCCAGATGTGCTGTCCAAGCTCTTTTGAAGAAGCACAAAGAAACAGGCAACGTTGAGGACCGTAGACGCAGTGGTCGGCCAAGGAAACTTACTGCAGCAGATGAAAGACACATCATGCTTACTTCCCTTCGCAATCGGAAGATGTCGAGCAGTGCCATTAGCTCACAATTGGCAGAAAACAGTGGGACCCTGGTACACCCATCTACTGTCTGGAGAAGTCTGGTCAGAAGTGGCCTTCATGGAAGACTTGCGGCCAAAAAGCCATACCTCCGACGTGGAAACAAGGCCAAGCGACTCAACTATGCACGAAAACACAGGAACTGGGGTGCAGAAAAATGGCAGCAGGTGCTCTGGACTGATGAGTCAAAATTTGAAATATTTGGCTGTAGCAGAAGGCAGTTTGTTCGCCGAAGGGCTGGAGAGCGGTACACGAATGAGTGTCTGCAGGCAACAGTGAAGCATGGTGGAGGTTCCTTGCAAGTTTGGGGCTGCATTTCTGCAAATGGAGTTGGGGATTTGGTCAGAATTAATGGTATCCTCAATGCTGAGAAGTACAGGCAGATACTTATCCATCATGCAATACCATCAGGGAGGCATCTGATTGGCCCCAAATTTATTCTGCAGCATGACAACGACCCCAAACATACAGCGAAAGTCATTAAGAACTATCTTCAGTGTAAAGAAGAACAAGGAGTCCTGGAAGTGATGGTATGGCCCCCACAGAGCCCTGATCTCAACATCATCGAGTCTGTCTGGGATTACATGAAGAGAGAGAAGCAACTGAGGCTGCCTAAATCCACAGAGGAACTGTGGTTAGTTCTCCAAGATGTTTGGGCCAACCTACCTGCCGAGTTCCTTCAAAAACTGTGTGCAAGTGTACCTAGAAGAATTGATGCTGTTTTGAAGGCAAAGGGTGGTCACACCAAATATTGATTTGATGTAGATTTTTCTTCTGTTCACTCACTTTGCATTTTGTTAATTGATAAATATAAACTATTAACATGTCTATTTTTGAAAGCATTCTTACTTTACAGCATTTTTTCACACCTGCCTAAAACTTTTGCACAGTACTGTATATATATTTATTTTTATATCACTCTTTAAAATATCCCCTATTACACTTTAGAAAATCATACGGATTGGGAACGACATGACGGTGAGTAGCTAAATGATAACAGAATTGTAATTTTTGGGTGAACTAACACTTGAAACCATGTGCAGGCTAAAGTTAAACATAATGATATGTTAATTATGCTGGAAATATATTTATACATTGCATTACCACACAACTTTCTTTATTCAGCAGGCAACGCATGACTAATGATTATGAGATGGTCGTATGTCGGAATACGACCAGTTCATATCAGGAAAATTGTATTTGCTTACAGAATCATGCTATTTCTGCAAATCACACAAAAATTATAGAATAAAACAAGGTGCGACGCTTCGACTCCAAAACGGTTTCATGAATTTTCGGCCACAACTGCTCTTAAGACAGAACGTGTTTGTAAATTTTAACTCTTTTCCCGCCATTGACGCAATTTTCCCACATTTATATTTCCACCATTGACTGAATTTTCCCACTTTCCGAGTTTTCACTGTATCGTATTGCGCGACTCCTGAAAGAATAGACAATCTCTGGATCAAAAAACAAAGGAAACAAGCGGTAAAAACATTGCGTATGCATGTTGTAGTCTTTGAAAAAAAAAAAGCAATTTTCTCTGCTTTTTCTTCAGAATGTTGTTATTTTTATTAAATGTAGTACGTACCCACATTCAAGTGTTGATAAAAAAGAATGCATGAATCTAGAACACTTTTTTTTTGTAAAAATAAATAAATAAGCAGAGGCTCTGCTCTTTCTTTTTTCATGTTCAGATATTCATTCAACAAAATATTCTGGGTGCAATGAAATGTTAATGAAAATGATCAAAAACTCTGGTGGTGGCCGGCAACTTCTTAAAAATACACAGGCAGGGAAAGAGTTAAAAATGCAAGATATAAACTACACTGGTGAGCCACTGATCATAGCTGTGTCAGTATCATAAACATCCTTCCCTGATACCCTGTAATAGTTTATGAACAGATGCTCACACATGCTGGGTTTGCGATACGCATCCAAAAACCAATTAAGTTAGTCAGTGTTTGGACAAGATTAGAATTTCATTCTCTAAAAAAAAAACTCATTACATTTCAATTCTACGTATCATTCAGAGTAGCAGCTTCTGGGAAGTCTATTCCTGGTGATTTTAAGGCACAAATATGATTAATTGGATAGTAAAAGCTGCTGTCCTGTTCTTCTCAGGAACACAGACAGAATCGTTTCACTGGCACAAGGCATAAAGTCACCCTCTCACTGATTCCAGTTCATCCAGGAAAGATATAATTCTGTGATGAAACATAGCTGTAGACACAAAAGTAACTTCCTGTCCTTCTTTATCAGCGTTTTAGCATTTTAGATGTTCAATGATGGAGATCTCGCCGTGATCGTGGCAGTCCGGGGTAAGGCCGTTCAGGTACAGACTGCCATTTTTGGTCAGGGTCGGGAGACCTTCTTTCTCTAGTTCATCTGTGAAGTTTACGGACAGGGTCCTCTTGCACGACATCATGTCCTGACCTGGATTTTGGCCCATCTCCGACGACAGCTTGCGCTTGATGTACGCTGCCCGCTGAAACTTGTCGTAAATTTCCACGCTCAGGCGGCGCCGTGTCTCTTTGAATTCCGCGGACACATTAGCCGTCCATTCTGCAGCGTGAGCGCGAAACTCTCCCACCTGGAACAGACGGAATTGTCAGTGGGACCAAACGCAGTCAAGTGTCATATGTGTTTAGAAGCATTTAAGAGGTGTAAATCACAACTTTAAAATCCTGTTTTCTGTGGAAATATCTCCGCTCGAGGGAATGAGAGGCATGTGGGCTGATTCAGCCTCAGTGCAGCTGGGAGTGAATGGAAAGTAATTTGGGCCTGCTGCCATAAGAACGTACAATTCATCCACTGTGTGCAGATGTGCTATGGATTTTTAGGATGCCCTTATCTATAGCCGTTATTGGGGTTGTCATGTGCAACTTAAAGGATTAGTATATTAGATAATTTATTTATGTCATGCAAGATGTTTAAGTCTTTCTTTCTTCAGTCAAAAAGAAATTAAGGTTTTTGAGGAAAACATTCCAGGATTTTTCTCCATATAGAGGACTTCAGCAGTTACCAACGGGTTGAAGGTCCAAATTGCAATTTCAATGCAGCTTCCCTTTGAAGCCAGCTGAGGGATAAGGGTCTTATCTAGCGAAATGGTCATTTTCTAAAAAAAAAAATTATATATATGTATATATACACTTTTTAACCACAAATGCTTGTCTTGCACTGCTCTGCGATGCACCACACATTACGTAATCATGATGGAAAGTCATGTATGATGTAGGCGGAAGTACCAATCTAGTGTCTACGAAGTCAAACGGCCTTTACAAAACGAGATAAAACAAAGATGTCAGACGATTTTGAAGTTCCCAACATGATTACGTAATCCGTGGCGCATCGCAGAGCTAATGCGAGATGAACATTTGTGGTTAAAAAGTATTTCTTTTTTTTTTTTTTAAGAAAATGACCAATCATTTCGCCAGATAAGACCCTTATTCCTCGGCTAGGACCATGTAGAGCCCTTTGAAGCTGCATTGAAACTGCATTTTGGACCTTCAACCCGTTGGTAACTGTTGAAATCCACTATACAGATGTTTTCCACAAAAACCTTAATTTCTTTTCGACTGAAGACAGAAAGGATGACATGGGGGTGAGTAAATTATCAGGAAATTTGTGAACCAATGCTTTAAAATCATTTGTGCAATTAATGTGTCTGACCAATTACCCAATAACTGTCTCTGGCTTCCACTAAAGTTCACAGAGTACATGTACAATAGATTGAAGGAAGAAAACCTGTTATATAATCTATAAGAAATCATAACATGCTGATTTGGTCATTTAACCTTATTATTATGATTATTATTATAATGATTGCGCTGCCTAATAAAGTGAGGAAACAGCACTACAGTGTATTTTTTCAGGCGCTGAAGTATCAAAAACATTGTCAGGTCGCTGTACATCTGCAAGTCAAATATTTAAAAATGGCCAAACACAAACACATTTTGGAAGTGCTGCACTATGGGAAACTGCTTGAATGCATCGACTACCAACAGGAGTTTGAATAAATACAGCATTTTTAAAGAATAGATATAGTAATTTGTTACATAATATATGTCTTGGCAGTATTTTTGGATCCTGTCTGGCTGCTGATGCACAGATTTAGGATCGATGAAGTTCTTACCTACCTACCAAACCTTTAAAACAAAGTACGGTTACACAACATTTCTACAGTGTAAGTCTATAGTCTCTAATGTTCTCAGCCTTGTGCTTGACATTCTCCTGATGCATTATTACCAGAAAGCCATTTAAAATATAACCACAACTCTAGTTTATTCAGGAAGAAATAGTTCACAATGAGCCGACAAGACTGTGCAGCAAAGCCTCTCAATACAGAAATTGTAGTAAAAAAAAAAAAAAAGAAACTATAAAGAGTAAAACTAATGAGAAAATCTGATATAAGTGAACAAGGAATCTTGTTGCTTTCCTCTCTACTGCGGTCATTAGATGCTAAGTTGGTTCCTTACAAGACTCTTGAGAAAAGTTCTAATTTGAGAGGTTTATTCCTGATTTAGAAGAAAACAAGAGAGGTTTTTTGTATATATACAGTACTGTGCAAAAGTTTTAGGCAGGTGTGAAAAAATGCTGTAAAGTAAGAATGCTTTCAAAAATAGACATGTTAATAGTTTATATTTATCAATTAACAAAATGCAAAGTGAGTGAACAGAAGAAAAATCTACATCAAATCAATATTTGGTGTGACCACCCTTTGCCTTCAAAACAGCATCAATTCTTCTAGGTACACTTGCACACAGTTTTTGAAGGAACTCGGCAGGTAGGTTGGCCCAAACATCTTGGAGAACTAACCACAGTTCCTCTGTGGATTTAGGCAGCCTCAGTTGCTTCTCTCTCTTCATGTAATCCCAGACAGACTCGATGATGTTGAGATCAGGGCTCTGTGGGGGCCATACCATCACTTCCAGGACTCCTTGTTCTTCTTTACACTGAAGATAGTTCTTAATGACTTTCGCTGTATGTTTGGGGTCGTTGTCATGCTGCAGAATAAATTTGGGGCCAATCAGATGCCTCCCTGATGGTATTGCATGATGGATAAGTATCTGCCTGTACTTCTCAGCATTGAGGATACCATTAATTCTGACCAAATCCCCAACTCCATTTGCAGAAATGCAGCCCCAAACTTGCAAGGAACCTCCACCATGCTTCACTGTTGCCTGCAGACACTCATTCGTGTACCGCTCTCCAGCCCTTCGGCGAACAAACTGCCTTCTGCTACAGCCAAATATTTCAAATTTTGACTCATCAGTCCAGAGCACCTGCTGCCATTTTTCTGCACCCCAGTTCCTGTGTTTTCGTGCATAGTTGAGTCGCTTGGCCTTGTTTCCACGTCGGAGGTATGGCTTTTTGGCCGCAAGTCTTCCATGAAGGCCACTTCTGACCAGACTTCTCCGGACAGTAGATGGGTGTACCAGGGTCCCACTGTTTTCTGCCAATTGTGAGCTAATGGCACTGCTCGACATCTTCCGATTGCGAAGGGAAGTAAGCATGATGTGTCTTTCATCTGCTGCAGTAAGTTTCCTTGGCCGACCACTGCGTCTACGGTCCTCAACGTTGCCTGTTTCTTTGTGCTTCTTCAAAAGAGCTTGGACAGCACATCTGGAAACCCCTGTCTGCCTTGAAATTTCTGCCTGGGAGAGACCTTGCTGATGCAGTATAACTACCTTGTGTCTTGTTGCTGTGCTCAGTCTTGCCATGGTGTATGACTTTTGACAGTAAACTGTCTTCAGCAACCTCACCTTGTTAGCTGAGTTTGGCTGTTCCTCACCCAGTTTTATTCCTCCTACACAGCTGTTTCTGTTTCAGTTAATGATTGTGTTTCAACCTACATATTGAATTGATGATCATTAGCACCTGTTTGGTATAATTGTTTAATCATACACCTAACTATATGCCTACAAAATCCCTGACTTTGTGCAAGTGGACCTTGAAGAATTGATGCTGTTTTGAAGGCAAAGGGTGGTCACACCAAATATGGATTTGATTTAGATTTTTCTTCTGTTCACTCACTTTGCATTTTGTTAATTGATAAATATAATCTATTACCAAGTTTATTTTTGAAAGCATTCTTACTTTACAGCATTTTTTCACACCTGCCTAAAACTTTTGCACAGTACTGTATGTGTGTGTGTGTGTGCAATTTTGTGATTTATGAGGACACAAATTTGTGTAATGACATGGGTTATACACTGGTATTATGACGTAAACATGAAATATGAGGACATTTCAGTCCTCATTTTTCAAATAGCTTTAAAAACATACTAAACAATGTTTTATTAAAAATGTAAAAATGCAGAATGTTTTCTGTGATGGGTAGGTTTAGGGGTAGAGGTAGTGTAGGGGGAGAGAATGTACAGTTTGTACAGTATAAAAACCATTACGCCGATGGAATGTCCTCACTTTGATAGCAAAACAAACCTGTGTGTGTGTGTGTGTGTGTGTGTGTGTGTGCGCGCTATATTGCACCTTTCTTGCATTTACGAAACCATGAAAGGGGATGTGTTATGGATGAGAATTAGGAAGCATAACTGGCTCATTCAGAACTTTCATTCACATTAATCCTGCACTGCATTTCCCTTCGCCTCTATTTCTGGTAAAATGTGATAATGGAGTTAAATGTGAGACATTTTCAGGTTCAGATTTACAGCTGTTACTTCACACAGGGTTGGATAACACTAAGGCCTACAGTCTCCTTTTTGTGAATGACGCTCCTTACATGTTCTTGTACATTAGAAATCCCAACTCCTAAATATAAAACTAATAATGTATTAATATAGAGAATAATGTCAGAAAATTGCACTTATGATGGCATCAGAAAAGCACAAGTGGTTCAGAGAAAACACGTTTTGGTCCGAGCAAACCTTCTGTTCTAGCTAATCCAGACACATAATTCTCCAGGCTGAAGCTCAATCATTTCATACACTAGAGTAAATGAAAACTAAACACAGCGCTGATCTGTGATTGGCTCCTGACACACTGGAACGTTATGCTGTGGACTACATAGCAAACAAAGCCACAATAACACATAATGAACTCCTCGACATGACCTGGAACATTTCATACAGGCCTCATAAAACACATAAGCTGCTCCTAATCTTTATAGAATTGCAAAATAAGCAATAAAGTCAAATGGCTCTTTCATATTGTGGAGACATGAAATCAGCTCTACAGTATTTTGTGGAGTACAGTTGTGATGGAAACGTATGTGACGTAACTACCTGATAAACATTCATAAGTACAGAAAAGCGTCGTGCATAATTCAGTGTTTATGCTTGAATTTTATTCCTTAAATTCCACATTTCATTCCTGAATTGGAATTTAGGTTGCAAGAGGCTTACAGAGGCTGCATTTATTTGATTAAAATATGCTGATTTTGTGCTCAAGAAATATTACTATTATCATCAATGTTGAAAAAAGTAGTGCTGCTTAATATTTTTTTGTTATGAGGATTCTTTGTTGAAGAGATGGTTAAAAAAATGGATCATTTGTAACATTACAAATGTAACTATTGAATACTTGACATTTTAACTGAACTTTAAAAAGAAAAACCTATATAAAAGTTTCTAATATAAAAGTTTGTGTTTACATAATATATGTATGTGCAGGGCTTGACATTAACGTTTTTGCTGTGCTAGCCACAGGGGCTAGAGGATTTCCAAAGTTACTAGTCACGCAGCATTTTCACTGGGTACACTTTTGACATCGATGCCATGTGGAAAAACTGCCATATAGATATTTTGAATATTATCTCATAATTTATTTTGCATGTGTTTGACTATTTAAGCACAATAAGCAGCAAAAATGAACTCAATTTAGTACTGAGAGGTGGCTTTATGTGCGCGCTCTTTGGGTGTGAGCACAACATCTGCGGGAATGAGTAAAACTGACCGCTCATAAAATTGACCCCCTTTAGTTGCTGTTGCTATGTCCGACAAGCTATGCGCTCTCTTGCCACACATCATGTTCTCACGTAGCGAAAAATACATCCCGGGGGGAAGAGGACGCTGACAACGCGTCGACAGACAAGACAGAGC
This sequence comes from Opsariichthys bidens, assembly GCA_037194245.1. Lineage (NCBI taxonomy): Eukaryota > Metazoa > Chordata > Actinopteri > Cypriniformes > Xenocyprididae > Opsariichthys > Opsariichthys bidens. The sequence continues at coordinate 7,500,765 of CM074286.1, read as the reverse complement.
AGGTTACTTTTGATATGAAACAAAGTTTCAAATTTCAAATATTGTAATTTTTAAAGAAGTTTAAAAAATAAATAGCGTATAGTGTCTCTTTAATGTGTCGTGACAGATCATCTCTTCATACTAGTTCATTTATAGCATCAAATAAACATGAATGAACATCAGAAGGAATGTAGTTTCAAGTACGGAAAGATGTGAGTAAACCCAATTTTCCAAGTTCATCAACGTTAATCTACTAACTCCCCTGACTGCTTTGTCAGACAAAATGGTGCATTCGGGGTTATGATTGGTCAGATCGCCTGTCAATCAAACTGCAGACGAAGGGTCAATTTTGTGCAATACGTGCAATCCTACGGCAAAATTCCTGTAACACCAACAATATTCATCTGGAGCAAAATATTTAGTGAGTGAGTGGGGGGAGGCGGGTTTGTGCGGAAAAAGAGTATTGGAAGTGTGTCAGGTATTTAAGTATCGATATCGAAAAATCATAATTTTTACAACACTACATTGCACTTAGTTTATTATTTCAAATGAGATTTGAAAAGACTACAATTGAAAAATGTATATATATAAAATTAAACCTGCCAAAGAAGCTAGTGTATATATATATATTTAAAGACACTTAGAATCAATATTTTTATGTGACTGATTCTCCCAATACACCATCACTATCAAAAGTACTGATGTTTCTACAATATGTCCATACTTAACAGACTTACAAGGTGGAAATCTTAAATTCACCATCTGTTCTTGGCCATTATGTTATGCAAGACAACTAAAACTCTTCTGCTGTGTTGAAGTGCAAAACGGTAAAAGTCTTTTTAAATACTTATTCCAACTCAACATCCTGTGGTTCATAGCCAATTCACATTCACACTGGAATCTAGAAGGGGCCATTTCTGAAATTGTGATTTTTGTAATTGAAGAGTCGTTCTCACCCTGGTATTGCCTAAAAGCATATCAGTAAGCACATACCTCCTCTTTGGTCTTCTTGGAGATGACCCGGAACCAGTCTCCAATCATACTGAGAACTGCAGCGAAGTAGGCAAGACCCACCAAGATCCAGAACCATACGAGGGGCTTGTAATAGTCCAGATACTCAATCTCAGAGCCTCCTGAATGAGATAAATGAACCCACATCCACCCATAGAACTCATGAATACTTTGCTTTCAGAAACTAACAAAAGTGCTTGATATTGAGACTGAAGTAGACTTCATTCACCTGCCACAAAGTCTCCAAATCCAATAGTGGTTAAAGTGATGACAACAAAGTAGATGGCCTCCAGAGCGCTCCAGCCTTCAATGTGTTGGAAGATGAGGGCGGGAAGGGCCACAAACAGCAGGCACCCAAACAGGATGAACAGGACAGTGGATGTCACACGGATTTTAGTTTGGCTCACGTTCCATTTCTGAGAGCAAAAACAGATGCGAAGGGAGGTGAGAATGTCAGGTGGAAAAGACAATTAAGTTATTATTATTTTTGTGAATCTTTTTTGTTCCATATTGAAATATAAACCTTTTTTAACATTATAAATGTCTTCACCATTACCATTTGAACAATTTAAAGCATCCAAGGATTCATTTTTGAAAGGCAGCGTACATACAAAGAAAATAAAGTAAATTAATAAATAAAAGAGAGATTTGAAAATTAGTGAAAAATTTATTAAAATAATAATCAATTTTCAATGACATTATACACTGTTATCTGACATCATCATGGAAAACCTGGAAATATTGGGCCATTTTAAAATGCTCTCAAGGCTTAGAAAGGTCATGTAATTTACATTTTTTATATTTGTTCAGCTGAAAAATCAGCTAGATATTGATTTTGTGCAATGCCATGGTGATGTCCTATTTTTGATAAAAACAAATAGTGCAGTTGAATCATATGAGATAAAAAAAATATTTAACATTTGTTTTACACATTATTTGCTCAAATTTCACAAACATATTTAGGAAATTATTCAGACATTATTAATACATTATCAGGCTTTACTAATAGACTTTACTAACATATATTAATTAGCCAAGCATGTACAGTTATTGTCCAAAGCTAACAATCTCAAGCCAATATTCTGTATAATGAATAATCAGCCTGGCTGAAATATTGGCCTATTACTAATTTAAAGACCCCCTCGAGATGAGACCTTTACGATCTCTATTCAATTTGTGTTTGCTTTGAGCAGGGTACTACATTTTTAGCACATAAACACTTTTAAAATGTGCAAAAATAGGAACAGGACCAAAATATAGATCATAAAGAATGGATGAAGGAAACTGATGACTCATGCTGCACTACACAAGTTTGAGTCCAAATATGTCAACACAGGACAGAAAGCAGCACTCGACTATGAAATTCATGACGTTTGAGAAATAAACACTTGCCCTTAGAAAAACGTATTTTTTCCTTTCAGCTTTTTTCCCCCTTTCAGTTTACTATGTAGTACACAAAAGAATGAGTGCACCAGCAATAAATAATTCACTATGCTGCATTGACTTCTGACAAAAAAATACAGTGTTGTGCATTTCATTGGACAAGTCAACGTTCCAAATAGTTCCTGCGCATAAACACAACAGCTCAGCATAAAGTGACAGTGCGTATGAGCAACGAGTGTAAACAAGATGGCCAACAGAGGCACTTAAGATATTACGGTGAATCATCAAAGTGACCGAATGCTTTGAACAAGGCTAATAGCAGTAAGCAAACATTTCTACAAAACAATCATTATTTTAGAGCTGCAGGGATTTATTGAGCAAAGGCAATACAGCACATTTCTGATTGAAGGGATTTGAGATGCACAGACTTTTAATTCTAAATGAATGATATAATAATATTGTTTAAATGCAATCTAATTTCACAGATTTGGTCTAATCTGTTGTGTAATTTTTGCTCAAATTTATGTGACTCTAGAAACTGCTGCACATGTAAAAGTATTATAATAGTGCATTAATGATATAAATCCTGTGAGCAATTTTGCATGATTTTGGCTCAATTTAATGAAATACTCACCACAAACATCTTTTCTACTTTGGCGATTCCTTTGCCAAATATTGTTCCCAGCTGATCGCCCACTCCAGCCAAAAGAAACCCAAAGAGTGGGATCCCCAGCAGGGCGTAGATAATGCAAAAGATCCTTCCTCCTTCTGTGTGTGGAGAGACATTTCCAAACCCTGCAGAAAGAGAAGTCATTCTGTCAGGAAGACTAATGATCCCAGACATTATGTGTATGTATTATCTGCCAAACGCTAACAGGGAACGTTCTCAGAACGCTTGGCTAAGGTTCTCTCAACATTCTTCAAGTAACATTAATAGAACATCAATGTTATTTGAAACATTAGCACTAAAAAGTTATTTATACATTATATAATACATTAACATTCATGGAAAGTTGTTCTGAAATATTTTAGTTTTCTGATGTTAGTCTAATGTTTTTTAAACGTTACTACTCGCTAGTTTTTCAGATGATTCAGAGAACATTCAATATACATACAATACTTAAAATGGTAAAATAGACAATATACTACCTTAACGTTCACCAAGAAGCAAGAAAAAACATTTTTAAAGCATTAAAAAAATAGCCATTCAGAAATAACTCTTTCATAACTTAATGTTAATAAAATGTTCTCGGAACATATTTTTATTAGCTGGTGTATTACTGTGAAACATTATTTAATTGTTTTCTAAAGCATGTATGATATTTTGCTGATCATTTTCTTGAGTCAAACTGATAATTCAGCAGCAAATTGTATGCAAAAAAAAGATGTTTTAAATGTTTAAATCATTCTCCCCGAGTGCACTCAAAAGATCTTCAAATGATTTAGTGTGCAGACAGCTTTATGAGAATTTAGTGTGGGATGCCTTATTTATCTGTCAGGGAACATTAAGGCTGAATTATCCAGACTACATGGAGAGTCTCCCAGTTAAGACTTTTTCAACACTTAAATTTAGCACAAGCGCAAACAGATAAAAACCATTACATAAATATAAATGCAATCAATGGGACATAAGTGGGATTAATTTGAGCTGTGTAAATAAATGTATTCTAAAATGTATTCAACTTCAGGCCTCTCGAAAGCACAAGGAATAAGTGGATCACCAGACAGGGTCACAATGAGGAGAATTTTCATAGATTTTTTGCATTTTTTTCCTTCAATTGCACGTGTAGCAATTTTACAACTATATTGAAATGAAAACGCAATGTTGCAAACCCTAAAACAACCACAAAAATGACAACAACAACTTTAGTGCTCTAAAAATACACTAATTTTAAGAAAATAATTAATGTAAGTGTTTTTTTATAAAATTACAACCTTCACATTTTTGCTTTTAAATCCTTCAAAAATTGCTTATTTCCATTGAAAGCGCCTCATTGTAACCTCGATTTTGGCTTTTATAAGGACACACTTTTGTCATGTTACGGAAGAGTGGTTTCAAGGTAAGAATGAATACATAAACGTGTCAGTTAGCATGTTAAATGGCTAGCATGCTAAGCTAACTTAGTCCCTAACATAGCTGGCCACATTAGAAAGAATGGTCAAAATTTAGCATGCTAAACCATTAGCTGTTTAGCAGAGGACAACAAACGGAGGGACGGTTTACTACAGAAAGGTATTTTTTCAGGAACAGTAATGAATATCAAAATCCGTTTCTGTGAGGCTTGGTCCAAAGATCATCTGAGCCGATTTTGGCGACAAAACAGAACAAGATTTTTTAGGTCGGGTAGTAGGGGTGTGACGAGATCTCGCGACACTAAAACGTGACGAGATTTCTCGGCGAGGTGAAAAGTTGTCTCGTGGTGCTATCAGTGTGAGGGTGAAATTATTATTCAAGATGCCCCCGCCACTTTCAAATCGTTTGTGTGGAAACATTTTGGTTTTTGGCGCAAGAATAACACACAAGACACAAACAATGTGTAAACATTGTAAGAAAACTATGCCGTACACCTCGGCTAAGGTTGTACAGACTCTTAGGGGCCGTTCACATATCGCGCGCATTTTCATTTTTCAAGCGACACGGTCGCGACGCGCATATGGTACGGCGCGCTCGTTTTTTTCCTGGCGCGCATGTGCCGCGGGCGAGATGAAAACATCTCAACATTTCAGAATGTCTTGTCATGTGACAAGAACCAAGCGATGGTCGTGGAGAACACAGTTCATGGTTGCATAGCAACGACAGACGCTACAGAAGCACGAGCTCCCGAACGCTTGCAAAAGAAGGAGGAAGCGACGCGGCCGCGCTTTACACGCTTTTTTTAGGCGCGATATGTGAACGGCCCCTAAAGAGGCAGAAAGCATCGCTATTACTGCTAACGGTTGGACTCTCGGTGTACGCAGAGCTATATCACAGTTACAGCCACACAATCAATAGTGACCGGGAAATGGTCAACTTTGTACTGCAGTTAAAGTGATACTTAAAGTGTAATTTGAATTTTTTATTTTTATGTTTATTTTATTTATATTGTTTATTTTATGTTCAATCTATAGAAAGAAGTTCAGTGAGATTTCTCATGTGAAATTATACAGGGCAGAAAACAATTGGTTGAGTTAGCAACATTTAGCAGTGTTTGCATGTTGTTTTACTGCAAATAATTCATTAAAATAGAAGTAAAATGACATGCATTACAAGTTGATTTCCAAATGCACCAATATTTTTGCATTTTATGATTTTCAGTTGAATAAAAGACTATTTTCCCTTCATACGTTTCATTATTGAGGATTTCTTAAAAATACTATAAAAATCTCGTCTCGTGAACCCAGTCTCGTGTCTCGTCTCGTCTCGTGGGATAGTGGTCTCGTCACACCCCTATCGGGTAGTAATAAGTATAGACCTTATTCAGATCAACGCCATGAAAAATATTTTTTCAATGGCATCTGCTTTAAAAAGATGTATAAAGCTCCTACTGACATTTCTTGGAGAGATATTTTTGCAGTGTTTCGTCAGCAGAACAATCCAAAAACACATTAAATAATAACAGTACAAGTCACTGAAGAGATGCATGTCTATCCCTCACAGCCTCGTTTTCATTTCTGTTAAAAATCAAAGATGGCGCAACTTTGGATAAGGTCTATGTGAACTGTTTCCTAAATCTCTGCAAACATATTATAGTATGTTTTGTGCTTTAGTACAGTCAAAAAAATCACATACAACACCTTTAGGTCAAACTCCTGCTCTAAAACACTTTGACAAACCATACAGACAAGTGGCTTCTAAAGACAGAATCTGGTGACGATATTTCAGGTGCCATTTTATAGACACAATTCACGTACTAGCATCACCTGACTTTATATGTGGCCAATGACATTGTGTACAAGTGAGTCAGACACTGATCACACTGAAAATATTCCCATAGCGTCACCGCAATGACGCAGTGTTGAAATTCCTATGAAAGGGAACCGATTGATTTGTGTTTCACTTTTTAAGCCTTGGTTAGCCACTTGGTTACAACCCAGATGATATTTTTGCTTTACGAGTATGAAGGGAAAGTAACATGTAGGAAATTTCCTTTTTAGTCTGAGATACATAACATTGTGTAAGACATGCAAAAACAAGAAAATAAACAAGCTTTGAACAAAAAATTATTTTAATATTTGATTGCCTTATTTTTCCAGGAAAGTTTGACAATACCAGTGGTTGAGGTGTGTGTAACACTACCACAACAGGAATTTAGGCAATTACAAGAGCAAAAAGCTAAACCACTGGACAGGCCCTCCCTGAGTGAAGCTCAGCAGTGGGGGGCATTTCTGCAAGAACCTCCATCCAATTACGTCTTCATTTTCCTTTAAACTAATTAACTGTGCTCAATCACGACTCATGCACTCTGTCCTCTTTGAAATTTAATTAAATCAAAAACCTTGAAAGAGCCATAAAAATGGTTTCCTGTGAGACAATCTTAATTACACACGGCACAATGGAGACAAATATCTGTAATGTCTTTACAAATAGTCTTTTGGAAGAATTATGAGCATATGTTCATGGTTGGATAAAAAAAAAAAAAAAAAAAAAAAAAAATCATACTTGTTCCAGCAGATTAACTATAAGGATTTAAGTATATAAAAATTTGTAGTGCATGTTAATGGATGCAGCAGTTCTGTTTTCTCCTGATACAAGCAATACTGTTGCCAAACTCTTCATTGTTCAGATAACATCTAATTTCCTGACCTTAAATAGAAACAAACAACATGTAATAATGAATAATTAATTTGTCAGAGACTTAGATAAGAACCCAAACTGGTGACCAATTTTTTTGCAGCACCCAATTGATTTCGATCTGTCAGATAAAATAAAGTTTCACAAACCAGCACTGTTCTGATGCACATATTTACGGCTGCAATATGTAAAATTTCTGCAGTAAAATATCCAAAAATCACTATGCCAATGTTTATATATTTTGTTCAGTTCAGTACTTACAGTATCCCAAATGTTTAAAGGCTATTTGTAAATCGTGAGAAAATCGCAATTTTAACCAAGAATGTGAGGAAGTCGCTTGTCAATGGCGTCATATCCGCGTTACCCTCGGTTTCCAGTTTTATTTTCTAGAAACCATGGAAACACCAAAGCTGCTTTAGTATATATTACATGTGGGAACACAGAGGAAACATTTGTTTTGATACATTATAGACAGAAAACTATTTACTATTATGTTGCTCAACACATTTAGTCTTGCTGTTTAAATCAAAGACAGCGAAACTATTGAAAGATCAAGTATAAGTCTGACATACTGGCCTGAAATAAGCCAGTAAAAAAAAAAAAAAACTTTGTTAAGCCCTGAAAGGAAAGGCAGGATTATAAAGAAAGAGTAAAAAATATTTTTCAGTAAAAGTATCTCTTATTTAAATGGACAGCAATAGAGTAGGTGGTAATTTTCCTATGAGAGTTTATATTGTGAAAAATACAGGCTTTAGCAGATCTTCCAGTTGTTTCTCAATTTCCCTAATTTGTAAACAATAGCTTAAAAAAAGTAATAATAAAAAAAAAAACACAGTGATCATGATTTATGGGCCGCACAGTTTTTTAAATGGACACCTATGACTGCTTTAATAGCCCTATTTAATGGCCCTCATCAAGTTTTCATCTGAATAATATCCCAGTGTTAACAATGACAATAAAAGAATATAAAAGTACAAACGTTTTGCACAAATGTACAAAAAGTTAGCTCGAAAAAAAAGAAGGTAGCTGCAGTCCCAGTATTGAAATGACTAAATGACTAAAATTGTGTGTTAAAAAAGCAGGATAATTTCTGCTCTCAGCGATAAACTGCCATGTCTCAGTCGAATCTGATGAGAAATGAATGTCATGTGCTGACTTGGAGCACAACACAAGTCAGTTTGACACAGGGAACAAAAAATGTCATGCCACCCTCATTAGTAGAGAAGCACTACTTACTGGAAGCCTGACGCAAAACGAGCTTAATGAGCACACAAGTGTGTCTTGTGAGGACTTCAGCATTGGCAAGCGCTCTACACACATGTGCTGATGCCTGAGTATGCCCTCACCAGCAGATGAACGCATAAGGACACTCCAAAGTGTGTGTGTGTGTGTGTGCATCTTTACTGCGGGGTGGACAGGGAGAGTTGACAGGTTTTCATTCAAATAACAAAAAGAAGAATTATTTGGTCGCCTATTCACGAACAAATTAGCAGTTGGAGCTATAAAGGCCAAGCCTGTGACTTATTGACTATCAATTATTCCTGTGATGACAAAGCTGAATTCTCAGCAGCCATTACTCCAGTCTCCATCGTCACTTTTTCGCAATGTTTAATTTAATGCATCCTTGCTGTATAAAAGCATTAATTTCATGAAACAAAAACCTTAGTGCTCCCAAACTTTTGAACATGTACATAAAACATGGAGATCTGATGCGGCAGCCCCAAGAACTAGGACTCTTTCGACTTTGTATAAAAGGTCAAGCTATAAGACCGCTTGGTTCATTAATTGCTCTATATACTTCACAACCTAAGTAGAGACGCTGAGGAGATTGATGAAGGGGGGCTTGCTCTTTAATCCACTACTTGGCTCCATTCCAGCAGGTTTCAAAGGTGTTGTACATGTATTCAAGAACGGTCGAAGCTGTTGAAGGGATTAGTTAAGGTTCATTAATCAAGCTTATTAAATAACATTAATGCAATTTCCTACACATCCTTAGTGATGAAGTCAAAATGAAATATGCAGCTGCTCATTACGTAACTAACCCTGATATTAAGATCTGTAGCCTCCTTGTTAGAGCACCCAACTGCTACACCGGAGACCACGGTTACGCTTAGAGCGGGACGAGTAGAACCGGTCACATTGGTGCCATGACCCGGATGGGAGTGAGGTTTAGGGGGGTGAATGTCCGTGTGCGTGTAAAACCTCACTACGGTCTTTAGCCTCCTTGTTAGAGCACCTGATTCCCATGCCAGCGGGCCAGGGTTCGAGTACCACTTATAGCGGGCTGTTTGAACAGAAGGGGTTACACAGAGGTTCAGGAGATTGGTAGGAAAAAATTAAACTGGATTGTTTCTAATTAAATTGTCAAGCTTGATTGCAAGGTTATTGTACTGTGAAAGCCTTAAGGTTTCGTCTTTACACGCTTGTCCTGCTTGTAAAATGGGATTTAATCCCTTAAGGAAAACTGTTTTCAAAGCCACGTCGTTCCATCTGCTCTGTGCTGCTAATGTGCAGAATTTAACGCTGTATTCAGCTGCGGTGGATTTGCCCTGGTGTAGGTGTAATAATTGGACTGAAACATCCGTCCCGACAGCTGGATATTCAAACACATCTCGTATTTGTTGTGAGAAATATGTGAGTGAATTACGGATCTGTAAATCATTGCCCCAGACAGCGGACGCCCACTCTAGCTCTTCGCATGAGAAGTGACATGACGGAAACACACTTGGTTGTTTCACTATCAGGTTTATGTGAAAAATAGAATGAGCACAGACATAAAAATCACCAACATTTATCTGCAGACCTATCAAACTTATTAGGGAAAGTCAGCATTACCGGTTCTGGTCGACAGTAGAGCTTGAATATATTGAGTGAGATGTTCATTAACAGCCCGTAGTGCATTAGCTGTTCCTGGTAGCCCTTTAGCATCTCACTCTGATAAGCAAAAGCCGCTTGTAACTGTGAAACTCCTGCTGGATTCATGTCCGGCAAAGTATACTGTAACAGATCCTCAACTGGAGGCCTTTCAGAATCCATTTGCTGGAGTTTATTCAACAAACCAGCAACTCCAGAACAAACAAAGCAAATGTTAAACAGGTAATCGTAATCAATGTTCAAGCAGAAATCAAGAAATCCAAATAGGCTGACCAAATCCAAAAACAGATAGTTCCAGCCCTTGATTCTGATTGGTTAAGCCGCGTTCAAAGCCGTTGTAAATTACTCTACAAACATACACCTGTGACCTCATTACATCAGTATTGCTGCACCAATGTGTCTGTGTGTTGCTGCAATTCAATGTATTGTGTATTTCACGAAAAGTAAGTGTTGTTTAATATTTATAAAATGGTGATAGTTCCAGATATAGTTCCTGTTGCTGTTCACGGCTCACGGTTCACGGTAAGGAACTATTTTGTCCAGCGGAAGGAAGGCTTTTAGTGATTTCTTTCATGAAAGTTGTATTGATATATATTTTTGTCTTTAATATATGTATTGTGGGTTAACCATTTTAGAAAAGCAATAAGCCCCGTGAAGCCGTGGTTTACAGTGAATTCATAACAGCTAAGGGGGTTTTCTAACAACAGCCAACATGTTATAAATTTACAGTAAACCACGGCTTCTTCGGGATTATTGCTTTAATTGCTAGAGAACAGCGAAAGGGACAACAGACAAGATAGTAGTAGTAGTAACGCTTGGTATGCAGGTAAACTGGCAAAATTTCAAAAAAAGATGTCTACTGAGAGCATGGTTTAAATGTTTCTTGAACACCAAATCAGCCTATTAGAATGATTTCTGATCATGTGACACTGAAGACTGGGGTCATTTTAAAATATTACTGTTTTTACTGTATTTTTTAGTTTAAAAAAATGATACCAGCCCCACACTTTTGATTAGTAGTGTAGTTATACATCCAAAACAAGCTGACAGACTCACAAGAGCACACCTTAATGAAATGCCGTAATTGACACATTTCATGAAGCCATTATCAGAATTAATTGTGCAGCCCTAATTGTCTGTTTGTTTGACTTTCAAGTAGCCTTTACCCAAGTTGCTTTCGTCACCGGAAGGAAGTGATAATGAAGTTCAAAATGTCACTGACAAATTAAAGAATCAAATATTAGAGGATTCATACTGAGTCCAGCCGTTACCTATAGTGGTGATGACAGTCCCTGCAAAGAAGAAGGAGCTGCTGAGGTCCCACATGCTGCTCTCATTGGAGGGGTGACCCGAGGGATTGACCCCTGCCCGGATAGCAGACACCACTTGCTGCGAATGAGAGAACAAGTCTCAGAAATAATCTCCAAAAATCCAATGAATCACTTCAAGTTCAAACCAAATATGAGAGCCATGAACACAGCAAACACTTGATAACAAAAAAACTTTACTCAAAAATGAATGGGTCATCATTTACTCCCTTCTCCTTTCATACCCACTCTCACCAAAACATCTTCCACAAAAGAAAGAAAATATTACAGGGTCAGAATGAACCCTTTTCATCACACGAAAAAATGATGAGCGGTTTTCAATAGGAAAAATATTGCATAAATACATGTTTATTTAGAAACTGACAGCTATATTTCCAATTTACCCAGTCTGAATCGTATTCAACTGTGCTATTTCCAGTATAACCCCATCTGCTACTGTGCGGAGAGATATAACACGTTTAAATCTGAAGCAGACTGTCTCTGAATGAGCAGGATGGCTGGCTCCAGCTGCCTACATTCACTGCCTCAAACAAAGACACAGATCTGTTCTTTATCAGTGTTCCACAGCATCTCTGGATTTTACGTCACACATTACTGTGTCAGCTGGGAGTTAAGACAGAATTTGACCTGTAATTTCATTCACTCTCAAATCCGTTATAGTATGGCTGCCTTATCAAATGTGTGGCCCTGTGTTTGTGCAGCAGGGATGATATACAGTTTCAGACTCTGCTTCTTCCAAAGAAGGGATCTTGGCATGATTGAGATCAATATATCTGCTTCTCTGATCAGTGTGTTCCTTGTAGACATAAAGTCACTTACTATTAGCTTGGATTGATTCCAAACTTAGGGAATGTGTAGTTCTTTTCAGATTTTCTTATCCTTTTCACACTAGGTAAGTTAAAATGCATTTTAGAAGAGAAAATTACTCAAAGAGTGAGTTAAAGGTTAAAGCTTTGTTGAAGTTGTTCTGTTATCATTTCATAAGTATGCATACTTCAGAAACTAATGTAAGTGGAGGGCGAGAGGTGGAGCTGTCTGTGGTCCTTAACTCATCACCCACTCTGTCTGTCTCGCTCAACTATAACACATAACATGGAGTTGTGCACTACGTGGAAGAAAAAAAAGGAGTGAATGTGTTATGGCCATCTCTTATCACAATTGGGATATACAGTGTATAACGTCAGAAAAACTGAAAATGGCATTGAAGACCTAAAAAATGTTGCAATTGCAAGATGTAATGTTCAAATAATGAACAACTGCATTTGTGAAAAATAAATAAATAAATAACAAATATGTTGCGGTTGTTAAATTTTACAAGAATTTAAAATAAAGTGGCAGTTATGAGAAATAATGGAAAACTGCATTGCAAAGATGAAAAATAAAGTTGCAATTATGCAATGTAATGTTGACAAAAAAAACCCCAACTGCATTGCAGGAATTAAAAATAAAGTTGCAAATAGTGTCAAAAGAACAAAGAATTGGATTAAAAAATTGAAAAACAGTTGCAATTAATGTCTGGATAAAAAAAAAAATGCATTTCAAAAAATAAAATTTGAGTTGCAATTGGAAAATATAAAGTTGCTATCAATGTATTAATGTACAACTACAAAGTTGTAATCTGTGTGTTTACCTGTAATCTGTAATCGGAGGTGTTTAAATAAGGGGCACACAGAACGTGTTTTTCCACTGTTCTGCTTTTCCATTGTTTTTAAATGTAAACACGCGCTGACATCTTTAACCATTTTGCTCGCATCTTGCATGATTCAGCGTTCTAAAAATGTCTACAACATTTGTAAATCGTGAAAAATCACAATTTTAACCAAGGATCCGTGTGAGGGAGTCACCTGTAAATGGCGTCAGATCCGCGTTGCCCTCGGTTTCAGGTTTTATTTTGTAGAAACCATGGAAACACCAAAGACGCTTTAATATATATTACATGAGGGAACACAGAGAAGCAAACTTCTGTTTTGATACATTTATAGACAGAAAAGGAATTATTATAATATTGCTCAAGACGTTTAGTCTTGTTTAAATCTAATTTTCTTGATTTTTTGCCAGTACAGAGAAAAACACTATTTTGTCAAGTAGCTAACATAACATAATCAGACGCAGCTTTATTTTTAGTAACAGTAATGCAGAATTTTCTTCATCATACAATACGCTTTAAAATTACCTGCATGCCATTTATGAACACAAGCCATCCAGCATCTAATATGATATTCTAATATCGATCTATCTTACTGCAGTGAAACAAGTGTCTCACAGCAGCCGGCGAGCGAACGCACAGAGTAACATTCCAAGATTCCGCGCTCAAACTAGGCATCATCAAGCTAGGCCTTTGTTTTGAATAGGCGACCTCTAGTGGACGAAAAACTACATAGAGCACCTTTAAATAAGTTCAACTTTTTTTTAAAAGGTCTCTAGACCTTGTGCTTTTTTCAAATCATTGTATTTTTCACAGCAAAAACAGAAAAAAAAAACGCAAAACCACCCCAAGCAGTGATGAAGATGGGCCAAAAAAGACCCATGATTTCTCATTTCTTCATTTATGTCACATCGGACCAATAGTTGCAGCAATACATTCAAGCACTTTAAGTATCTATTTCTATAATAATTCTGCAGTGGCTTGTATTAGGTATCGGCCTGGTCCATATTCCTGCCTTGAGCTTCTTCTCAAAGTCCAGAGAACTGTAGTGAAAAAAACTGGGCACATTTTCTCTAAGCAATGAGTGAGAAATGTAAACACTGTCAAAAACATCTGCACATTGTGCAGGTTCTCCTGGCCTAAATATAGCAGAAGGAGCCCTCAGCGTACTCCAGCTGTATGTCAATGCCTCCTTCTCCCTCATCCCAGCTGGCTGCAGGAGAGCTCAGCCAAAAGTGAGAGGCAAACAGAGGCCATTCTTTCCATGGGGAGCTTTTCCTGTTTGTGAACACCTTCCAAGTGCTGCTAAGATCACTACTAGGTTTGGGCAGTTGGCAGCAAAGCAACTTGGCAGGAATAAACATTTGTTCAAAGCTGCGTGAATGTATGAGTGTCGGAACACCAAAGAAATGTAGGAAATAGGTGAATGCAGTGTGTTGGGATCTAATTTGTCGTAAAGGGTAAGGGGGAGGGGGATGAGATGTCTCCTGGGGTTAGAAAATGTAGATTTATAGGCTGCCAGAGATCTATAGGAATATTTATAGGTAGGATGTTACTTTAATGCACAACAACCTAACCGCACTATGGCCCTGTTTACACCTGGTATTAAGATGCATTTTGGGTGATTGGATCAAAAGTAGTAAGGGAGACATTCCTGTTTACACCTGGCGTTTTAATCCGTCTCTTTTGTCCACTTTCAACCACATCTGTTCTGGTTTCTTTGAAGGGAGGGTCTCTGGGTGGATAAATATATGGGTTTTTCAGATCTTTCGATCTAATGGACAAAATAAGCTCACGCAATTTACATATGAACGCGAAACACTTGGAGACCATCAGCTTTCGTTTCTGCTCTGACAACCGCAAAACCACGCCGAATGCTGCGAGTGTGTGTTAGAAGTGAGGAATGGTGAGAGAACATTGTGCTTGGTACATTTTTCGTCTTCAAACCAAACTTGGGTCTTCAGCGGACAAAGTTTAGATCCCGTCTGGCTAGAGTTTGACTACCTCTGGAAATGGTGGAAAGAGGACAAGTTCAAAATCTTTTAGAGCCCGTTTACACCTGTATTTAGGGTCGTCCATTTGATCTGATCGGCCAAAATGCACCTAAATAACAGGTGTAAAAAGTATGCGGTTAACACTTCACAATAAGGTTCATTAGTTAACAATAAAATACAGTTGTTCGTAGTTTGTTCATTTTACTACACAGTGCATTTACTAATGTTAACAAATACAACTCTTGATTTTAATAACGCATTGAAATGAACATTAACAAAGATTAATAAATGATGCAGAAGTGCAGTTCATTATTACTTCATGTTAAGTTGATATGAAACTATGAGAACTATTCCTCTAATGATTATTTAAATATGGCAAAAACATATTGAGAACAAACTCCCATCCCGTGTGTTCACAAATTCATGCACATAAAGACATTTTATTTCTTTTTCGCTGTTTTTTTCCCAGCATTTTTAATGCAATATCCCAAGATTAACATAAAAATATGTTGATGAAAACCCAGCTAGTGACACACAATCATCCAAGACCTTTAAATTGCGGCTAGAATTATTTAGTAAATTTTGCAGCGAACACTAATCTCTGCACTTATAAAATGTCACTTTCTATTCAATCTATTTTTGACATAAAGGTAAATACCACCGACTTCAGACGGCACAGCTAATTATCAGTGATATAATGTCAAGAGCAGATTTCCTGACAGGTGAACTACTGTTAATTGAACTCACTAAATCTGATTTCAAAGAAATGACTGGCAGCAACCCCAATTTTAGGAGAGCAGATAACGAGTGTATATAGTTATTAGCCTTAAGAATATTTCATAAATACATTCAAGACAGATCCGATTGTTCAGAATGTCAGCCAAACAATATTTTCCATCCCTCTTATTCCTAAGAAACAAGGTTGCATCATACTTCAGAAACAGACCAACATGTCTTTGGCTTCTCAGTGTCTCCAATTAATCAGACTGCAGACTGTTTCTGCAAACTTCAGAACTGTCAGTATTGCTTTGGCCAAAGATTAGTCTATTCACCCAACATCCCGCAGACAAAACCACTACATGCTTTGAATCGATATCAAAAAGGCTATTTCTACCCATACAAATAAACTTTTTAATTCTAACTTCAAGCACACGGGTAAAAGATTTTGTACCTTGACCAAGTCCTCCAGCTCAGAGGTGTTGACACAGGTATGACTAGAGAGAAAGTTAATTTTCTCCTGCACGATGAGGTACTTCTGCGAGCTCTCCTGGGGCTGTTCCAGAGCTTTGAACACCGTGGCTCCGATGATCAGGTACAGAACCACCAGCAGGAAGATCGCCAGGACTGTTTTCCACTTCATCACGGTGGTTATGGTGTCACAATCATCACCCGAGTTATACACAATGGGCTTGGAGGAGAACGACAGCCGTGGTTTGGTGTTGTGTGTGGCTGATTTGGGATCTAAAAGATCAGGTGCAGCCACTGCAGGGAACAAAGGAAGAGAGAAGGTAAGAGAGAGCAAATGAGGAGAGAGAGAGAGAGAGAGAGCGAGAGAGAGAGGTGGGTTATAAAAGCAATTTGAAGGAAATAACTGCTGATTATTGTGTAATCCTGTAGATATCGATATTTATTTTCCATGTCTTTGTGGACGAACGAAAACAGATTCATGTTTTTTACATGGAGCCATTAATAAATAATAGCACCTATGAAAGGCACAGACACCTGCAGGGTTTTAAAACAGTGATGAATTCGATTCAGATTATGGATTTAGATTTTATGGTTCAGAATATGAAACAAAAGTATATTATGATTTTACACGAATGAATCATTTGACTGATTATTTCCTAATACAAACATTACTTTTAGGCTATTTGAGAGGATTTTAATAAAAGAACATTGACATAGAAATAATTTTCACACTAAATTTCACAAGTGGCAGGTAACATATTGAATTAAACATCAAATATATTTGCCTGTAAAACAATCTTAACAACAACAAAAAATCAGTGTAGAAACGGGCCCATCATCTGTGAGGATATTAAATTGGTTCTTCTCAGCTGGCTTCTGTTCCAGCCAAGTGTGAAAACCCTCTCTAGCAAACCAGTGATAGTGGACGTAATGTTCTCCTCACTAGTCTCTAGTATGCAGCGTTATGCAAGGCGACACGAGTTTCAGCACTAATTTAGAGCTGCAGATTTTCCCTCTGTGCATAATTCAGACCTCAACGCTTATTAATAATCTGATAACCCCAGAGGGTTCTAGCAACGCATGTGTCCACTTTTCCATTAGAGACCAACTCGTGCAGATCACTTTTCTTTGGTGGTTTTAAAGGGTTTTTCAATTTGATGCCACCCGAATCGCAAAAATATGATTTTAACAGAGTTCTAACTACCAAAACTATGAGAAACATTTTGACTGTTTTACATTGAAGGTGATATTAATAAAGAGTAAATAAAAAAGCAGTGTAAACAGAAGAGGCTGCAAAGTGTGTTTTCAGCAAAAATCCTTCTACAAATCTAGAAACATGTCAAAGCTGTAGGTGGTGTGGCGCTGTGATATATAATCTGAGCTGCTCACTGAAAGGTTACAGGTTCAAACCCTGCAGACACAATCCAAAAGGCATCGCCATTGCAGTGGTCTTACCATTCTTACCAAAGTTCACCTTTTTCTGCTTTCAGCAATGCTGAGCTCCAGATATTGCTCTATAAATATTTACAATTTCATTACTTAGCTTTTTTTAAAAACTGAATATACACTTATTTTGCATTAACATCGTCATTTGGATTTTAATGTAATGAAGCAATAACTATTCAAATGAACTGATTCTTTTGACTGATTATTATCATTATGCATTAAGCATGATCATATCTTGATGTCCCTTTAACACAAGAATTATGTATCATTTACTATGCAACACATTATAAACAATTCAATTGTGCAAAAAAAAAGACATCGCGCACTTACTACTTTGTCAGATCTCTTCTTCTTCTTCCTGCTGCTCTTCATCAGTTGTCTTGAGTGCCGGATCTCTTGACTTGTTTTCTTGCCGTTCTCAGCAAACACAGGATGTTAATCATGGCACCAAACGCACTCGCATCCCTCCGTTTTCTCTTCTGGACTATCATGCCCCTGTCCAGTTTTAAATCTCCATGCGAGCGGTATCTTGGAATCCAGCGGTGGATTTCGTGGTTGAGTAAGCACTGAAGTGAGAAGGGAGTGTCCAGAGGGGGCACACGGATAATTGGACGGGCTGTTCTCATCATGAGCGCGCTCACTGTCCGTCTCCACGCGCACAAGTGTGTTCGCGAACTCGGGGCAGGTTTCACGACTCCACGCGCGTCTCTCCATTGCTGGACGCAGTGCAAATAGGGGAAGGAAAGCATGAGGAATTTAATGATTCTCGTTCTCTGAACGATTTTGCTACTCTTGAGAAGTATTTGAAAGAAGCCTTAGCTTGTTTCAAGTGATGGGATAAATTAATATTTCAACCAAGCAGACGAAACAAACAAGATTCATAAGTAGACTTTATGTAGTAAGTGTACTAATATCAATGTGTACTAGTAGTAAACTGGTAAGTGTACTATTTCAGTGTACTGTTTGGGACTAAATTGGCCTAATTTTAGTATATAAATGTATATGTTTAAGTGTTCTATAAGTGTAGAATGAGTTAAATGAATTGATCAAGCAAGTGTTCACTGTTGGCCAGAGGAGAACTAAGCCTGGTTTCTCCCAAGGTTTTCTCCATTTTGTTGGAGTTTTGGTTCCTTGCCGCTGTTGCCTTTGGCTTGCTTGGTCGGGGACACTTGATATTCAGCAGTGTTTTTGATATGCCTGCATTGGCGCCGTTGTATGCAAACTGAGCTGAGCCGGACGATTACGTCACTGTTTTCTCCAGTGCTGATAGACATAAATGAACTAGACTAATAACTGTTGATCTTTCAATAGTGTGGAATGAATCAATACAAATAGAATACGCTGGACAATGACACCGTTTTCTTTGGGAAAAAATTCTTTGCCAGTTATTACTGTAAAGCTGCTTTGCCACAATTTGCATTGTAAAAAGCGCTATATAAGTAAAGGTGACTTGACTTGTAGAAAAGTAGTAAAAACTAGTGCACAACTGTATTTCTCATTTGCACTGTATCTGTACTACAAGTTTAATATTTTAATACTATACTAGTGTTATACTAAACTTGTACGTTGTCTTCATCATATTTACTATTTATATATTATTTTTGCACTTTTAGTATACTTCTGTTAGCATTATCTGCTGGAGTGCCCTTTAACAGCCACCAGAGGACACTCCACCTTGATCTATTACCACACCATCAGACATTTCCCACAATTCATCATACAGGAACTAATCACACTCACCTGTCTCCCATCAGTTACCCTTTACAGACTTCACGCACACACTACATTTCCCAGCAGCCCCGTACCTTGACACTGATCACCCCATCCAGCTGCAGCTCATTACCTGAACTATTTAAGTAGCACTCAGTCTTGCTTTCTTCGCTAGGTCTTGTATTACCTCGGTTTACATTTCTGAGGGGTTAGTCCTGTTGTGCCTGCCTGTTTAGTGATGGGCAGAGCGAGGCTTCATGAAACACTGAAACAGTTGAAGCAAATGTGCCGTATTGTGTCGAGGCTTCGAAACTATACCGACACCCGTCCTCACGGTGACACCTAGTGGTCAATTGCACATGTTATCTGAAACAACTTTGACAACAAGCCATTTAAAAAAATAAAAATGTTGTGTTTTTGTTAATGTGGTGAGTTTTTAACATCCACACTATATAACTATAATATATAATAATAATAAAAAGTAGGTTATTTTGGTCATGAAAAATGAAAATCTACAAAAAAATCGCTTGGATCTACACCTACGTTGTCACGCACCCATTTGTTACAACTTCTGTGTTCCAATTTAGGTATTTTTTTTATATACTTGAGATATACTTTTTAAATGTACTTTAATTTAATAAACATTTCATTACAGCTTCATGCATTTTTTTTAATCAACACTTGGGGTAAGTTTCATAAAGAAAGGTAAAATTTTAAAGAAAGTTGAGAGAATTTTTGTTAAAGACTACCCCTGGATCAGATTCAGATTTCAAAACTCAGATGGAGTGGATCAAGTCACCCCCCAAAGCTTCACAGTCGTTTCCTCTTCATGGGTTCATTTCATTCGGTAACATTTGTGTAAAAATCCATATTTAACAAGTTATGAAGTAAAATATCTAGCTTCCGCCAGACCACCTTCTGTATTCAAGTTACGAAGAGTGTAAACTAGTGAGGCGTCAGTTAAGTTTTTTTTGCCATAAGTTGAATTGGGAAGGTGTAGGATATAGTGTAAGCTTTCTGAACCGCAAGAGTTTTACACTTTCTCCGTGTGTTGAACACAGAAGGCGGTCTGGCGGAAGCTAGATATTTTACTTTATAACTTGTTAAATATGAATTTATTTTTTTTACACATGCATCGCTTCGCTTCAAAAGAAGCCTTTATTAACCCACTTATGGAAACACTTTCTTCAGCTCACATTCGTTGGTCCCATTCACTGCAGTTACAAAGCTTGGATGCGTCAGGATATTAATTAAAACTCCGATTGTGTTCATCAGAATGAAGAAAGTAATATACACCTAGCATAGCTTTAGGGTGAGTAAAGCTTGGGCTAATTTTCATTTGAAAGTGAACTACTCCTTTAAAGAACCAGCTCATAAGAATCGTTTAGGAATCAGACAGCATTGGTCACAAAATGTCCTTATCCCCTTGTTTCAGAAGGAAATACGTCCACAAACAAAAGTGTTCTAATTAATCAATCAATTAAGGGCCTTTAAGTGTCTCATGAATAGTCACATCTTTCTGGTAGGCTAGTTGTGCTTTGTTAACACAATAGGCTATGTTTTAAAAAAAAACACATCAGCTTTAAAAATGAAGTTTGGGGTATGCTTGTAATAGGCTATATGCATAAGAACATAAATCATTAAACAGCATTCTAAAAAATCCATGAATCTAAATTCTCTTTTGGGTTCTAGGATAACAAACGAAGTATGTTATTATGCAAAGGCTGTGCTCAGTTACATTCACAATGTTCTCTGACGAACAGCTGAGTACTTTTCTCTCGCTTTTAGTGTGCAGCTTGACACCAGTTACATTTTTCCAGAAGAAGAAAAATGATAAAATACTGTTTACAAGGTTGCTTTTGGGCATTTTTCACATTTTTAAACTGCATGCATTGAATACGTATTCTTCTAATGTGTCATTCTAGTTCAAACCATCTATCAGTACAACAAAATTTCCATAATGGCTTTGGTGTGTGTGCAATGTTCCAGCTGTGAATGTATTAACGTCTTACATTCCTAATACATCTCCCATTGAGATGAAAATGAAAGGCTGAACGTACAACATTGTTTAAAGGAAGATTCATCGTACCTCATATATTTGTTTGAAGATGAACAGAGAGGGGGTTGTTTAATATAGCAGCAAATGACAATGACCGCATTCAATGATTTATACACATATCCAGTCAATAAATGTGCATGCAGACACGTGATGTATAAGACTCAAAGAGTTTATTTAACTTTGCATGACCCCTGGTCTTATGTGAACCGCACAAACTGTCGAGATGATGTAGTGAATTATCATTATTAATCATCATATGATTTTAAAATACAGCTGTTTTAAAAGACACCACCTTTATTTCCCATATACGCTAGCTTCTGTTTCCCTTTCCTTTTCCCCATTGTCTTTTCACCTTGGCAATCGCACTTTCTGTCACTGAGATGCCTAAAATTATGTGTCCTGTGGGCAATGACAGAAGTGCATCAAAGGCACATGTGCACTCACATTCAATGTTCACAGTGTCCGTCGTTATCCTCTGCCAGTTTAGTTTTGGAATCGCAATACCAAATTGGCATGGATCTCATTTCAAGCAAGAACATAAATGAGATGGGGGGAAACTTGGCAGTGTTTTTAACATATCTTTCATATCCAGTGTCACAGTTATCAGCTAAAAGTTTCTAAGAAATAATTCCATGCAGAATTATTACTCAGTAGGCCTGCAGTTTAAATTCAGCATCATTTATCCTCATGCACTGATCTATATAAATGACTGGACTTCTCATGAGGACGTCATAAAAAGTCAAGCCAAACCTCGCCGCCATATTGGTATTCATTGTCTCACATTCTATTGAATTAATAGGAAATCAACTTATTTGAATGAGAAAACATCTGTGCTTGTAACCATCCTCAGGAACTTATAATCAGTGTTGGGGAAAGTTACTTTTAAAAGTAATGCATTACAGTATTGCGATACTCCCTAAAAAAGTAACTAATTGCATTACTTGGTTAATTTAATGTTTTTTAATAACAACAAAAAAAGTTCTATTTTCGGCAAATGTAAAGGTCCTTTCACACCAAAAGAGAAATGAATAAGCCTCGGGCTGAAGGAAATGCATATTTACGCCTGAACAGTAGAGGGCGCAGCTCAAACAAACCTTTCCGCTGTGTAATCCATTCTGGTTTAAAGAACAATAGGATGCAAGGGAAGGAAGTTGAACACTCTTATTTCGAAATTTAATCTAAAGTAATTTTTGCTTATTAGCATGATTAAATTAGGTCATCGAAAGTTGGCAGCAAACACATTGGTTAATAAAGTGAAATTAAATACATAAAGTATATGTGTGTAATTTAATATAGTTAATTACTACAGGTTTGCGTAAAATTCTGTGATTGCATTTCACTGTTTTTATTTATTTCAATGAAATACTGAATGTTTTCGCGCAAGTGAGATGAGTAAATCATGTTCACATTTAGTCTAGAACAACAGTAACCATCATGTTTTTCACAGCTACACAACACCTCTGCACTTCATTTCTCTCAACATGGGGACAGGAGAGCTGTCAGTAAATGTTAAAAAGTTACTTGCGTTACTTATTTGAAAAAGTAACTTGAGATATTTTGTTGTAAATTGAAGAATTAATGCGTTACTTTACTAGTTACTTGAAAAGTAATCTGATTACATAACTCAAGTTACTTGTTATGCCTTACCCTCAACACTGCTTATAATGCAGTGATATTGTGTAGGAAGTGTATAACTGTCACAGAGACGAACTCCATGGTTCCCTTCTCCAGCCATCAGAAGGCTCCTTCACCTGAATATTGACTCTTACACACACACACTACATTTCCCATCAGCCCCGTACCTGGCACTGATTAAGTTGCCCAGCGTAGCTCATTCATTGGCCTATATAAACTGACTCTTTTCCGTTCCTCTTTGCGAGGTCTTACATTACTATGGTTTACATTTCTGAGCGTTTAGTCCTGTTTTAGTTCCCCGTTCATGATTCTCCTCTGCCTGCCTTTTGGACTATTTGCTTTGTTTCTGATCTGTGATTGTTCTCCGCCTGCTCTGACCTACTGCCTGTTCATTGACCATGACATGTGTTTGCTCCCCGTTACTCGTTTGCTGGTGTTTGACCCCGATTTTAATAAAAGATGGCTTATGGACCCCACTTCGAGTGATGCATCATTACAATAACACAACTGACTTTTGTCAATTTAGTTTATTGAGCAGCATATACAATACACAAGCTCTCATTAAACTTAAGGAAGTGCTGTGACTCCTGCAGAGAAGCGCTATATTTACACTGTACCAGGCGTCTAATTAGAAATAATTTCTGACCAGAATTTGACCTATGACACACAAATCCGTCTTAACAGCCAGTGACCGGAAAAATACAATGTGACTGTATTGAGACTGCAGGCCTCCGACAGGATGTCACACCTATGCTGTTTTGCCACCATATGTGTATTTTCAATA
This sequence comes from Opsariichthys bidens, assembly GCA_037194245.1. Taxonomy (NCBI): domain Eukaryota; kingdom Metazoa; phylum Chordata; class Actinopteri; order Cypriniformes; family Xenocyprididae; genus Opsariichthys; species Opsariichthys bidens. Next base: position 7,476,958 of record CM074286.1, on the reverse strand, counting down.
TCTTTTATTAGAAATGAGCATTTTCAATCTCTTCAAGCCTGTGATTTGTTGGCAGGTCACAGCCATGGTGATATTTATACTAAGACATTGTCAATGTGATACTACTGTAGTAGTTTTAACTGAAAAAGAGACTGTGTAGCTCTTAAAAAACATAAATGGACATGAACCGTGCCTTTTAATCAGGCTTTTATTCACATATAAACATTGATCAGTGAACATAAACAGAAGCTCAACCGAACCCGGTTGATGCACAAGAACAAACCTCATTGGTTCTTGCAGAAGCTCATGCTGCGTAAGACATGAGAATGAACCTCATTAGTTCTCACACGTCAAGCAAACATGCTTGAGCTTCTGTTTACCACAACTGATGTGTGTTGATGAAAGTCTATATGTGAATAAAAGCCTAAGCTCAATCTGTTCATCATATAAAGCAATTGGGTCTTTTCAAAGAAATTGGACTAAACCGCTCAATTCCTATGGATTAGTTTTATGATCTCTTTATGAACTTTTTGAAGCGTCAAAGTGTCAGTTGCGTAGCTGATTATGGAGGGAAAGAAAGCTGCCAGATTTCAACAAAAAGGTCTTCATTTGTCTTTCCCAAGATGAACAAAAGTCTTACGGGTTTTGAACAACATGAGGGTGAATAGTCAATGACAGAATTTTCATTTTGGGGTAAACGATCCCTTCAAGAACGGGCGGTATTCCAGAAAGCAGGTTATGTGACGGTTATGTTTATGAGTTACGGCTCCAAAAACGGAGGTAACTTTCAGGGTATGTAAGCAGCCATTGCAACTTACTCTCTGAAGTACTCGATTTATTTTCTTTTTCCTCATATTTCATGAATGGGGTCTAAAGTGCCACCTAACAACAAACCACAGTGCCAATCCTCAGTTTTTAAAGATGTTTTTCCTTTACATAGAAAACCATTTCAACCAACAATGTAAAGATTACAAGCTGTCGGTCAGTATTGTTATACCTTTATTTCCTGCTGTCTCATCTTGCTGAATGAAAAATATGTTTACGCACAGCGCATTTGGGTTTAAGCACATGACTAGCAATATTGGCATTCACTCTTTACTTGACTTGACTTGACTTGACTTGAAAAAAACACTTGGGTCAAATGTCAAACTGCTGACTCAATGTAAATCTGCAGGGAGAACATCCACCGGCATTTGAAAGTAAAACAGTGCCCATTCTTTTTTTAGGGGCTCACAGTATATATAGAGGGCAGTTTACTGATCTTAGCAAGAATAATGTTCTAATCCACGTTACATAACATTTTGAGCGGCAACCCCTTGAGCCAGTGTGAAAATATTTAGCTTGTGTTTGTTTGCCATGCACGTGAATGAGCTTATGCTATGCCTTAGAAAAACACTGACATTGCATGAAGTTTCAGCATACGGTGTGGTCAGTGGGAAAGTTCTCATGAGCAAATGTTTTGTCAGTCCATCTCCATGTCAAAAGACATTACATTAAAATAGCACTAGCGACAAAGGTGAAAATCTTAAATAATTTAGTAGCTGTTTTGAAATACATAATTTATAATGAATAGACGGCTGTTTCTTTTTCATTTTTGGCCTTAAGGACTTACTCTCGCTTAAAACATTTTTCACACTCTCATTAGTTTGTCATTTGTCTATTAACAATGTGTAAACATCACAAGAGAAATTTGTCATTTCTTTTGAAAGTCATGAAAACTCCCACCACAATCTCAAATTATATAGTGTTTAATAACAAACATTCTGTGATGGAAATGACATGTGAAACATTTTGTAAAAAAAATAAAAAAATAAATGTAATTTTTTTTTTTTTTGCTTTCTCCAGGTCTCATATCCATGTTCTTCACTGACATTGTTTTCTTTCTCCACAAGTACTAGATTTTGAAAAGTGTTTGTTGGGGCAAAATTGTTTAGCATGTTAAGTTAAGACTTTCTGAATGTGTTTTGATAGCATGTTGCTAATGTACTGTTAAATGTAGTTAAAGTTACAATTCTTATTGTATTGACGTAGACCAGTAATATTATGCACGAGCTCATTTGCATTTAAAGGTACACACACTAAATCTCCCACCCAAAATTAATGCAACTTCACAGACACATTCTGAGGACACCTGAGACTTATATTGCATTGTGTGAAAAGAGCATCTTTAAAACATTAACAAATGTTAACAAATGACACCTTATTGTATTACCAGAAAAAGTTAGACTATATTTTATCATAAGCAAGGGGGTCAAAAGTCGAATATGTCTTATGAAGTTCATAAGTATACAAACTGATTTTGTCCTTCTAAAGAAAATTTCTAATGGGAGCATCCTTTGACTGACAACATCACGCAAGATGACACTTACAGAAGCTGCTTCCAAAGTTAAAATTCACATGGCCATTATGCTCCAACCAATTGCCTCGTACCACTTTAGCGAAGCGCTACGGCTGTGGAATATAAGTGTGCTTCCACAGAACCATTTAGAAGGTTTCATAGAGGTTAAGAGCCTCCTTCACTTTGCCAGTACAAATTACAATGGCTATAGAGCATTATGTACAGCCTTCTAGAAAATACAGGCCTGTTGAGCAAAACAAACCTCCAGAAAAGACCACGGGTAGCCTTGAATGAGAAGTGGAAAATACAGGTGAAGAAAAATAGACTGGATCATAACTTCAAAAAAAGGTTCTCTTTCTGTTTATTTGCTGGTAAGGAACATGTGGGAAGAAATATCGCTGTTCACACAAATGTTGATTTGCTGTCATCTTCACCTATTTCTGCCTGAGCTTGAGGAAATGAGACTTATCAGGAACTCCCAGTTACATGTCACTTTCTGCTTATCTACAGCTCCACTGGGGAATTCTGAAGTCGGAGGTAGGGATGAGAATAAACACGATGTCACCTCTGGGATTGGAAAGAATGAGGAGTCAGCATGTGCTGTTTGACTGTAAGTCCCAAGTACAGTCAAGGATATGACTGATAAATCCTGAGAAAGCCTTCAGTGTCACACCTCTGCTGGTTCTTCACCTCCAGCTTGGTCCCATTCTCCAGAATACTATGACAATTACCTGTCCCTCATCACCACTTCAATCAAGGACTGTATATAAATACCCATTCTCTTTTCCCCCTCAAGTATATTCTTCCTGACTGGAATAAAGAGCGTGACATTCAGAAAGATTTGTGATGCATAATTTTTGATCCACTTCAGATCCCACATGGATGGCTATACTCTCTCTTTTGATTCTTAAATTTCTCTCTGACCTTCACACATGATCTTTTATTTATTTTTGACTTATTTTTTTTTCTGCGTAACCGTTCTCTGTGTTGCATTAGCCGGGTGACTGGCAGGAATCCCAGAAGCAAGAGGTTGCAAGTGTTTAGATTAATTGAATATTTCACTGACCCATTACTAGGGTGAGATGTGTGCTATTTATAGCCTGGATGGACGTGTTGGCTCGGCATCAATCGGTTTTCTCCCCCAGATCTTGCTGACCGAGAGTGAGGTGAAGGGGAGCATTATAATGAGAGGCAGAAATAAAATATCAATGAGAACTCGAAACAAAGGCTGCAGCAAGAGAAAAGGCGAAGCTATTTTCTTTCTTTCTGTGATTTGATTACAGAGTAAATTTACTGTGGACCTCTTCAACTGTGAGTCTATTTCTGTCAGAGCAAAATGAAAAGGTATTAAAATACAAAAACCTTTCCTTTCCTTGTTAAAAAATGGTTTCACTTTCACAACTATTTAAAATCTTAAATATGTGATTTTGAGGCCATCGCAGTGTCTCTTTGGCGACTAACAGCATGCCCTTGTGTGGTATCAGTTTTATAAATTTTAAGTTATAAGTTCAGTAAACAAGAAAAAAATGAAGCAATTTACATTTTAGACAATTATTTTCAAACTGTTTGAGGGTCCAAGCCTGTACCATGAAGCCGGATTAGCTGGCTATCCAGGTATGTTTCAGATTAGTTTGCAACATTCCTGGGTTTTAGGTACCATGACAGTGATTTGGCTTTTAGCGGTGATCATCACTATAGTAACTTACGCTCTATGGCTAACCCGCACTGGGCAGATTTTGTTATGGGTAAGAGATCTCAAACCGAAATTGGACCAATAAGATGTGAGCAAAGTGACACTGACACATCGAACGCAATAAAGTCACTCCCCCAGTTTCTCTTCCTCCAAACTAAAGATCACTATATAGTAAAAACAAATATTTAACAATGAAATTGTCTGGCTTTAATCGTAATTAGAATTATTTTATTATTTATATAATTATTATATGACCGATATTATTATTAATCCATTTCACACAAACAATTTTAGTTTAACAGTTGTTATTATTAAGCATTTAGTTTTAATGAATATTAATATATACAGATCATATGTAATATAAATAAGCTGTGGAATCAATAAAATGACTCTTTTAATGTGACCTTACATGTTTGAGTCTCGCTATATAAATTAACTTCACAAGTTTCACTTGCACTGATAGAGCAAGATCATTTCTTGTTTTTGTCCTCTTTCATGGACAAGTATTTTCTTTAGTGTAAAGGCGTTTAAATCCTTCATTTTCTTCAATCTCTTAACCTTCAGCAAAAGAGTTTTGAATCACGTCGGCTCTCTCACGAGAAGTGAATCCCAGTTTCTCTCTGTTGTGAGTGGCTGTTTGCCACTGATGTCACGCATTCATGTGCAAGCGATCCTCAGGATCAAAGCCTGAGTTGACAGAGAAAGCTGATGATCAGCATCATGGTACCAACAAAGCCAGATTGGATTTGGATTGGAAACTAATTCTGTTCAACTACCTTCATGGTACAGGCCCCCTGAAGAGAACACTGGGGGTGTTCCAAACAAAACCTAACAAGGTTCATCCATTCATGAAAGGTCCCTTTCACAGTTCTATTATTGTGACCTGAAAGTTACATGCAATTATTAGTCTACTTCAAGTAAGAATTTTTCGTAATGTCAAAAAATTGGTTTATGGTATAGGGGTGTAGAGTAGCAACCCAGGTGAAAATAAGTACATTTCCGTAATGTACTTAAAGTGCTCTATTTTCACAGACTAATTTTGTACTTAATATACAAAAAATACTTCTTTAGTACTTCTTAAGATAATCTTAAGAACATTTAAGTGTACTCAGCTGTGCGATTTTGAGACACCACGAATATGAACTAAAATGTGCTTTTAAAATACTAGTATTAAATTTATTTTACTGTATTTGGTTTCCACTTGTTGTACACTTTGAGTTCAAGTGTACTACAAGTGGTAACTAAATTGACCCCTTGACTTTGACCAAGGGACAAGGGACCACAATGCAACACGATTGTGATGTCATAACAGCAACTCGCAGTGCTTGTAACTAATTTACCCTCACACCTCACACGATTCTAATGGAGGGAAAAGTAATTGTAAGTAGTAGTTGTAGTACAACTCTTTAGTTTGCTCAATTACGTAGTTTAGAAGAGTTACACTGAGACAAAACTCCACAACTCCAGGGCAGATTTCAAGTGATCAAGGTCTTAAGAGTGTTCTATTTAAACACATCGCAAGGGTTCCGCCAGTATGTGCACTCGTGCAACGTAAGCAATGACGTACATTCGAGTGAACGAGGTGGAACTTAGCGAGGAAAGACCAAAAAAATGGACTTGACACAGCATGTGAAGCAGCTTTTTTGAATGAATTGGTTGAGTGAATTATTCAATGACTCACTCAAATGGCACTTGCTGCGTAACAATGTAATCTGTGAAATCTCCACCTTTAATGCACAGGCTGACAGTCTTTCTGGAACAAATACAGACAAGTAGAGTGATACAAACAGTGAAAAGTCCAGTTGGACTGTATATCATTACTCTCGGAATGCAACTCAGCCAATCAAATTCTTGACTGGAAACTAACTGTCCATAAATAAAGAACCATCTTAAATTTGCTTCTATTTACTCTTGGTTGTAGCAGAATGGATAAAGATAATTGCAGATAAAGTAGATGTTTTTCCACAAAAATTGCTGTTTCATGCAGGACTCTTGTAAACATAATACAGTATGTGCATTTTCACTAGCCTGGAAAGACTGTGTATTGATTTCTCACCTTAACATTTTATTTACTGTCAGCTCAGCAGTGAGCTGATCAATGCCTTAGGATGGTTTTTGAACAGAACAGTTTTGGCATCTTATTGACATGAATATATGAATGGACTGCATTTATAGTTGTCACAGATTATAAGATGATTAATTCTACATGTTATCCTTACAGTTATTTTTTTCTTCAGGAGTATTAAAGCATAATTTTCATCAATTACCAGGATCACAGCACAAACTGGAGTAGCCTTCTATTTTAAAATGATTATGATTTAATAGATTTTGGAAATACAAAGAAATCTTTTCATGTGCTTTTAGCATGCAAAATATGTATTTTATATCAGTGAGTGATATATTTATTATGCACAGTGCTTGTTAAGCAGAGAACAGATACACCATCTGCTATTCCCTAAACACACCTTTAAAATTCTATATATGATCAGTACTATATGTAACATCAAAATTCAAAACTCTGAAAAAGAACCGCAGATGGGTATAGAAATTTTCTCCGTTTCTGATGAGATTAAATTCGATTGAATTGCATTACAAGTTATTGTACGGCACACAGAAAGAACTGGATTTAATATGGCACCCCATTCTAAAAATGTCTCTGTGGACAGTTAAATTTATATTTTCTATTAAAGCTGTCTGTAGTGAAATATTGAACTATGATCTAATCCAAAGGGCAGCACTTCAAACTTAAAACAATAGCTATAAATGTCAGCTGGCAAATGATGCAATATAACATAATAATGTGATGTTGTGAAAGAGACATGCAATTTTGATAGCGCAAGTTTGGATTATTAAAATGACCCGTTTTTCATTTACTATATATTAATGTTGATTTTTTTTCTAACTGGTAAAGCACCAAAATTTCCCTCATGGGCTCAACTAAATAATGCACATATATGTAATAAGCACGTCTATGGAGAATTATAAGCCCTACATGTAGTAGCATTTTGCTGAGATTATGAAAAGACATGACATGATGTATTACTGTACAGTGATACACCAGCAGAAACTTATTTGTTCTTGCTTTGCACGGCAAGAGAAAAATGGGCATATGCATTAATTTCCGACAAAGATACTTCATTAATGCAACATCCAGTATTGTCACTGTTAAATAAAACTGCTAAAAATGGTTTTATAGTTAAAAATAAGATGTAATCAAATATGAAATATTTTTAAAATAAATATCAGAAGAAAAACTTAAAATTTTGAAACGCTTCCTAAAATTCTGTGAAAAAAAAACAAGTTTATGTAACTATTAAAACTAAAACAATTATAAAGCTAAAAAGGCATACTGCCAAAACGTAATCTAAAACCGAATTCAAGATATTAAATATCATACTATACAAATAATTCTGATCATTTCATGCAGAAAGGTTAAGAGAAATATTTGCAAATTTTCAAGTTCCTATATTGTTAAGCCAAACTCAACTTCAAAACAGCTTTTGGTGTCAATAAGGGTGAGCAACAGTGTTTCACGGAACAAATTTTAAGGTAGTTGAGATGAAATGCTCATTGTTCATTGTATCAAAACATGATCTGGCTTTAAATTATAGTCTGTCCTTTTCTTCCCAAATCCTCTGAATTAGACCTTAACCAAGCCTCAGGAGAGATCTTCAGAGTGAATTTAAGAGCAAAGGTATTGATTTAAGAGTCCCAGGCAGAACCTGAACTGACTAACAATCAGATCCCTGCTTGTTATGGGTTCTTTAATAATAGACATCTGTATTAAGACGGTCTGCAAATAAACATCTACATTTTACACAGCTTAATGCTTTCAGGCTGTAATGTATCACTGCGATAAAATCTGCTGTGTTCCTTGTGTGCAAGCAAACAGTCAAAAGGCCATAAAGAACTATACAAACAAACATATGTGGTAAAAAAGTAGAGTTTAGTAAAGCAGTCGGAAAGAAAGCAATGACAATTGGTAAAATGGAGTGATTCATTGTAATGTTTCTAAAAAAATTAAAAAAAATTAAAAAAAATCAGGTCAATATAATACACTAAAACCATGCTGCTATTCTGGGTTAATAACACATCGGTTGTTTTGGGTTTTGAAATAGTAAAAAAAGATAGAAAATATGACGAAACAAGAAATAGAAAATCAGAATCCACATGACAGCTGTTCTTGAATATTATTTACAAATCTAAAAAACATTTAAAACAGGAAAATAGCATGGCATCTCAGTAATCACTGAACTTGGCAGTTGTCGTTTTGATTTGGAGAGGCGCTGAGCCGTTCCTGTTTCTCAGGAGTCTTCTTGAAGCCGCGAGAGAGCCTGCTCATCTTCTGCCCTGTAGCAGGCACAGGACTTTCACGGCTGTTTTCCCGTGCACTGTTGGCGAGTGGAGATGATACAGCCGTATTGCTCAAGATTGCGTTAGGAGCCTGAAAGTACATCGACAATGTCAGAAGAGAGCAACGCTGGGCTGTCAAAAATGTCCGGCAGCAATATAAATGTTCAAAACAACTCGTCCTGTACATCTCTTTGGGTGAAGTGCCAAGTGCAAAATGTATAAATATAAGATGTTGCAATCAATCTTCTGTCCTCTCCTAACCTTTGTCCTACACCCAGCATGTATTTTCTGGAGAAGAACCAGTGCAGAATAGTACTTGAAAATTGGCTGTGCTTCAAGCTGACTAATGGTTTGCTCATCCCGGCTCGCATCTGTTTCATTCAAAGTTTAGTTGTTGGTTTCTCTGTCATTTTGTCAATTACAGAAATATATATATAAATAAACGTCCCTTTAAGCTTATAAGCTTACATATAAGCTTTACAGCTCATTATTGGAAAGGGTTTACGGTCACAGTCACAGTAACTTAAGAGGCAGAGGCAGCAACTGAAAACTGAAAAATGCCCGAATCCAATGTTAGCTTCCCTTGGTGTCTCATGAGATGCTTTCATCTGATAGATTTTTGAAGGCAGCATAGATGTATCCTTCGTTGCCTCTGATATCCCACAATTCAACGATTTCCATTCTGTGACAGCTGAGCTAAAAAAAAATAAAGATGTCGTCTGAAAGTTGCGGTTGGTGGTCAATTTGTCCATAAATGTAAGTTTTTGACCAATGTTTCCACTTTTGAGAGAATTTACTATTGTGTTACTTAAATATTTGCTTAGTTTCAACAAAGTTCTCTCTATTTTACTGCAGATTATTAAAGCGTTATGCTGCCTCAGAAGTCTGTCTGAAATCAGTTTCGTGAGGTACCTTTATGCACAAAAGCTGCCTGCAAAGTCATTGCCTGATAGGGCAGTGAGGCAACAAGTCAGCTGCATAAGATTGCATGAGAACAAAAACAGCAAAAACTCAGCAAAAACTAGCAAATCTGCAGCAATCCATTGGGATGTTACGGAGCCCCAGGGGTGTCCAGGCCCGGTCCTAGAAGGCCAATGTCCCGCAGAGTTTCACTCCAACTTGTCTCAACACACCTGCCTGGAAGTTTCTAGTATGCCTGAAGAAGACCTTGATTAGCTGGTTCACGTGTGTGTTCAACTAAACTCTGCAAGACAGTGGGCCTCTAGGAGCAGGGCTGGACATCCCTTCCCTAAAGTAACCTTTGAAAAAGAAAAAATATTCATGTGCACATGAGAAACTCATGTGTTACAATTTCCGGTTTGCCGTGATATTATGGGCTGCGATAGGTATACAGGACCCTTAAACTTGGCAAATAGAGCAATGCACCCAGTAATATTGCACCCTCAGACCATTTCACGGTGCGGTTTCTTGCCTTCACAGAAGATGCAGACATAAGGCAGTGATTTTAGAGGTACCCTGCTCTAATGAAAGGCAAATTTAGATCTTTATTAATTTATGTGAATCCATACTCCTGATTCTTAATAGTAAAATGGCAGTGACGCACAAAGGCAATAAGTTATAGTATACATAAACCAGAAATTTTATTGTGTAGGCATGCAAAAAATTCCCATGTGTATGCAATAGTTTCTTGTGAACATGTAATGGTTTCTCTAGTGTTAACACACATATTGTTTACATCTTGTGGCTATACTATTGAAGCAGTGACCATTTTAACTGTTACATATTCAAATTGCCTCAAATTCTTGCTTTTTTTTTAAATTAAAAAAGGAGTGACAAGTCGAAATGATTTTTTTTTTTTAAATAAACATTATGCCGTAAGTGCTAATGATCTAGCTTAACTTGTCCTGAACACGGATTTTTCCTTTAAATTGACACATGGAAGCAGGAACGCAGAACTTTGGTCTTCATAAAAGCTTAACTACATCCTGAATTAGGTATTCAAGGTGGTGAAGGGTATTTCTGGGACATAAGATTAGCTCTGCAGCATGTGGTCTCTACCTTCCTTTGAATTCTTGAAGCATAAATGGGAAAATCTCCAGGAAATGATGACCTGGGGTAAGGTGACATGATCAGAGCTACAGAGAAAGTTAAAAGCTGACAGGAGATCTTTAATGCCTCAGAGCACTTAAGTCTTTACATCTAATCTGAAATGTCATGGACAGTTTCATCTGGAAATACTTTCATGGTCAGTAACTTTTAACAGTGGTATAATGAGTTAACTAAAGACTTCAGATTCATTTTGTAAAGGGTCCACGACGCCCTCCTGTGGTTAAAGACTGAGGAACGACTAAATGTTTTCAGCTACACAATTAGAGCTTTTAATGGCAAATAAAATGGTTCTTAAAATAACTTAATTTATTATAATACAAATTGTGTTTTTCCAAATATGTAAGCTGATCTCAATAAATGCATCTCTTTGTGAATGTTAATGTACTGTTATTTGTATAGTCTAGATCAGTGGTTCCCAAACTTTTTAGAGTGGCTTAACCCTGAGGCATTTAACATCCTTCTGCCTAAATAAATGGTAAATAGAGAAATACGCCATGATGGTAAAAAAGTGAAACTTTTAAATTTTAAATTGAAATTGCCAGTAGATGCCGTTAAGTCACGGTCTACACGAGTGCGCCATCCAGTCATTAATTCATTCAGTAATGAAGCAAGTGTCTGTATTTATGAATGAGTCATTGAATCATTGACTCCCAAGCATTCAAAGCTGCAGATTCGTTCATGAAACGGCGCTGTTTGCTGCGGCGTTAGTTGGAACTATTATTTCGTTGCAAAATAGAGCAAACAATACTGACAATTCTGATTAAAATGAACATCACTTAAAATTACCCTTTTGTTTGTTGCTGAAAAATTGCATCCTTGGTCATATAATATAACTTATATTAAAATCAAGAACTCACACATTTTTGTCATGAAGAGATTTTGAGTCTTAAATAGATATATGCAAAGTCTGTCTGTATTTGTTCGTCATGCTAGTGCATGCTAAAACCCCACATTTACCAAGGAACATTGTGGAGAACAGTTTTAATGTTATTTTAAGGTGGGAGTAAAATGAAAAGAACAGCAAAACTCAACATTTTGTACCCCAGTTTGGTTTTGATAGATCACTGTCTAGATAAATAAATCCTAGTTCTTCCTAATCAAATCCTATCAACATTTTGCTGTCTTTTGGCAACCCTGCTTTGACTGCTTGTATAAAGACTATAACTGTTAGCACATCTGAGCTGAGTATCATTAAAGAAGAATGATTAGATCTTATTATTTACAAGTGGAAAATTCAATACTGCCATTGCAAGATTAATATATATACAGTTTTTAATAATATCAAACAATATAGTCATCATCATGTTGCATTAGATTTTGCACTTATTCAAAAATAAGAGATTATAATGATTACGAGAAGGGAGTTTCTTAATCGTTTACATGGAAAGATGTAGATTGTTGTGGTTGCAGGAAATAAGACAGGTAATTCTACTCACTGTGTTTGATTTTCTGCCCTCTGCTGTCCGTTTGGATATTTGTGCAGGATGTTCTGCCGAAATGGAGCTCTGCTGAGCCGCAATTGTTCGGGCTACCAGACGAGGGCTGCAGCGCAGCGCTGTAGTTCTGCGAACGATGAATGGACTCATCTCTCCAATGGGAATATCAGCAAAACCTGTACAGAACAGAGTGATGTAGATGTATAAAAATAGCAATCAATGACTTCTTCCCTTGATTGTGATAGTTTTATTAAGAACAACTGACATATGAATGTTGATTTGTTGACTTGATGTGGAAAGCTGTGCCATGAGTACAGTCTTTCGGCAAATTGTGAAAACATCTCACCTTTCTGAACAAGTTCGGGAAGACCTTCTGGTCTGAAGTCCTCATCGTCTTGTGTGGCTTTAGGTGTGGCAGCCACCGCTTTCAGTCTCTTGGTGATACTGTGCAGGGCTTCCTGTTCTTTGCTGGGGGTATCGTCCACTGCTCTTTGTCTCTTTCCTGCTGGCACGCTCTTGGTGTCTTCCACTGGCTTATTGTTCTCCACGTCACTCTTCTCAGACCTCAGGGACCTCCTGCTCTTGGGTGTCTTAGTCTGGGTGTTCAACTGCTTGAGCTGGCTCTTGAGGCTTTCATTGGTCTCCTCCAACTTGTGAACTTTGACCATGAGGCTGCAGTATCGGTCCATGCTGTCGTCCGCCTCACGGCTCTTTTCCTCCAGAGCTTCCTTTAGCTCCTGTAGTTCTTCCTGCAGGCCGTCACTGCTGCCATCACCTGTTAACATGACAGATGCTGTAACATTGATTTTATAAAAAAGGGATAATGAATCAATCAATAAAGTGATATACTGTCTAAGATTTTCAATAAAAATGCTTGGACTTTTATTTAAATAAACATGAAAAAATGTATTATATAATATAGCATATATTATATTAAAAATATAATATATTATTGTGTGTAATATATACTATTTGAAACACTATATATTAATAAAATGCAGAGAGATATTTTTCAAAATCTGAAAATTTTGATTATTACAGTTTAAAATGAGATGGACATTTTGAAACTGAAACGTGGCTGATGTGAAATCAAAAAAGGAGAAAAAAGAAGACGGTCCAATGCAAGTTAAGTTTACTGTATAGACTAACCCCCGGTTTCACAGACCAGGCTTAAGCTAGTCCTAGACTAAAATGCATGTTTGAGCTGTTTTAACTGAAAGTAACTTGCACTAACATATTTTAAAATATGTCAGCGCCATTGTTTTGTCTCAAAATGCACAACAGTAATGTTTTTTTTCTTCTAGTGAAAGTTTATAAAAGCGACTTAATGCCCTAATTGACCTAAGGACCTTAGGCTAAGCCCTGTCTGTGAAACCGAGCCTGTGTGTGTAGTTATGTTCTCTTGAGTTTTGTCCATACCTTGTTTCTGTGATGTCTTCAGTGCTGCTATCTGTTGTCCCTGCTGCTGAAGTTCTTCCTGAAGTGCCAGCTTCTCACTCTCCAGCTGTTTGCATGACTTCATCCACAAATTGATCTTACTCATAGCACTGTCCTTCTCTTTGGACAAGCGCACAACCTTTGAGTCTAACTCTGTCTACAGGGATCAAGACCAATAAATATGAAAGTTAATTACTTTACTACATCTTAAATGTAAGATGACAGTTGTGTCCAAAATAATGAAAACTCACCAGAAAATAACAACAACATACCTTTTCATTTTCACAATATCCCAATTTATTTTGTAACTCCTTTAAGGCAGACTCCACGTTGGTATTTTGAGACTTGAAGTTATTGAGGTCAGATAGATACTGTGCAGCCCTTTCTTCAACCACCGTCTTTTCTTCCTTCAGTGCATTAATCTCCATCTCATGCTGTAGAACACATCACATTAAAGTTATAAAAACAGTTACATTGTGAAATATTATTACAGTTTAAAGTAACTTATATTTTATTAAAAAACAAAATATTTATCTACAATTATAAAATGTAATTTATTCCTGTGGTGGCAGAGCTGAGTTTTACTCCATTACTCACTCCAGTCTTCAGTGTCACATGATCCTCTAGAAACTATTCTAATATGATGATTTGGTGCTCAAGAAATATTTAAATGGTTGTGATGCTTTATATTTATCAGAGAATCATGAGAAAATGTATCATGGTTTTCGCAAAAAATATTAAGTACAAAAGAACAGCATTTATTTAAAATAGAACTTTTTATAACAATGCAAAAGTGTTTAGTTACTTTTAATGTGTCCTTGACTTACTAAATAAATGTAAAAAAACAACTTACTGACTCCAAACTTCAGCATGATAAGAGTATTTATTAAATATTCTATTACATTTTGTGATTCGGCACTCAAGTATTTTCTCTCAGCATTTCAAAAAAGCTCAGACATTATAATCATGCATCTGGTGAATAAGCACTCTTGATACAGTGCCTTTATGTTATTTGTAATTTTTTGAATTGAATTCAACATTTCACAATAAAATTAAAATGAAAATCACTGTGCATTATGTTACCATTAACACCCTTTGCCAGAATCCACAGCACAACTCTTCTAAAAAAGCACATGTTTGCAATATTACATCTGCCCACCTGCTGCTGTACATGTTTCAGGTTCTCCTCATGTCTCCTGTTATTTTCCTTCATCTGAACATCATGACTTTCTTGAATATCAGATACATTTTTCTGCAGGTGATCTTTCTCTATTGTCAATGCTTCCAATGCAAGCTGAAAGGCACAAAGAAAATGTAGTGTAAGCAGAGACCGAACATCAATGAAGCCAGTGTAAATCATGGCTGAGGAAAATTCTTACCGTGTATGTTTCGATTTGTTTTTGAGACTCCTGCAGTTGACAAGTCAACTGATTTTGATTAATCTCCAATACATTATGCCTTTCCCTTGCCTCAGACAGTTCTTGCTGATGTTGCGTGTGGAGGTGCAAACTGCTCTCATGTAGTGCATTTAACTGAAAATAAATGCAAATAAATAGATGTGAAATGAAAATGAGAAAAACAAACAAACAAAAAACGCTAAAGGTGATGAAAAAATACCTTTTCTGTTAGTTCTGAGTTCATGAGCTTCATTGCATCAAGTTGGCTCTCTAGCTGTTGGATATTGCTCTCTAGAGAAGTAACACTTTTCTGCATGACCTCTATCTTGGAAGACTGCATATGCGTCTTCTCCTCCAACTGTGTAATAGTAGACTGTAGCTCAACCTTGTCCATTTGCAATTTATCACGCTCCTCCTGAATTGTAGATAGCCCACGCAGCTCATCTATTTGAGACTGAAGTCGGGCGTTTTCTTTGCTAAGCTCCTGCTGTCTGTTTTCAAAGTCTTCCAAGACTGCCTTGTTGGTTGAACAAAGCTCCGCCTGACACCTTTCGTATTCAAGGACTCTCTGGGCAAACTCTTTGTTTTCAGATTGCAAACACAGCAACTGAGAGGTCAAATCTTGTGCTTTCAGTTCTTTCGATTCTAGTTCTGTTCGACAGAGTTGAAGTTCCTCCTTCATGGCACCAACTTTAAATTGGAAGTCCGTGATTATTTGTTGCTGGTTCACCGTTGCCTCTTCTACAGATTTAAGCTTTTCAGAAGCTGCTTGATTGGACAACTGCAATTCCTCAATCAGGCTGTTCTTTTGCTGAAGTTCTTGCTCAAGTTTATTCTTCTCCTCCTTAAGATCCTTCAGCTCAGTGACCATCTCTTCAATTTTTTTGGCAAGCTCTTGCATTTCAACCTGTTTTTCCTCAAGCTCAGCTTTGGCACTCTCTGCTTGAAGAATGGCATCCTCCAGATTCTGGTCAGAAAGTTCTTTTTCTCTCTCAAGCTTTTCAATGTTGTCCTGAAGAACATCTGCCTTCCTCTGTGCAGCTTTGAGCAGCTCACTCATGTGTTTCTTTTTCCGTTCGTCAGATTCAATTCGTACCTTCAGTTTTTCAATGCCCTGTCTCATCTGAGCTACTTCCTCCTGAGTAGAAATCAACCTGGAGGCTATTTCACCTTTTTCCAAGAGGGAAGATTCAAGGGACTGGGAAAGCTTGACATTCTCATTCTCAAGAGAATGGATTTTGGAAGACATGTTTTCAGACTCTCTTGAAGCAAAATTCTCATCGTTCTTTAAACTGTTCAATTCACTTAGCAAAATGTTATTGTCTTTAGTCAAAAGAGTCACTGTATTCTCAAGGTTTTGAGACTGCTGAATTATTTGCTCTTTTTCTTTCCTCAGGACATCAATTTGATTAGATGCCGCTTCGTTTTGTCTTTTCCCTGTCCTAATGTCCTCTTCTAGTTCTTTTATAAGTTCTCGTGTATCAGTCTCTCTCTTCTCCAGAAGCTCAGCTTTTTCTTTCCACTTCATTAAGGAGTGATTTTCACTTTCCCTTTCATCAGCACACAAAATAAGCTCTTCTTTAAGTCGCCCACCTTCTGCCATAGTTGTATTAAGTTGTTGTTCAAGGCTGCAATTTGTCCTCCTAGCTGCTTCAAGCTCTGCTGCTTGCGTTTGTTTCTGTTCTTGTATCTCCTCTATGTCAGCCTCCATGGACAGGATGTGCTTCTCTAAATTGGCCTTCTCAGAACGCACTCTTTTTAGTTCGCTCTCAATCTGGAAAAATCTCTCACCCCACTCACCTTTTGCCATCTCTAAGCTTTCCATCATCTCAATAACATCTGAGAGCTGGCATTTGGAGGTCTGTAGCTGTAGTTCCAATGAATCAATTTCTGTTTTCAACTCTCCAATGTGATTGTTCAGATTCTGGTTTTCTTGAGTGACAGACATCAATTTGTCAGTGCTGTTTGTTTTTTCGGTTTCCATTTCACGGACTTTGCCCTCCAAGTCTGAGCACAAATGTTTTCTAATTGCCATTTCAGATTCCAAGACTTCTAACTGGGATTGCAAATGTTGAATCTCCTCTTCTCGCGTCCTTAGAGTTTCCTTAAGCGCTTCAAGTTCCTCAAGTGATTTTTCACTTTCCTGGCTAATATCTGGAGTGGAGTCTGACTGTACAGGGTGATGCATTATGTTCTCCTGTGCTTCAGATGTCATTTTTTCCATTTCCTGATCAAGATGAAAAAAATGTATGAATGCAAATGAAGAGAAATTAAATCAAATAGGTTTTTGATATCAGCAGTGCATTAAACCTATATTTTACCTAGGTACATTTTGAAAATGTAATGACTAAAAAGGTGCACTCTGTAATTTTCTAGTTCATATGTCATACTGATGGCATGAATGTAGCATCACACAAAAGGAAGTTTTCAGTTCACTGATGCAATTGTAAAACTGTGCAGATCAAAGTCAGTCATGATTAATTGATTTCACAAGTGAAATTCAGATTCGAGTCAAATTCATAAAATCTGAAATTACATTGCGAAATAAATAGATTACCTGCGAGGTTTCAGTAGCCATCAAGGATGATGATGACGCTCGGTCCAATTCCTGCAGTTGCTGCATGGTTGTCTCCAGTTGTGAGGACAAGATCTCTGTATGTTGTTTTTCTTCTCTGAGTTTGGACTCCAACTCATTTTTGATATTGAGCATTTGCTCCTCCATGTTCTGGAGCTCACTGGCATGCTGTAATTTGAGTTGCTCTATTTTAACCCCAGTTTGCTCCTCCATGGTTCTGATAGTCTCCTTAAGAACATGAGATAACTCCTCAAGCTCCCTGGATTGATTTTGCATAAGTGCTTTCAGTGGTAAGTGTTTGATATCCTCATCTGATGACAAGGACGTATGGGCCTCTTGTGAATTAAGCAGCTCTTCAGGTGATGAAATATTTACAACAGCAGTATCTTCTTCAAAGGGCAAAATAGATGTGTTGGCAAATGCCATTTCGCAAATATCTTGATCATTCTCATTTGCGATTTGCTCTTTATTCATTGTGTCTGCATGAGATTTTGGAGCAAGATTCTTCTCAGACTGAAGCTGTTCTATCAGACTTTGCTGTTCCACAATCTGAGATAGAAGACAATCATGTGCCTGCTTTATTTTTTCCATTTGCTTCTGGGAATTCTGTGCATCTGCTTTTAATTCTTGGATATTAGATTCCAACTTTAGCTTTTGTTCCATAAGATTGTTGTGCATTGCTTCAAGGTTTGCCCGCTTGCAATTCTCTTGCTCTAAGGAAACTTTGAGTTTTTCATGGGTTACACGGAGAGATTCCAACTCTGTGACCAATGCAGAACTAGACTGTTGTTCCTTTTGCGTTTCCTCCAAACATGCAGATAGTTGTGACACTTCAAGTACACTCTTTGTATAGTCGTCTTTGACAGACTCGAGCTCTGCTTCTAGGTTGGACCGCTGGGCCTCACTCTCACCCAACTTTGCTTCAAGAACACCGATTTTGCCTTGCAGCTCCTCTATTTGTGCATCAAATGAATTAATGCAGGTTTCATTATCTTCAAGATCCATCTGCAACATTTCAAGCTGTACTTTGATTTTGCTCATGTTAATATTTTTTTCATTCAATGTCTCTAATGCTTTAGCTTGCTCAGATTGAGCCTCCTGAAGTTTATTTTTCAAAGATTCAATCTCACAAGATTTTGCATCTTCTTGGCTTCTCAGAACAACCAAAGCAGCTCTAAGACTTTCTATCTCCTGCTCATGCGGAAATGCATTTTGTTTCAAGCCGTCAAGTTCCTTTGCAACTTTCTGATAGGAATAAGTGACCTCCTTGAGTTGGTCCTTTGATAAGTCAAGATCTTGCCTCAGCTTTACCTTTTCGAGAGCAGCCTCCTCTAGTTTTTCTGAAGCATTTCTGCACTCCAAACATTTGCTATGTAATTCTGCCTCAAGAGCACTGATGCGCTCCTCTAAACTCTTTTGTTTTTTAAAATGAGTTTCCATTTCAGAGATATAAACTTCAGATTCATTGTCATGTTTCTCAGTGAGCTCTGTGATCCTTGTCTCTAATAAATTTTTTTCTTCAGATCTGTCTAGTAATTGCTTTTCCAGACTTACATTCAGCTCCACAGAAGTGTCAAACTGTTTCTGAAGAATTTCTAGGGAATCCTTTAGTGTGGCAGACAAATGATTTGAGGCCTCAAGCTCACTTTGTATAGAAGCAATCTTTTCTGCCATGACATCTTTTTCGGCAAGTGCTTCTGTCATTATGGACACCTGTTTAAGGTGATTTTCTTTCTCTTGGCAAACAACATCATGGAGTTTTTGAAGGCTTTCATACTTCTCAGATAGATCATTTGCTTTATTTTCGATCTCTTGTTGTTTTACTTTAAGTTGTGCATTATCCTGCTCAAAGCTTGATGCTTTCCTTCTTTCTTCTTCTATATCTTTTGCAAGATTCTCAGCTATTGTCTTCTGATTTTCCAACTCAGCAGCGGTCTGAACTTGGAGGTCCTTTATTTTTTCTAAGGAACTTCTGGTTTCTTCTGCCTCAGAAACAAGAGAATTAAACTGCTCTTCAAGAGAAGAGAAGGACTTATTCTTTTGTAGCAAAGATTCAACTTCATGAATAAGATCTTTTTCCCTTTTTTCTACCAAAGACACTTTCTCTACTAGATCTTCTTTGACTTTAGAAAGATCATCATACTTTTCTTGAATTTCTGCATTTAAATCTTTTTGAGACTTTAGGTCTGATTCCAAGAGGGCAATATTCTCAAGAAGCTCCTGCAGGGATGTTTCTACATTCAGTTTTTCTTGTTCCAGCTGTTTGTTTTGTGCAAGGCGGTCTTCACATTCTTTAGTCAACATGTCTTTCTCTTCTTTGAATTTCTCTAGCTCCTGCTCTCGCAAGGTAAAAGATTCCTGAAGATGTTCAATCTCAGTTCTGTTCAGTGCAATAATGGAGTCCTTTGATTTAACCAGGTCGCAAGCACTTTCATACTCTGCAAGGAGTTGACTGTGGGCCTGCTCTATTCCTTCCACCTTACTTGTTTCTTGATGCAGTTTAGTTTCGAGCTCGCTCACATGCTCCTGCATTTGAGTGATTTGTTGCTTCAAATTGTCCATCTCCTTATTATGTTTTTGATGTGTCTCAGTAAACTGTTGTTGAAGCTCTTCATACATTCTACCCTTTTCCTCCAGCTCGACACACTTTAAAAGCAGTTCACCTTTGAGTGAATCAATCTGACCAGATAGGCATATCTTCTCATTTTCTAAATCTTGCATCCTTTTCTGAATGCCATCATGAGCATCACTGAGCTCGGCCTTGTCTTTCTCCAGATTTGCAATTTTATTCTGCATTTCCTTATGGTTGGATTCAGTGTTGTTAATCAACTGTTCCTTTTCATTTTTCCACTCTGCAAGAGCTTCATACTCTTTTTTCATCTCAGCAACTTCTTTCTGACAGGAGTTTGAGGTCATTTTAAGTTCTTCATTTTCTTTCTCCATACCACAAATCTTATTAGCTTTGAGTTCAACTTCATGAACTAGTTTTTGCAACTCTGCCTGAGTCTTGATATTCTTTGCCTCTGTTTCAGCCAGAGTCTTCTTGACATTTTCCAATTCTTGAGATGATGATGCACTTTGACGGTCCATTTTTTTGCGAAGCTCAGTCAGTTCTTCACTCTGGGTTTGTGTCTTCACTGAAAGTAACGAGTAAAAATTATTAGATAAAGCATTTTTTGAGTTTTCTTGAAAATATTTTAAAATGTTATATATTGAAAATGTACCAATGAGATTTATTACTCTCATTAAAAACATACTTTTTAAATCATCCACCATTGTACGGCTCTTGGCGAGGTTTTGCTCAATATTTTGTTTTTCCTCTTCGAGTTGTTTGACTCTTTTCATTCCTTGGTCTAACTGACAACTGAGAGTGTTCTTCTCTCTCTGCATCTCCTAAAATGAGTAGAAACAAGACAATTACATGCTTTTAAACATTAGCCTGCATACTCCATAAAGTAAAACCTATCATTATTAAATAAAAACAAGCCGACTAATTCCTTATCTTTAACAGATACACAAAGAACTTACATCAAATTTCTTCTTCAACTCTGCCTCCTTCACTTGACTTGCCTGTAACGCCTGCTCAGACCTAAGAAGTTTCTGTTTCAGCTCTTCCAAATCTTTCTCTAGACGATTCTTTAGAGCAGTTACCTTTGAAACCAATGGCATTCTGTTGTGATTAACTTAGCCAAAATGGGTATAAAATAATAAAGAAAATATGCCAAACAGAAATATTCATAACACTCATTAAACAATATTCATGGTTGAATTTCCAATTTACCTTATCCATATCTGACTGCAAAACATTGTAGTCTTTTTTGGCTTGCTGGATTTCCATTGACATTTTATTTTTCACCTGGTTAAATTGCTGCTCAAGAGCTTGATGGGAGCTTTGAAGTTGTGCAAGTTCCTGAAATGAGTGAGAAGACAAAAAAAAAATTCAGTTTCAGCTTATCCAATATGCAGAAATATAAAACAAATGTTAAATTATATTTGACAGTAAGGAGACAAGACCTTTTGACTCTCTCTCTCCTGGTCTTTGATTTTCTGCTCCAGAGACCTATGCACGCTTTCAGCATTATGTCTCTGACAGTTCATCTCCTCTGTTACCTGCTTCAGCTTCATCTCAACTGATGAACACTGAGGGGCCAAATCAACCAAAGATGAACTATTATATTCACATGATACTGTACAACCCATTGTTCAGAACTTTTTAATTATTTTTTTAAACAATTTATATATTTTAAGTCTCCAAATACTTGCTGGGGCCATTATATACAAGGCAACTTATCATATATAAAATATGCAATATAAAATTTAAAAAAAACCAGACCTACATTACCTTAGAAAACGACTGCTCATACTGGCCTGTGGCCTTTGTGAGTTCATCTCTGGACTTGCTCAGAAGTTTGTCCTTTTCTGTCAGATCTTTCCTGGCCATTTCGAGTTGACTTTGAATTTCATTGAATTTATTGATCTGATTTTTCATATCTTTCTCTTGAGCCTGAAGACGGAGCTCTAACTCAGAGACCCTTGACTTCAGATCTGAGCAATATGAGAAAGTACAAAAAAAACAAAAACATAGTGTGACCTCAGGGCATATGAAGATTAAGCAGTCCTGTACTCAAAAGCATTTTCTCAATTACGTAATAAAAAAATAAATCTATTAGTAAGGTCAGACTAACCTTGATTTATATTCTTAAGCTGTTCCATCTGCTGTGATCCAGCTGTGTCACTTTGAGTGCCTGATGTGACCTGCTGGTGGGGCTTTATTGGCGTGTCATCAAAAGACCATGACATCCCAGAGGGTCCATTTCTTCTCCTCGATGGTGTCTCCATCACAGTCTGAGGCTGATGATTGTGTGTTTGGTCTTTCTGCCAAGGAAAAATTGAGGACCCCGTCTGCTGTCTTGCAATGTCTTTATGGCTCACCGTAGACTGGTTCAGAAGCTTCCGGTGTAACAAAAGAAAGATGCATTATTACAATGCATTAACACTTTAACATTAAAAAAAAAAAAAAAGTTCATAAAGAGATTATAAAGCTAATCCACATGAATTGAGCCGTTTAGTCCAAAATTTTAAAGAGACACAATCGCTTTACGTGACAAACAGACTGAATTTATTCACATATTGATTGATCAGCGAACATAAACAGAGGCTCAACCAAACCTGCTTGATGCGCGTGAATGAACCTCACCGGTTCTTGCGGAAGCTCAAACGTGCTGCGTAGAATGAATCTCACTGGTGAGCCTGTTTATGTTCGCTGATCAATGTTGATGAATGTTTATAGGTGAATAAATGCTTAAATTCAAAACTGTTCATCATATAAAGCGATCGAGTCTCTTCAGAAAATTTGGACTAAACCCCTCAATTCATATGGATTACGGTTTAGGAACTTTTTGAAGCATTAAAGTGGTAGTTGCACAGACTATCAATGGCGGGACAGAAAGCTCTCAGATTTCATTAAAAATACTAGTCTTACCGGTTTGGAACGTCATGAGGGCAAGTAAGGGTGCGTTCACACTTGTAGTTCGGTTGGTTTGGTTCGTTTGGACCGGACCAAAAAACAAAAAACAAAACATACAGTCCTGGTCCGCTTAGCGTTCACACTGCCATTTTTAACAGCGAACCATAAGTTACCGAACCAAAGGCATAGGGACACGGTCACAACCTGATTGGTCGGCTTTTATGACGTATATTTCGTGACGGAGCTCACTTACCGAACATTCAAAACAACGCTGTGCGTTGGATTAAACGCAATCATTTTATGCGTGTACAAATGCTTTATTTTTACCAGCTAAGAGCTCACGAAGAGATCATAAAATGTTCAAAACATTCAAAACAGCAGCAGGATTTCCTCCATTGTATGCAGAAACAAATATTGATGAGGCACTTCACCTCCTCTTTGCTCCATGTGTGCCCTCTACTCATTTTGGATACACCGATCTTTCCGTGTCGTCAAATCAGCTGACTTGTAGCGTCGCATCTTGTGACATCATGTCCTCTTTTTGGTTCGTTTTCATGTCTTTGGTCCGTGTTGCGTTCATATATCAATCGAACCGCACCAGAGTTCGTTTGGAAGCGGACCGAGACCCATCTTTTTAGCGGCCTCGGTCCGCACCAGGGTTCGGATGGCAGCGTTCACATACGTTCAAACGAACCGCACTAACTGAGCCATCGCACTAGGGTTCGTTTTAATCGAACCAAACATGACAAGTCTGAACGCACCCTAAATGACTACAGAATTTGTATTTTTGGGTGAACTAATCCTTCAATATAACATCTACCTACAAGGCTCTTTTCAACAAAAATGTCTGCGTTTTACTTACTTTTACATGCATGACTTTGATTTCAGCTTCCAACCTTTTTCGCTCCTCAACCTCTCGATTGTACTTTTCCTGTAGGTCACTTATTTTTGAGTCTGAGGATGCAATATTACGGCGTTAAAGTATGTTGCATTCATTCTGAATTGCATTTTTATTTTCTGTAATTCATATCTTACCTTGTTGCCAATGATTAGGTGTTGCAGGGGTTGCAAAAGTTTTCTGTGGCGTACAAAACTGCTGGATTTCTGAAGAATGTGATGTTTGGGATCGTTCCAATCCATGCTTATACCTGAGTAAAAAAACATAAAATTAAGCTGAGTCTTATTTGGTTAGTTTCGAATATGTTCTGACACAAAGTTATTATATATATTATTTGGTTATACATTTTAAAAAGATTTTTTATATTTTATATTTTCAACCTTGTCACAAAGTATTAAACACAGTCCACTTACTTTTTGGCCTCTTGCTCAAGTCTATCAATCTGCTTCCTGCACAAGTTTAGTTGCCCCTCCAGATAATTCACCTGTTGCTCTTTCGTTTGGATGTCATGTGTAAGTTTCTGTTTAGTCTTTTCTAGATTTTCACAAGACTCTACCAAAGACTGATTCTCCCTCTTAAGGGCTGACGCTTCACTTTTCTCACTGTCCATCTGTAACGAAATACAATACACAAAATGGAGATATTTAACATTTATGAGGAAGCTATACCTGAGGAAATCTACTCCAGTGTTTCTCAGGTAACTGACCTTTTGCCTCTGTTTCTGTAAAGTAGCTTCAAGGGAATCCATCTGAAACTGTTTCTGTTGCCTTTCCTTCTTTAACTTGTCAAGCTGCCCTTCAATCTCTTGGATCTTTTGTAAGGCCTTTGCAGGAAGGCCATCCTTCCACTCTTCTACAGCCCAGCTCATACTTACTGAAGACGCTGTGTTGCTCCTCAAAGACACACTGGCATGCTCTGAAGGGTGCAATAAGACCAGGGTTGGGGAGTAATGAAATACAAGTAACTTAGTTACGTATTTAAAATACAAAATTTACAGTGACATAGTTACATTTTAAATTGGTGTTAGTCAGATTACGGTTACATCTGAAAAGTATTTTAGATTACCAAAGGATTACTTTGAATTTTAATGTCATTTAAACAGCAATTGGTGATTCTCTGACAGTCTGATAAAGCGGAGTTAGTTTCCATGTTTTCGACTGTTTTCATTGTTTGTCAGTCATTTTATAATTGTAAAAAAGGTCACTGCAACTTTGTCTCACAATTTGTTTTTTCCTCACAATTGTGAGTTTGCATTTCACAATTCTGACTTCTTTTTCTCAGAATTGCGAGATTTAAACTCACAATTGCAAGTAATAAACTCAGAATTGGGAGATATAAACTTGCAATACTTATTTTTTTTTTCTTGCAAATGTGAATTTAGTATGTGAGTTTATATCTCATAATTCTGACTTTTCTCAATATTGTGATTTTATATATCATAACTTTATATCACGCAATTCTGAGGGAAAAAGCCAGAAATGTGAGATAAAAACTTGCAATGACCTTTTTTGTGTTTTTTCCACACTTATTAGTATTCCAAAGTATTCTAAAGTATTTAGATTAAGTTACTAAACTTGAGTAATGTAACGAAATACGTTACAAATTACTTTTTAAAGCATGTATTTTGTATTCTGTAGTGAAATACATTTTAAAAGTAACATACCCAGCCCTGAATAAGGCAGATAAAATATTATAGAATCATATATGTATAACCTAACACTGAGATTATTATAGATTTATTCATGTGACAGGGTTTACATGTCAAAAATGCTTATGTACATAAATTTAGCATTGTAACAATAACTTAAAAACATCTCATCGGGACCTGTAACTTTTTTTTAGACTCATATCAAGTGAAATATAGAAAACCGAATTAGATATTACCTGATTTGACTAATATTTTAGGAACACAGCTGTGCAACCTTATAGGTTTAATATGTGATAAATTGTTTATGTAATATAAAATTAATTTCTTTAAACGATTAAATATTTAGTATTTTAATCTATATAAGTAACGTTAGTTAGTCGTGATCTAAGGTAACGTAAGTGAGTGATATATCTTTAAAGAACAAACAAACAAATAAATTTAAATGGCATGTAAAATTACAAAAAATGTTTCATATTTATAAAATTAATAACTATAAGGCGGCTCGTATGACACATTACTAAATAACAGAAACCATCACGCAGATGGTTTTAAGATATCAAACAAATTATAACGACAAAGACTGTTCCCAACAATGAAAAACTACATTATACAAAAAAAAATATATAATATCTTACCAGAAACAAAGAAAAACCCCTCACGGTTACTCCGCGGTTACTCTCAAGTGTTTTTCACCAGTTGCAAGAGTGAAAAATTCAAAAAGAGTTCAAACTCGCCGTTGACCGAAAAGCAGCGTCGTCATTGGCGCGTTTGACATGTGACGTAAGGGCACATTGGTCTCTGATTGGACATTTCGAATTTAAATCCACTCCACAAGAATCAGTTAGCTCTCATCCAAAAGTCCGACGACGTGCAGAAAAAACACCTTTAAAGACACACCTCAAGTCAAATAAACGCTACAATTAATATTAATATTCATATGAAAAGCTCGTTTAATCATGCTTGTCTGTATAATGGCTTTGAGCAAACCTGATGACAGTAAATGTACCATATGATGCGTTTATGTGTAATGATTTCCAATTCCTTGCAGTTATACACTTCTGTTCATGTTTGTCTTCCTGAACGCAGGGAGATGAATGGCACCATACTGCTTCCAAAGGGATCTGCCAAACACGTGCTCTGGGTCATAGCAGATGGTATGAGAGCCATATATGGATTTCATCTCCATGGTTACTGCCAGGGATGCAGCACAGCTTAAAGAGACTTATGACAAAAACAATAGCAGATGATGATGATTACAAGTCGCTGGATGTATTTAGTGACACAATTTAAAGATGAATGTGTAATTTTGATGCTGGTTGAATGTCTTAAATAGTTTGTATTCAACAACAACAAAAAAGTAAACCATAAAGTCAGTGTTTGTCATAAGGCATTTATTACTTTAGTGTTGTCACATTGAATTTATTTTGCATGTGGCAGTCTGCATTTTTTCTTTTTAAATGTCTTTTTTTTGTTGCCCATGCTACCTGTCAAAATAGCACAATATTAAACAAACAAGAAACGTTTAACAAACAAATAAGCAATAATGATAACAACACTAAGAAATGCACTGATTGATTGATTGATTAAGTCCAATATCTTAACAATATCCATGTATCAGTGCAAAACAATAACCATGCAAACAAACAAGTAAAACAGAGTCTTTCGTCTTATTGAGAATATATAAATGATTTACATTTGTTAGCTATTGAGAACAATAATATTGTTGCTACATGAGGGGGCAAATATTGTTTAAAAACCTGCCATATATGATATGATTCTTAATTCTTAGCCCTTCTTCTCAGAAAACAGTACAGCACATTTGTTCAAAGTGCAGACAACACAAGACACAGGCCGTCTATTTACAAACTCAAAAATCATTTAATTGACATCTCAGATAAACAGATCATTTTGACATCACTGTGTTTTAATATTCCCAGGAGAGGTGTAAGACACATGTCAGCGTTTGATGCATATTCCTCCACGTGTTCCCATTAATTCTGCTCTTCTATTTCCTTCTTAATCTCCGCGATGTACGGGTGGTCTTTACCGTGGGCAATGTCCATGATTGCAAGAGCCTGTGATAAATTAAGCCACAATAATTTGTAAAGCCTAGATGGATCCAAAAATATTTACAGTGGGGTTTTTTTAGGCCTTGTTTACAACGGATATTAAGACGGTCAATCGGATCACAAATGGATAACGCTAAATACAGGAGTAAACGGGGTCTAAAACATTTAGAGTTTGTCCACTTTCGACCACATCCAGAGGTAGTCGAAAACGCATTCGACCGGATTGCTTTCGTAGTTTAGACACTCATGTGATCAAATTTGTTCGAACAGCCACAAAAGACCGCCTGCTCTCCGCCTACTGACCTAATGCGTAAACATTATGGGAAGCGTGCTTACGGGATTTAAACTTTGTCGGCTGAAGACCCAAATTTGGTTTTTAAGATGAAAAATGTACCAAGCACAATGTTCTCTCACCATTCCGGATTTCTAACATACACTCACAGCGTTCAGCGTGGTCTTGCAGCCGGTGCTCTCCGTATGCATTTCCCGTCATCTCCGGTCGTGTTCATATTCAAATTGAGCGAGCTTATTTTGTCCATTATATCGAAAGATCTGAATAAACCCAAACATTTACCTGCCCTTAGACCCTCCCCTCGAAGAAATCAGGACAGAGGTGGAAATAAAATACCAGATGTAAACGGTTATGAATCTCCCTCCACTAATTGTGATCCGATTTACCAAAACGCATCTTAAGACTAGGTGTAGACAGGGCCTCAGAATTCCCGAAGACACCCACATCTAATATTACATTATTATTAGACTAGCACTGCTAACACCTTACCTTCTTTAAAGCTTTAACCCCTTGTGTCCTCTTCTCAAGTCCTAGGTACAATCTTCCAAGTTTCAGGTACATAGATGCCACATTCAGTGAGTAAGGAGGGTAGTGCACACTAGAAACATATGTGCAGTGATACTTTTAGTAAAGTGGATACGCTATGAGTTCCTTATTATTTGAATTTAAAATAAGATAGACTGGAAAAGCACTGGACACAGCATTACCTGTAGGGATGGATAATTTTCTCGCCATATTTCATTGCTCCGTCCCAATCCTGCATATAGAGACAGACACCCATTGCCTGATACATCATATGCAGCATGTACACATTGGTTTCGGCAAAGATTGAACCCATTTTCTCCAGGCTGAGTTCACAGATTTCCAGCAGCTCACTGGGGGGTACTTGGGGGGTCAAGGAAATTTTATTCAAAACTTCAGGATATATACACTACCTTTCAAAAGTTTGGGGTCTGTGAAAAGAGTGTCGTATGCTCACCAAGGCTGCATTTCTTGGATGCACAAGAACACAATAAAAACGGTAATATTGTGAAATATTATCAAAATTTTAAATAAGTTTTCTTGGTTATATATATTTAGTTATTTTAGTTATTTATTTTTTAAGTCATTTATTCCGGTGATGCAATGCTTAATTTCCACGTCCCATGATCCTTCAAATATCATTCAAATATACTTTTATATATTGCATGCATAATTATGCAAGTTGACATTCGGATGTGTGTGTGTGTATATATATATATATATATATATATTGTTTTTCACATTTTACCAATTCCAAACCACATCAATCTTAACTACTATTAATTTGGATTTAATCATTTATAAGTGATCTATATTTGCTCATGAAGGCTGGAAATGTAAAATCACCTTATATTCAGGTGTGAATAATTATTAGGCAGGTTTTCTTTTACAGGTAAAATGAGACAAAAAAAGAGATTTAATTCACAAAAAAAAAAAAAAAATGCTCTTGAAAAGGATGCAAAACTAATACTAATGCAATAGTAGAAATTGCGAAATTAAAGCATGACCAATGGACAGAAAAAAGCAGTTCAGCAGGGTCATTCAAAAACAGGCCAAGAAGAAAAGACAGGTCAACTGGAAAAAAATTTGGAATTAAGGTGAAGAATTAGGTGTGAAACCATAAGGAAACCCTTTAGTCTCCTGTGCCACCATTTTCCAGAACGACAACCTACCTAGTTGAAGTGCAAAATTTATAATGGTTATTAAAGGATTAGTTCACTTTCAAATGAAAATTACCCCAAGCTTTACTAAGCCTCAATATTAATAAATATCCTGATTCATCCGAACTTCTTAATGGCAGTGAACAGGGGTCACAAGTATGAGCTGAAGAAAGTGTCTCCATCCACATCCATCCATCATAAACCTGCACTCCACACGGCTCCGGTGGTTAGTAAAAGCCTTCTAAAGTGAATTGATACGTTTGTGTAAAAAAAAATATCCATATTTAACAAGTTATGAAGTAAAATATCTAGCTTCCGCCAGACCACCTTCCGTATTCAACGTACAAAGAAAGTGTAAACTAGAGTTGCATCAGTTAAGCTTTTTCCATTAGTTGAATAGGGAAGATGCAGGCCTTTATTGAACCCCTGGAGCAGAGTAGAGCAAACGTTTATGATGGATGGATGTGGAGTCACAAGCTCATACTTGTGGCGCCTGTTCACTGCCATTAGAAGGCTCGGATAAATCAGGACATGTATTAAAATATCTCTGATTGTGCTCATCAGAAAGAAGAAAGTCATATACACCTAGGATGGCTTGAGGGTGAGTAAAGCTTGGGGTAATTTTCATTTGAAAGTGAACTACTCCTTTAAGATTGATGTGGTTTGGGTTTTGAAAAGGTTTCAAGCCTTTTCAAGCAATTATGATTGTTTTTTTTTTAAAAACACCACTATATGGCTTCATCAAGTGGAGACTAAAAATATCCCACTTCCTCTGAATTGTTCCACATTGAAAACATTGCCCAATATAACGAATACAAACGAGAAAAGGCCAATGAAGGATATTTTTGTAGTGCTTTGCTCTCCTGAACTCCTCAATGACATTTCTGGCATACATGACCATCTGTGTGATTTCCTCATCCTCTGGAGGTGTGCTAAGCTTTTGACGGATCTCCATTTTGGCTTTGTCCTAAATAAAAAAGAAGCTATTATTCCACAGATGTATATTGACTTGACTTCCCTTATTAGTGTCAGATCATTTTTAATCATACTGTTATTACATATTTTAACATGCGCCAAAAAGCACAATAGTCTCTATGCCTTTCTACATCATGACTCATTTAAACCTGTATCTGAAAACAGGTTAAAATGACACTTACCTTTGATTTAGAGGTGCATTCTTTACAGTCACATGTGAAGAAATAAGAATCTCTTAACCGTTCAATTCTATCCTCTGTTGGATACAGGAGGTCAATGTAACTGTTGAAAATCTATTTCAGAGAAACAAAGAGGACTGTCACACAATATACAGGAATTAAATTAGTAATGAGACGTTTATGCAATACATTTAGATAATAGATGTCAGAACTCAATATTGACTTTTCAGATAATACTGCATTTTACATGAACATTTCACATTACAATTTAATGTCAATGATTATAATGCTAAATAATAAACAATAGTTTATCATTTATAGAATGTGACAATGACAAGTCAGGTGAGGTCCATCCAGTCAGTAAAGATGAGCAAATTTAGCACTACTTCAAGTGTAATATTATATTCACTATTTATTCGCAAACAATGAAAAGACAAGCAGAAATGCATGTTGCCATGAAGAACAAGCAAAACGTGGCCATGTCTCACCTCTTCTTCAGGATTGATCTCCTGCACCGCTCTCACCTCGGCCACTGTACCTTTATACGTCACAATCACGTTTGGACTACAACTGTGGTTCATCAGAGCAACACTACCACAGAAAGACATTCTATTACTATTCAAGTACTTCATATTTTGTGGTCAAAGCAGTGTTTTTGCATTTCTGCTAGACTTACTCTGGAAATACAGCAGAACCCAAATGAGACAGCTCCTCATCTTCAATGGTGAAGCCATTACAATTCACCTGTGATGTAAAAAATGAGGAATTAGCATGCGGCTAAGATTCAGGGTGCCTGAAACATTCCACACAGAGGAATGCCATGGAAACACAGACACAAATAAGGTACATGGATCTGGCACAAATGCCATGGTTTCAGAAGCGAAAACTATTAGATGTGCTAGATTAACCTAGAATTACTTAAAGGGATGATCCACCCAAAAATACACAAAACAAAATAAAAATTCTTCCATAGCAGATAAAAGATGTCAGACCCCATTTACACCTGGGATTAAGATGCGTTTTGGTCGATCGGATCACAAGTAGACAAGGGAGACACATTCCCGTTTACACCTGGTATTCTAATTAGGTCTCTTTGTCCACTTTCAACCACCTTTGTCCTGATTTCTTCGAGGAGAGGGTCTATGGGTGGGTAAATGTTTGGGTTTTTCCGATCTTTCTATCTAATGGACAAAATAAGGTTGTGCAATTTACATATGAACGCAAAAGGACGGAAACAAACGGAGAGCAGCAGCTTTTGTTTCTGCTCTGATAGCTGCATGTCCACGCCGAACACGAGTCCACGAGAGAGCGTGTTAGAAATGGTGAGAGAACACTGTGCTTGGTACGTTTTTCATCTTCAAACCAAACTTGGGTCCTCTGCCGACAAAGTTTAAATCCCGTCTGGCTAGCACGCTTCCCATAATATTTACGCATTCAGTCAGTAGGCCGTTAGAACACATGAGCACTATGAAAAGCAATCCGGTCTAATGCATTTTCGACTACCTCTGAAAGTGGTTGAAAGTGGACAAGCCCGTTTGTGATCTAATCAACCACAATACTTCTTAATACCAGGTATAAACAGGCCCTTAAACAATGATGGCTAAAGTCACAATTCACTTTCATCGCATTTTTTTTTTTTTTTTTTTTTTCATACAGTGAAGTGAGGTCTGTCATTCTCTTTATTGTTGACTGAAAAATGAGAATTCGTGACTATTTCTTCTGCAGAACCAAAGAGATGTTATGAAGAATGCTGTACAAGAATAAACATTTTGGTAACGGTTGACACTGAAAACATTTCTCAATATTTCTTCTTTTAAGTTCTACAGAAGAAAGTAAGTCATACAGATTTTACAGGCCGAGTAAACAGTGACAATTTTCCTTTTTGGGTGAACTATCCCTTTAAAATAAACGTAGTAAGAAACTTAATTCATATTTTATAAAAATATATATTTTATTTATATTACATAAGGTGTGCATTCATACTTTATAAAGTGAAGAGAATATAACCAGCTCACATAAACCAAGTTAGCATGACTTTGCTGACAATATAAAATAAATCAACACTGTA
Organism: Opsariichthys bidens; assembly: GCA_037194245.1. Lineage (NCBI taxonomy): Eukaryota > Metazoa > Chordata > Actinopteri > Cypriniformes > Xenocyprididae > Opsariichthys > Opsariichthys bidens. The sequence goes on along the minus strand of CM074286.1, from coordinate 7,444,402 downwards.
AATATTGTAATTATTTTAATTATGCAAAAAAAAAAACCTATGGTAACACTTTAAAATAAGGTTCATTAGTTAACATGAACTAATAATGAACTGCACTTCTACAGCATTTATTAATCTTTGTTAATTTCAACATTTACTAATATATTATTCATATCTTGTTAACATTAGTTAATACTCTGTGAACTAACGTGAACAAACAAAGAACAACTGCATTTTCATTAACTAACGTTAACGAAGATTAGTAAATACAGTAACAAATGTGTTTCTCATGGTTAGTTCATACATTAACTAAAGATTAAGTGTTACCAAAACTATTAGAGAGTTCATTTCTGTAAACACATGTTCAAATTGTCACTTTCAATTTCTCATTAACAAATCTGTTTTGAGTTATTGAAATGTTGTAGTAAAAAATACAAGTAAGCAAATATTTCAATTTTTTGCACATACATGAAAATGAATAAATAGTATTGCTCTCTCTTTGTTCAAAACATGCAGAGCCCCAAAACTACAGAAATGAAAATCGCAGCCAACTTTACCTGAGCGAAGAGTTCGGTAAGTGCTGCATTATCAGGAAAATCGAGATGCCGGGAGTAAAAGTGGTGTAGCGCGGCAATGTCTGTATCGTTCATTTCATTCTTCTCATTATCCAACTTGTCCAGATCTGACAAACATTGTACAGAAAAGGCAATTAACATTTCATCTTCAAACAGACTCCAGTCTCTCATTGTTAAGGTTATGTCACAGCTTCAAATATCAGGACAATAGCAGTAATAGCTCTCTTTTTCTTAAATCATGCAATGTCTGACATTTTTTTAAATTATTTATTTGTCACATGGCTCCACCAGTTACAATTTCAGTCCTACTCTAGGCGTCACATAGCTGAGACAGCTGTTGAGGGTCATTAAACAGGTGTGGAAAGTCACCAGCCTTTTACTGACTAATTTCAAGCCCTCTTTTAAGCAAAAAAAACATACTTTGCATTTTTCACCCCTTATAAGGATATCGTTTGGCTCACACAGAGAACAACTAGACACTTACGTGCTTCTAATTCTCTGAGAGTCAGCACTCTTTCTGAAGGAGTACTTTCTGTCTGGGACTTCTGGAAAACAAGAAAATGTTAAAAAGTTAGATGTGACACAACCCTCACAAACTGTCAAACATGCAAAACAAAACCTTGTTTCAGTGTTTGATAAGACCTAACAGTTTTTCGGCCAACTGTCTAACGGGCACATGCTGTGTGACACAAAGCGCCATGTGTCGGCTGAGTGAGTCACGGAGAGCTGCCGGGCCTGACGCATTCAGGAAAAACACGTCCATAAAAAACACATGGAAGCACCATATGTGCACTGAAAATGCAACATCTAAATCTAACCTTAGACCAAATCATCAGCTGTGCACTAGACTGTACCGATTCTTAAATGACTGAATATTCCTTTTGGTGACCTTTGCAGCAACGAGTTCAGAAAAGAAAAACCCATCCGTGTTTTCACACCTGTGAAGGTTAATCATCTGAACAACGCAACAGGTGCAGCAGAAAGAGCAGAGTTCCTTCAGACTCCCTCTGAAAGGGTCTGAAACCTGATAAATGCTGCCTTCATAGGCAACATATGGAAGTAAGAAGGCAACAAGGCACATCTAAATCCAATGTTTGTGTAACAGCCTGTCTACTGAAATTCCTTGATCTGGTTGGATTGTGAAGAGAGATGTGTGCTGTCTTTGCTGCCTATGATCTCAAGTTCAGGCGCATGAAAAAAACCCACTTTTGGCCACTTCATTCAATGGGATTTTTATTCATTTTCATTAATTTCTCTATGACTATAACGACATTTATGATGTTACAAAAGATTTCTATTTTAAATAAATGCTGTTCTTATTAACTTTCTATTCGTCAATCAAACCTGAAAAAATATTTTAATGTTTCTACAAAAAATATTCAGCAGCACAACTGTTTTCAACACAGATAATAATAATAATAATAATAATAATAAACATTTCTTGAGCAATTCAGCATATTAGAATTCTTTGTGAAGGATCATGCGACACTGAAGACTGGAGTAATGATGCTGAAAATTCAGCTTTGCCATCACAGGGGAAAAAAATACATTTAAAAAAATTAAAATTTCAATTTTATTTGTAACAATATTACCATTTGGTGACACTTTAGATTAGAGTCTCACTATTAACTATGAATTTTGCCTCAATGAATTCCTAATTACAGCTTACTAACAGTAAGGTGGTTGTTAAGTTTAGGATTAAGGGATGTAGAATATGGTCATGCAGAATAAGGCATTAATATCCGCTTTATAAGTTCTAATAAACAGTCAATAACAGTGACATGCATACTAATAAGTGATTAGTTAATAGTAAAAAATGGAGGCTAAACTAAAGTGTTATCTACTTTTTTTTAATCAAATACATGCAGCCTTGTTAAGCATAAGTGATTATTAAAAAAAAAAAATCCTTTTCAAAGCATTCAGAGAAAAATGTATCAATGTCTTTCATGTACAGTTGCCGGGTCTGAAGGCATTGCGAACATTCAAACTACTGAAATGGCACAAAAACAAAACAAAAAAACCCTCACATAATTGGCAGGTGAGGATTGTGAAAGCACTAGACCGCTCTTACTCTCTGAACTGAAGTACTCGTGAGTAGAGTGGCTGTAGCTACAGACATTATTACAGCAGTCCAGCTGGAGAGCTGCCTCCTCAACATACTTCCACCGCCAAAAAACGTTTTAAGATCTAACAGGTAGTATAGATTTAGAAGAGAATAAAATGTACAGCAATTACCACTCTGCAGTAAATTCACTGTAAATATCCACCTCGGGAAAGTGTGTTAGTAAGCAAAATATCATTAAGTAAAATAATAATTGCATTTAGTACATGTGCATGGAAAGTTACCAGGAAATATGTGACTTCAGAGCACTGTTGTTATCAGTAACTAAAACTAATCAACAAATCATTTTAGTTAAATGAAATGAAATAAAGCTGAATTTTTTTTTTATATTTGATGAAAAACTTCAATGAACATTAGAAATTATGCCTTGGCAACAAACCAAAATAAAACAAGTTTGAAATAATAAAACAAAAATAATATCAAGTCTAAACAGAAATAGCTAATTCAAAATACTATAATAGAACACAATACTAAAATAACACAGGATGCCAAATGAATAGTGGTTTAATGGATCAAAAAACTCAGGGTTCAGATTATATTACAGTTTTTAAATCACAGAGCAGATTATTTTTCAGATTAGCAAGAAAACTTTTTTTTGGGGGGGGGGGGGCAACTTTGCTTTCCATTTATTACTTAAAGCACACTTTAATTACTCTGATAGCACAGAAATTATGATCCGTTTAATCCCTACAAATGACCCATTTCAAAATAATACTAAGTTACATGTGTTACATTTGTGTTGAAGGGATAATATGAAATTTAGACATGAATTTGACTCTTTGTACTGGCAAAAACTGTATTAAACATTCTTCAAAATATCTTATATTGTGGACCGGATTGGATTTATATTGTGGCTGGAATGATTGTTTTTATAATTTTAAAAATAAGTCTCTTATGCTCAAGGCTGCATTTATTTGTTCAAAACAGTAATATTGTGAAATATTATTACAATAAAAAAAGCTGTTTCCCAATTCCCATATTAATATATTTTAAACTTGGATTTATTCCTGTGATGGCAAAGCTGAATTTCCATTACTTCCCATGATCCTACATAAATCAATCTAATATGTGATTAAGTGCTCAAAAAATATTAATTATTCTTATTATTTAAACATTTTGAATAATTTAATGCTTTTTTTTAGTGCATCAAATTGTGTAATTTTAAAGTATGTCATGGTGACACAATTCTCATTTTTCGGTGAACCATTTCTTTAAAGCTGAACACAAAATGTCAAACTGTCATGCCAAAAAACCAGGGTAAAAGACAAGAAGGGATACAGCCACGGCCACTGGACATGTGCACATCAATATTGTGTCATTTAATATTGATTTACTTAATTTAATAATTGTTTTTGCAGTATTGTAAGGGTAGCTTTAGATGTTAATAAAACACAATTTGATAAGTAGCACATTTAATTTACTGTTTTTATCCTGACATTTTGGCTAACTTCCAGCTGTAGCTGTATCCCTTCTAGACACAACCAAAAACCAGGTCGTCCTCACCTGTTTCAGTATTATTCTGGCGACCAGTCGTACTGTTTCTGATGGACACCAGTTCTCTCCATAAGCACACATGGCTGAGCACTCCAGCTTGTGCATGGGCCAGTCTCCTCTCTGAAAGAAGGACAAAGCCATGGTTTATTTTCACACAAACTGAAAACATATAGCATATTTTCTTATTTCATTGACAGATCATAACATATACTCCAACAAACAAAATAACACTTAAAGCGGAATTAAAACCAGAATGAAGGGTCACACCTCTTTTTTTCTTTCTTTTTTTTTTAGATTGGATATAACCGGTCGCATGTCGGCTCGCTTCAGATTGATGAGTCATGCTTTCAAATTGAATGAAACCTCAAGGCGAATATGAGAGTTCCTGAGAGATAAGACTTTGAGTTAGTCTCACCCTGCCTAAAACAGGCTACTGGGCAACGAATAAACTGAATCCTGTTTTCTGGCGAGAAAACAGAAACTGATCCCCAATGCGTTTGAGATGGATTGTCATAGCAACAGCGCGGCCAGAACGTCTTCCAGCTCAATTTAGGAATAGAGCAACAACCAAGTCCCTTAAAATAAACAGGCTATGCACATTTGCTCCATGATCACTGCTTAAAATAAATTGGTTTGCTGTTCTTTTTTTTATTTTGCTTTTTATATTTAAATGGACAACAGTGTATAATTTTTATGCCAGAGGCAAACATTTGTCGCTTCACTTTCTGAAGTGTAAACACTGAAGTGCTGTCAAAAACACCACTGCACTGCCATCCTAGATGTTAAAATCATTGGTGTGATTTTGGGGCGGAACCTCCTGTATGTCATTTAGCAGGAAATAGAGCTTAGCAGTTGGGATGAAGTAAAAATGCTCTTCATTTCCTTCTGGAAACAATAGACTTTAAAAATTGTGCACAAATCTTTTTTTGCAAATTTTCTTACTTTACAACTTTACTTTAAAGGGTTAGTCCACCCAAAAATGAAAATTCTGTCGTTAACTCACCCTCATGTTTTTCCATGTATCTTTGAAATACAAATGACGATATTTTAATGAGATCTAAGAGATTTCTGTCCCTGGATTATTGACAGCTACGCAACTACCACTTTGATGCTTCAAAAGGTTCATAAAAAGAGAATAAAACTAATCCATATGAACCGAGTGGTTTAGTCCAAATTTTCTGAAGAGGCAATCGATTTATATGATGAACAGATTGAATTTAGGCTTACATTCATATATAAACTTTCATCAAGGCACACATCATTTGTGGTATACGGAAACTCAAGCAAGCTTGCTTGATGTGCGAGAACCAATGAGGTTCATTCTCATGTTCCGCAGCACGTTTGAGCTCCGCGAGAACCAATGAGGTTCATTCTCATGTTACACAACACGTTGGAGCTCCGCGAGAACCAATGAGGTTCATTCTCATGCGTTACGCAAAACGTGTGAGCTCCGCGAGAACCAATGAGGTTCATTCTCATGTTACGCAGCACGTTTGAGCTCCGCGAGAACCAATGAGGTTCATTCTCATGTTACACAACACGTTTGAGCTCCGCGAGAACCAATGAGGTTCATTCTTGTGTGTTCCGCAGCACGTTTGAGCTCCGCGAGAACCAATGAGGTTCATTCTCATGTTACGCAAAACGTGTGAGCTCCGCGAGAACCAATGAGGTTCATTCTCATGTTACACAACACGTTTGAGCTCCGCAAGAACCAATGAGGTTCATTCTTGTGTGTTCCGCAGCAAGTTTGAGCTCCGCGAGAACCAATGAGGTTCATTCTCATGTTACACAACACGTTGGAGCTCCGCGAGAACCAATGAGGTTCATTCTCATGTTACGCAGCACAACTGAGCTCCGCGAGAACAAATGAGGTTCATTCTCATGTTACTCAGCACGTGTGAGCTCCGCGAGAACCAATGAGGTTCATTCTTGTGTGTTACGCAGCACGTTTGAGCTCCGCGAGAACCAATGAGGTTCATTCTTGTGTGTTACGCAACACGTCTGAGCTCCACGACAACCAATGAGGTTCATTCTTGTGTGTTACGCAGCACGTTTGAGCTCCGCGAGAACCAATGAGGTTCATTCTCATGTTACACAACTCGTTGGAGCTCCGCGAGAACCAATGAGGTTCATTCTCATGTTACGCAGCACGTTTGAGCTCCGCGAGAACCAATGAGGTTCATTCTCATGTTACACAACACGTTTGAGCTCCGCGAGAACCAATGAGGTTCATTCTTGTGTGTTCCGCAGCACGTGTGAGCTCCGCGAGAACCAATGAGGTTCATTCTCATGTTACGCAAAACGTGTGAGCTCCGCGAGAACCAATGAGGTTCATTCTCATGTTACACAACACGTTTGAGCTCCGCGAGAACCAATGAGGTTCATTCTTGTGTGTTCCGCAGCACGTTTGAGCTCCGCGAGAACCAATGAGGTTCATTCTCATGTTACACAACTCGTTGGAGCTCCGCGAGAACCAATGAGGTTCATTCTCATGTTACGCAGCACAACTGAGCTCCGCGAGAACAAATGAGGTTCATTCTCATGTTACTCAGCACGTGTGAGCTCCGCGAGAACCAATGAGGTTCATTCTTGTGTGTTACGCAGCACGTTTGAGCTCCGCGAGAACCAATGAGGTTCATTCTTGTGTGTTACGCAACACGTCTGAGCTCCACGACAACCAATGAGGTTCATTCTTGTGTGTTACGCAGCACGTTTGAGCTCCGCGAGAACCAATGAGGTTCATTCTCATGTTACACAACACGTTGGAGCTCCGCGAGAACCAATGAGGTTCATTCTCATGTTACGCAGCACAACTGAGCTCCGCGAGAACAAATGAGGTTCATTCTCATGTTACGCAGCACAACTGAGCTCCGCGAGAACCAATGAGGTTCATTCTCATGTTACACAACACGTTGGAGCTCCGCGAGAACCAATGAGGTTCATTCTTGTGTGTTACGCAACACGTCTGAGCTCCACGAGAACCAATGAGGTTCTTTCTTGTGTGTTACGCAGCACGTTTGAGCTCCGCGAGAACCAATGAGGTTCATTCTCATGTTACACAACACGTTGGAGCTCCGCGAGAACCAATGAGGTTCATTCTCATGTTACGCAGCACAACTGAGCTCCGCGAGAACAAATGAGGTTCATTCTCATGTTACGCAGCACAACTGAGCTCCGCGAGAAGCAATGAGGTTCATTCTCATGTTACGCAGCACGTTTGAGCTCCACGAGAACCAATGAGGTTCATTCTCATGCGTTACGCAACACGTTTGAGCTCCGCGAGAACCAATGAGGTTCATTCTCATGCGTTATGCAAAACGTGTGAGCTCCGCGAGAACCAATGAGGTTCATTCTCATGTTACGCAGCACGTTTGAGCTCCGCGAGAACCAATGAGGTTCATTCTAATGCTTTACGCAACACGTATGAGCTCCGTGAGAACCAATGAGGTTCATTCTTGTGTGTTACGCAACACGTCTGAGCTCTGCGAGAACCAATGAGGTTCATTCTTGTGTCACGCAACACGTCTGAGTTCCGCAAGAACCAGAGGTTCATTCTTGTGTCACGCAAAACATCTGAGCTCTGCGAGAACCAATGAGGTTCATTCTCATGTTACGCAGCACAACTGAGCTCCGTGAGAACCAATGAGGTTCATTCTCATGTTACACGTTTGAGCTCCGCGAGAACCAATGAGGTTCATTCTCATGTTACGCAGCACGTTTGAGCTCCGCGAGAACCAATGAGGTTCATTCTCATGTTACACAAGACGTTTGAGCTCCGCGAGAACCAATGAGGTTCATTCTTGTGTGTTCCACAGCACGTTTGAGCTCCGCGAGAACCAATGAGGTTCATTCTCATGTTACACAACTCGTTGGAGCTCCGCGAGAACCAATGAGGTTCATTCTCATGTTACGCAGCACAACTGAGCTCCGCGAGAACAAATGAGGTTCATTCTCATGTTACGCAGCACGTGTGAGCTCCGCGAGAACCAATGAGGTTCATTCTTGTGTGTTACGCAGCACGTCTGAGCTCCGCGAGAACCAATGAGGTTCATTCTTGTGTGTTACGCAACACGTCTGAGCTCCACGAGAACCAATGAGGTTCATTCTTGTGTGTTACGCAGCACGTTTGAGCTCCGCGAGAACCAATGAGGTTCATTCTCATGTTACACAACACGTTGGAGCTCCGCGAGAACCAATGAGGTTCATTCTCATGTTACGCAGCACAACTGAGCTCCGCGAGAACAAATGAGGTTCATTCTCATGTTACGCAGCACAACTGAGCTCCGCGAGAACCAATGAGGTTCATTCTCATGTTACACAACACGGAGCTCCGTGAGAACCAATGAGGTTCATTCTCATGTTACACAACACGTTGGAGCTCCGCGAGAACCAATGAGGTTCATTCTTGTGTGTTACGCAACACGTCTGAGCTCCACGAGAACCAATGAGGTTCTTTCTTGTGTGTTACGCAGCACGTTTGAGCTCCGCGAGAACCAATGAGGTTCATTCTCATGTTACACAACACGTTGGAGCTCCGCGAGAACCAATGAGGTTCATTCTCATGTTACGCAGCACAACTGAGCTCCGCGAGAACCAATGAGGTTCATTCTCATGTTACGCAGCACGTTTGAGCTCCACGAGAACCAATGAGGTTCATTCTCATGCGTTACGCAACACGTTTGAGCTCTGCGAGAACCAATGAGGTTCATTCTCATGCGTTATGCAAAACGTGTGAGCTCCGCGAGAACCAATGAGGTTCATTCTCATGTTACGCAGCACGTTTGAGCTCCGCAAGAACCAATGAGGTTCATTCTAATGCTTTACGCAACACGTCTGAGCTCCGTGAGAACCAATGAGGTTCATTCTTGTGTGTTACGCAGCACAACTGAGCTCTGCGAGAACCAATGAGGTTCATTCTTGTGTCACGCAACACGTCTGAGTTCCTCAAGAACCAGAGGTTCATTCTTGTGTCACGCAAAACATCTGAGCTCTGCGAGAACCAATGAGGTTCATTCTCATGTTACGCAGCACAACTGAGCTCCGCGAGAACCAATGAGGTTCATTCTCATGTTACACAACACGTTTGAGCTCCACGAGAACCAATGAGGTTCATTCTCATGCGTTACGCAAAACGTGTGAGCTCCGCGAGAACCAATGAGGTTCATTCTAATGCTTTACGCAACACGTCTGAGCTCCGTGAGAACCAATGAGGTTCATTCTCGTGTGTTATTCAACACGTCTGAGCTCCGCGAGAACCAATTAGGTTCATTCTTGTGTTACACAACACGTCTGAGCTCCACGAGAACAAATGAGGTTCATTCTCATGTTACGCAGCACATTTGAGCTCCGCGAGATTCAATGAGGTTTATTCTCATGTTGTGCAGCACGTTTGAGCTCCACGAGAACCAATGAGGTTCATTCTTGTGTGTTACGCAACACGTCTGAGCTCCACGAGAACCAATGAGGTTCATTCTTGTGTGTTACGCAACACGTTTGAGCTCCGCGAGAACCAATGAGGTTCATTCTCATGTTACACAACACGTTGGAGCTCCGCGAGAACCAATGAGGTTTGTTCTTTCACGTCAAGCAGGTTCAGTTGAGCTTCCGTTTATGTTCGGTGATCAATGTTTATATTTGAATAAAAGCCTCAGAGGACCCACAGAGGGATAAGCTTGAATGGAAACAGTGTACAACCGAATGATGATGGATGGGCTGATTCTACTGCCACAGTAGAACACACTTGTAGGACACACAAAAACAGCAGGGACAAGAGAGAAGGGCCTTGTGGTAGAGTGCAAATGGATTATTAATGAGCTTTATTTTCTGTGCTGGATTTTCGACTCACCAGCAATAATCAATTACAGAGCTGTCATTCTGGCTGTGGTTTCTACAGATCACGATTCCTGTTCCCCATCCTGGATCCTAAATAAGGAGTTGAGTCAACCATGCTTTCTCTTATACAAAGTGAGATGAAATAAGCTTTTTAGGGAAATTAAAAGCCAATATGAATTATTGCGTTGATGGGAGAAACATTACATTTCAAATGTTTGGGGCTGGAATGATTGTTTTTACATTTTTTAAAATAAGTCTCTTATGCTCAAGGCTGCATTTATTTGTTCAAAACAGTACTATTGTGAAATATTATTACAATAAAAAAAGCTGTTTCCCAATTCCCATATTAATACATTTCAAAATTTAATTTATTCCTGTGATGGCAAAGCTGAATTTCCATTACTTCCCATGATCCTTCATAAATCAATCTAATATGTGATTAAGTGCTCAAAAAACATGAATTATTATTTACACATTTTGAATAATTTAATGCATTGTTGATGAATAAAACGATTAATTTCTTCAAAAACTTTTGAGCAGTAGTGCATATTTCGAACCACATCATCCAAATCAAAGCATACAAAATATATTTAGGGTACGTTTACATGACAACGATGTACTGAAAACAGAAAACTTTTTCCTTTGCATTTTTCATGTACAGACAACACCATTTTCAACAATCCCTGTTCACACAGATCTACGAAAATGACAAAAAATGCTGTATTCTGCTGCCATGCCAGTAGTTGGCGATGCCACTTTGTAAAGAAACATTAGGCGTTTATAAACTGAACTTGTAATACGCGTGCGCATGATGTCACAGATTTTGTGTAAACTACAAAAATGTGTGTTTTTGTAGTTTACACAGAGACAATAATGGTAACTTTTTCATAAGCATGCACTTTGAGACCCGTTTTCAAAAGTTTGCGTTTTCAGGCCCCCAAAATGCCAGTCATGAAAACGAAGGGCTAAAACGCATACAAAGTTTTCAGTTTTTACTTGAAAAAGCCCCTTGTATACTTAAACCCCCACTTCCACAGACAAGGCTTAAACCTAGTCCCAGACTAAAATGCATGTTTGAGCAATTTTAACCAAAAGCAACTTGCACTGACACATCTTAAAATGTCACTGCCATTGTTTTGTATCAAGATGCACATCAGTAACGTTTTTTGTCTAAAGCATGTCCATTAAAGCTACTTAAATGTCCTTATTGAACTAAGGCCTGATACAGTGATTTGAAGACTGGATGGATCAAAAATAGTCTCCGATACACAAAAAAGGGTGGTTGAGTTGTTCTGTATTGCGAACACAAAGGCTGCAGATTTGAATCCAGGTAAAGGGAGTGCATTAACTATGGAGTTCATTCTGAGACTATGCTACTGTGGCTCATACACAGGAAAAGCACTTCAACTAGCGTTGCTCCAGTGGGACCCTCTTCACAATTAGAGCACTGTAGTGTAAGTACTAAGCGTAGGGGAAAAAAGCTCTAATATAAGCTGACAGAGCAAAATGAACTTTATGAAACAGATCATTATGGACGTGGCTTCTGATTGGTCAATACGGCGTTCCAGTGTTACCTTACACATTACTGTATGTCTCTGTGTTTCACAGCATATAAGTCATATGATGCTTGAGTAAATAATGACAGAATTTTCATTTTTTGGGTGAACGATTTCTGAGCAAATCCAGAAAAGAGACTATGATGTCATTTCCTTCAACCAAAAACACAAACACAGACTTACCTGACACTCTACATTGCAGTAAAAGGCCTGTTTACATTTTCCACACTTCGACAGCCCTTCTCTCCTGTGAATGAAATGACAAAGTTTTATTTTTAGATGATCTTTCAGCATGCTACTATATCCCCAGGTTAAAAATAATGCACATTCTCATTCATTCACCCTTACGTCTTTTAAAAACCACTTTCATTCTCCATAGAATATATAAGATATAAAAGACAGTAACAGTTAACTTTCACTGACTGCATCTTATTTCTATACACTGAAAGTATTGGAGTGTGTCATTTTCGCTAAAGTTCACCTAAAAATGAAAATCCTGTCATCATTTACTCACTCTCATGTCGTTCAAAACCTGTACAACTTTCTTCATAACATAAAAGATATTTTGAAGAATACTGGTATTAACTATACAGTTTTTGTTACTACTGACCCTGAAAACACTGAGATATTTCTCAAAACATCTTTTACGTTCCACAGAAATAAGTAAGTACTTCTAATAGTTTTTAAAAAGTGAGTAAATGATGACAGAATGTTCAAAAGCTATTATACCTCTTTTACAAGATGTAATATAAGTCTCTGGTGTCTCCAGAATGTGTCTGAAGTTTCAGCTCAAAATACCCCACAGATCATTTATTATAGCTTGTCAAATTTACCCTTATTTGAGCAAAAACATGCCATTTGTGTGTGTGTCCCTTTAAATGCAAATGAGCTGCTGCTCCTGGCCCCCTTTCCAAACTAGGGCGGAGCTTTAACAGCTCACGCTTCAGATACTCAAAAACTACAAAGCTGGAGAATCTCACGCAGCCAAAATTACGATTGTCAGTAACAGTGTTCAGCTTTACATTGTTCAAACCGGAGTCGGACACTGATGGAGAGACTCAGGAAGAAGCTGCAACTTTTAGAATGAAACTGGATGATTCTGAATGGTTAGTGGATAAATTTATATAGTTGCTATAGAGTTGATTGAACTTATGTTAATGTTTTGTGCAAATCCAGAATTGAATTGACGCATCGTTTGTGAAGCAGTCCGGTGTAAAATGACAGCATGACAACAACACTACAACTCCTCTTCCTCTTCTCTAAAGCAGCCCAACAGAGCCTCACCCCCTTTTGGATGTTCCTGGGGGAAGGGTTTATGTAAATTGTGGGGTCTGTGATGTCACCAACCCAGGAAGAAGCTCACTGTAGTCCCTACAAACTGTTTGTTGTAGTCCTTAAAATCTCTCTTTGCATCGAACTTTGAGCGTTGTAACTTTGCAGATGTTGTTCATGCTCAAACAGCAACACTACACACTAACTAAAGTTAAAAAAGTGAAATAATAATCTAGGATCCATTCATATGAACATTTTGAAGCATCAAGTCTATACCTGGACTTTCAAAAGGAGAGACAGAAATCTCTCGGTAATCATTAAAAATGTGTCAATTTGTTCTAATAGTTGTGGAATAAAAAGAGGGTTTTGTGTTCACCAATAGGTCCAGTTATGATATTTTGATGAAACATGAAGTTTCATTAACAATTAAACATATGCAAGGATAAATGGTTCACAATACCATGCATTTAGAAAATAAAAAAGCCAACTTTGACCCCACATCACCTTCATCATAACAAAGAAAATGATCAAGCGATTGACAAATGATGTGAAACGTTTAGATCCAATGGATCATGCCATAATCCCTCATTGAAGTCCATCTTGAGTTTACATATGCTTATGATAGAGATGCATGTTGTGGATTTCTCCAGTCTAGAAGACCACATCACACACGTCTCCTGTACAAATCTACTGACTGGCTGCCCTGAAAGCAAGATTTCACTGGCCGTGCTGAAGGTGCATCTAAAGTGGGTCACCCTTCACAGTGCATGACCCAGCAGCATTTAAACACACAAAACAGAAAGCATGTGCCAGCCATCTTTGAGAGAGAATGCAGATGACCTGCTTATCAAATATGCCATGACAAAACCAAAGTTGATCAAGAACTATTATAAAAGTTGACCATTCTCATTATTAGCATGCTCTTTAAGGTGCACGCGCACGCACTGTCACATGAAACATCCGCACAAAAGACACAAAGTGTCAGACGTGGACTTATAAGGAGCGCTGACCTGGTAAAGCAGCATTCGCAGTGTCCGCCTCTCTCGTTCACTGTTAGCACGTAAGCATACGCCGGACAGGCGAACACTAGATCACCAACTTTGAATTGTTTAGTGGCTTTGAGTCCCCGGCCTTTACCGGGGCTCAGAAACCTCTCAGTACCCTCAATTCCCTCGGTCTTCATTGCTCTTGACCTGCTGCGCGCGTGTCACGCTCCCTTGCACTCGTCAGAAAGTGGCGTCTCGGTCTCAGTCGGTTTTGTTGGAGACTGCGGCAAGTGTAGTGACGCCACTGTCACACCACATGTTCGGCGAAAAGACTCCGAAAAACGAGCTGCACCAGCAGACAGGCGGCTTACGGCAATGCCCCACACACCCAGCGGTCCTAAAGCCCGTCCGCGACCCTCCTCGATATTTGGCTTCGTGGCGCCATCGTGTGGTCATCGGGGGAAAATGAGCCGTCACCATGTCACCATGAAAATGACAATTATTATTTTTTTAATGGAATATTGCAGTATTTATAATGAGTCATCCGTAAACATCATTATTTTTTAATACACGTGCTGAGACAAGAGCAAGAATGTATGTATTTTTGTTATATTTTAGTTTCTTATTTGCTCTTTAAAAACCATCCAATGAAATCACACACACACACACGGATGTTGTGTTTATGTGTTTTGTGGGGACTTTCCATAGGCGTAATGGTTTTTATACTGTACAAACTGTACATTCTGTCCCACCCCCCACCCATAAACTTAACCCTCACAGAAAATGTTCTGCTAGTTTAGATTTTCAAAAAAGATAATTCTGTATGATTTATAAGCTTGTTTCCTCATGGGGACCAAAAAAAAAATGTCCCCACAAGATCAAAATTTACTAGTATTACTATACCTGTGGGGACATTTGGTCCCCATAACGTAGGGAATACACACACACACACACACACATGACAACAACACTACAACTCCTCTTCCTCTTCTCTAAAGCAGCCCAACAGAGCCTCACCCCCTTTTGGATGTTCCTGGGGGAAGGGTTTATGTAAATTTTGGGGTCTGTGATGTCACCAACCCAGGAAGAAGCTCACTGTAGTCCCTACAAGCGGTTTGTTGTAGTCCTTAAACAGTAAATTCTTTAAAAGAAAATCTCTCTTTGCATTGAACTTTGAAGATGTTGTTCATGTTCAAACAGCAACACTACAAACTAACTAAAGTTAAAAAAGTGAAATAATAATCTAGGAACTATTCATATGGATGTCTTTATGAACATTTTGAAGCATCAAGTCTATACCTGGACTTTCAAAAGGAGAGACAGAAATCTCTCAGTAATCATTAAAAATGTGTCAATTTGTTCTAATAGTTGTGGAATGAAATGAGGATTTTGTGTTCACCAATAGGTCCAGTTATGATATTTTGATGAAACATGAAGTTTCATTAACAATTAAACATATGCAAGGATAAATGGTTCACAATAAGATCTATACCATGCATTTAGAAAATAAAAAAGCCAACTTTGACATCTCCATGTGTCTCCATGTGTTGTGTTTTCATGTTTTATGGGGACATTCCATAGGCGTAATGGTTTTTATACTGTACAAACTGTATATTCTGTCCCCCTAACCATCACAGAAAATATTCTACTATTTTAGATTTTCAAAAAAGATAATTCTGTATGATTTATAAGCTTGTTTCCTCATGGGGACCAGAAAAATGTCCCCACATTTGGTCCCCATAATGTAGGGAATACACACACACACACACACACACACACACACACATCTCCAGATTCAATAGCCACTGTTTGCCCCCTGATAAAATGTAATCTTCAGTTTGTGTCAGTGCACATCAGTAATAATGTATGATGAATAAAACATTCCTGTTCAGTAATGCAAGTTTGAGAAAGCATTTTTCTTAGCTGTCAATCAAAATTTGGATTTAATTGTTCTCACTACCAGTTTGTCTTTCAGTATTCATTCATTTAGACTTGTTAATTGGGTAACACTTTATTTTACAGTGTCATTGTTACATGTAGTGACTGTCGTAATAACTATAAATGATGAATAATAACATGCAATTAACCCTAAACCAAACCAAATCCTAATCCGGAACCTATTGTAAGTACATGTAGTTACTTAATATTACTCAGTTCTTAAATGTATAATTACACTGTAACACGGACACCTTAAAATAAAGGGTTACAGTTTATTTTAAGATGTCCGAGTTACAGTGTAATTATACATTTAAGAACTGAGTAATATTAAGTAACTACAGAAAAATTATGGGACAGTTTTTTGAATCTTTAAACCAAATCTAAATAAATATTGTGTTTTGTACCAAATTTGATACATCAGGCTTTAATTGCCCATATAGTAGGCTATGATTTATTTATATTGTAGCCAAAAAAGCAAGATATTCATGTAAATCAATAATATTTAATTTAAAAAAAAATGCATACACTGATAATGTTTTTTGCTTGATTTACTTAAAAAATGTGATATTTGTTTTGAATAATTTTTTACTTTGTACAAACTACTTAATTTTTCTGTCTATTGAAAGGAAATTTACATGTAAACTTAATTTTAGTATTGCTCGAGTGAGATTTTGTGTGTTGAAGTTGTCTGTGCAGTATATGAACACAGAGACATCAATATTTGACACAAAACCCAATTCGATGGATCGTTTTTAAGTATGAATGTCATTTTGAGTAGAAAATGAACTCCATATGTCAAAAAACGGAAAGTTACTAAACCTAAAAACAAAAGCAATGATAAAACAGAGTAAATACAGCTGGACAACTCAATCAACCTCATGAATTATTCAAGGGCAAAGTGCTTGATGGGAATACCAGTATCAGAAATGGTTGAATTGAGGTTGAATTGAGTACTAATATAGAATTTAATTGATTTAAATGCTTGCCTTGAACGAACTTTTTAATGTAGAAATTACGTGTTTTTTCTGTAGTATTTAACTTCACAGAATCATTTTAAATTACAGTCGTCAAACTATACCTCCCAAAGTCTAATAGTAAGATAAGTTAAATGCTTATAAGTCAAAGCTCTAAAGTTTTGATTGTGGAATCAAAACATATAATGCAATGCAATACAATGAAGATTGAGATTTTAACACGATTGTTCCTAAGAAATGATGTATAGGTAAACCTAAGTTGCTTCAGTCCAGTAAATGTTAATTAGAATTCTTTCCTTACAGTTTTTTTGTATGCACTGACAGTCAAAGAAGTGTGCTGTCTCTCTGATGTCTGCCTCCATCTGCTGACCATATAGTGCACTGCAACTGTAACTCTTGAAACATGCTCTCCAATACCTCCATCTGCTGGTAAAAGCGAGTTTTCCTCAAAGACACGGATGATTTATTGCTCCTGTCCCTCTGGGATTGTTGTTTTCTGATGTCCTGGTGGTTATTGTACTCAATTATTAAATTACAATTATGTTTGCCACTTCACAAGAAAATGAAAGCCTGAAAGAATCTGTCTTTTAAGGCAGAAGGGTTGCTGTTGAACATGAATGTTGTTTTCCAGTATTGATCTGAGTATATTTTGGCAAAGAATTGCGTGTGGAAAAATTATTTCAATAATAATGAGGAAAAGGAGCCAAATGGTCAATACCTGAATGACAAACAATAACTAACCACCGCATCAATTCGGTATTTTTATTTACAAAAGCAACCCTAAAAACAAAGATGTTGGAGCTTTTCATTTCAGAATGGTTCTAGCTGATCCTACATTAAAGGGTGGTAAATGTAAGACCAGTATTCACATGCAAATGATCAATTAGTCCAATTGGCAAAGTTACAGAACAGCTCTTTGTGTTAAGTTATCATCAGAGTTGAATAATTCATCGCAATTTGTCATCTTTTTGTAATAAAAGCAGTAGCTTTTGGTCCCTAAATCAATATATATATATACTAGATTACTTACAAACTGTAATCCATTACTGAATTCAAATTACATGATGAAAATTGAGGTTAGGAACATTACACATTTTAGGTAATGTAATCAGATTACTTTTTGATTACTTTTGACCCAACTCATTTATCATATTGATTTTAATAGAATAATCTTTAGCATTTTCATATAAAATACAAAGAGAAAGAAAATGTATGCCACTCTTTGAAATCAACAGCGTGAAGTGCTTTAAACATATGTCAGGCTTTCTCAAACTGGGGTTTGTGAAGGAACTGCAGGGGGAAGGAAATTGATGAAATGCTAATGAGTAACTGAATTTTAACAATATTAACTTATAAAACATATATTAAAATCAAACACTTACAAAACACTTTACATGTTTATGCTGTGCTCTCAGTTTTCCATGTAATTCTAGCCATCTAATGGCTGTTCTTGTTGTGTACTTTCCAAACATAACCAACAGGCAATTTTTTTTAGAAAGGAAAATGAAAAAGATCAGAATCAAAGAATTAGTGAATTGCCATTTTGTGAATATTAAGTATCATGTAATCAATAAAAAGTAACTGAAGTCTGATTATGAGTAGTTTATAATGTATGAACCCAAGTATGAATCGGTTTGGATATGGCATGTGCTCAATCATCAGGCTTGTTCACTTTCTTGGGCAATTGACCCTTTGCCAGCAGTTTGATTGACAGGCGATCTGACCAATCATAACCCCGAATCTGCCATTTTGTCTGACAAAGCAGTCAGGGGAGTTAGTAGATTAACGTTGGTGAACGTAAAAATTGTGTGTACTCACGTCTTTCCACGCTTGAAACAACATTCCTTCTGATGTTCATTCATGTTTATTTGATGCTATAAATGAACTCGTATGAAGAGATGATAGACATTAAAGAGACACTATATTATTGTTTAAACTTCTTTAAAAAATTACAATATTTTAAATTTGAAACTGCTTCATATCAAAAGTAACAGTCAGTGTCAATTGTGTCCTCTTTACTCCATGATGTATTTCTCACTGTATGAGAACATGATGTGTGGCATGAGAGCACATGGATTGTCGGACGTAGCAACAGTAACTAAAGGGGGCGGGTCTTTGCGAAGGGTCAATTTATTTACCTTTTCTTGTTATTTTATTTAATATTTTAAGGGAAGACTATTTTGAACAAAGGCTAAAAAGATTTATATCACCATTTCTATTCCACATATTACGACAGGGTATTTGTGTTGCATATTGGACTTGGGAATCCCGTGGGACTCCAACATGCCGTAGTTTTATCTCATGAAGCAGTCAGATTCATTTTACAAGTTATTCCAAGCTCTTTGGGAAGGATCAAGATTAAGAAATAACTCGTTCCCTCTCTGCCCTATTCTTCTGTATTAAATCACCTTTCAGATAAATACAAGGATCTGACAAAAACATGCACCTAAAGGATTTATCCAAGCTTGCAGACAAATCAAAATGTTTTTTTCTTAGTAGTTCTAATCTAAAGACACAACCCTTCATAATACCATCAAGGCAAAGAAGAATACCACCTATCCATTTGTGAATAATGCTATCATTTTCATTTCTTTTCTTGATTAATGTGTAACCCAATGTTTCTTGGGATATAAACCCCCCTCTGTTTGCCATTCCCCTAGTCCCCATGTCCCAAATACTAAATCAGTTTTGATATTAGCAAGGGCAGAGCCTACGGGAATAATAATAATAATTTTTTTCTAATAAAAGGAAGATGGATTAGATAGTCCGGATTGTCATTTTGAATGAAAGAAAATGCTAAGGAATGAAAAAAATAAAAATAAGTAGATTTAGTTCTGAAGGAGACTCAGATATGATAAAATGCTTCAATCTGTGCAGATGACAGAGAGCAGTCTGAACCCTTAAATCTCCCCATAACAAACATGTACGGCTTAACGCTACACTCTGAGCTCATTTAGTTTGGACCCTGAATGCAGAATTTTTTTTTTCTTTTGTTGTCTGCAGTTTTTTTTTTTTTCTTCTGATTTTCTTTTTGACATTCTCAACCTTGTGTATGTTGTTCAGGCAGCCACGGCTCAGCTGTAAGGGCATCAGTTTCATCCAAAACATAGGCACCTCTAGGCTATACAGTAAGTAATTCTGTAAAAAAAAAAAAAATCTGATTTTCTAGACTATTTTAAGTTGTACATATTGACATTTAACGTAGGCTATGGCTTCGGCAGGCATGAATTATGAGACTAAGCTGTCTGAGCCCTCCTAAGCTCTACAGCGCCCCACAGTTTTCCCAGTGTAAATCTGTGGTGAAAAATGGAACTGCAGCGCGCTCTGATTTAGAGCCATTTCAAACTATTTATTTTCACGTTAAACCTCACTCCTGACCAAGACGATATCAGTCTGCTTCAGCTATGTGTATAGTCTGCATCAGGTCAGTAACTTGTTCTTCATATCAAATTAATAAAAGTTTAAACATGCTAATCATGTTAGCCTTAATGTTAGTTCATGTTGTGTTTGTTTTATGTTATGAGAATACTAGAAATTACTTTCGTTTCCTCACCAGAATTCCTCCATATAACTTGTAACATTCTAAAACAACATTCGGAGACAATAAATAGGCCTACTAGGGTTAATTGACCCTTAGCAAAACCCACACATCATGTTCTCACGCAGTGAAAAATACATCGCGGAGCAAAGAGGACACTGACAGCGTATGAAACAGTTTCATGTTTAAAATATTGTCATTTTTAAAGAAGTTTAAACAATAAATAACATATAGTGTCTCTTTAATGTGTCGTTACAGATCGCTGTAGCTCCTCGTGAACTAGTTCATTTATAGCATCAAATAAACATGAATGAACATCAGAAGGAATGTTGTTTCAAGCTCGGAAAAAACGTGAGCACACACAATTTTTCAAGTTCAAGTTGACCAATGCTAATCTACTAACTCCCCTGACTGATTTGTCAGACAAAATGGTGGATTCAGGGTTATGATTGGTCAGATCGCCTGTCAATCAAACTGCCGGCGAAGGGTCAATTCACCCAGAAATGAAATTTCTTTGATTAATTACTCACCCTCATGCCATTTCTCACCCGTAAGACCTTTATTCATCTGCAGAACACAATTTAAGATATTTTGATGCAATTCGAGAGGTGTTTTATCCTGCATTGAAAGCAACGAAATTACCACATTCCAGAAAAGTAGAAAAACATTGTTAAAAAAGTCAAAGTGACAACGTGTTATGAAGTGACGTGAATACTTTTTGTGCGCAAAAACAAAACGAAAATAACGACTTTATTATTTAGCCAGCGTTCTGACTGCGCCAATTGCTTAACAGACTGTCAAGGAAGAGGAAAAATCGTTGAGTAAAGTTATTATTTTTGTTTTCTTTTTGAAAAAGTATTTTTGTCGATTCATAACATTAAGTTTGAACCACTGTAGTCCCGTTTATGGTTTTAACGATGTCTTTAGTACCTTTCTGGAGACTGAATGTACTATTTTTGTTGCTTTCAATGGAGGATAAAAAAAAAATGTGGATTTCCTCAAAATATCTTAATTTGTGTTCCGAAGATGAATAAAGGTCTTACGAGTGTGGAACAACATGAGGGTGCGTAATAAATGACAGAAATTTCATTTTGGGGTTAACTAACCCTTTTAAGATAATAGCTAAGCTGTGTCCGAAATCACTATATCGGGTGTCATCATTTTGTTGTGGTGTCCGAATTCTGAGTGAACGACTTCATTCCCCACATTCGTTCACTACTTAATACCCACAATTCTCTCTGATTTCGAGTGTACATTTGATGTACACCCGCTGAAGCACTGAGAGCGCGTGTAATCCAGAGATTACTTTTCAGCTTTCTTATTCCTGCTTTAACATTTATTTCACGTTAGTTCTATTGTTTTACTTTAAAAAAAGTTATTATTATTATTAATCAGTACTTGAATAAAACCTACTAAAATATAGAGAGACATATTTTTATATAAATACATTTTAAAAATGAAATTATGTTAATAAGGTAAAAATAAATATATTATTTTATTATTAAAACATATGATGTAGGCATTAACTCAATTTAATGTTACTAACAGCAAGGTGTTTTAATAATTTGGGGCATTGTTGTAAACTCATTAAACTCTAAGAGATGATAATTTAGTGGATGATTTAAAAAAATATCCGTTAATCATCAGTAGCGTAACGTAATCAAAAAAACAAAAAACAACAAAAAAAACCCCTTTCCTTCCCTTTTCCCTTCCTACTCTAGCTTATGGTACTGAGCAATGTATGAAACTTGTATTGTGAGCACTTCCTGTGCTATTTGCCAATTCATGAAGAATCGCTTGTTTGTTTTCCTCACTTGTAAGTCGCTTTGGATAAAAGCGTCCGCTAAATGACTAAATGTAAATGTAAATGTAATCATAACGGTCGCCTGACGACCACGTCGTCGATGAGCGTGAGAGTTTCTAACAAACTAAAAAAAAACTTTATTAAAAATAACAAATACATGAAATAATGTACACTTGTTAATGTGTTTATTTCTGTTTGCATTAAAAAAAAAGTATATTTAATGATTATGAACACATTAATCATGATAAACCAATTATACAATCGATGAAACTACAAAACTGGAATGTATGATTACAAAATAAAGTCATTATGATTCTATTTATTATTAACGTTATCTTATAACTTAAGCAACATGTAGGATAAAAGTGGTTGTATCACGTGTCGAGCCATTTCTGCGACAGCTCCAGCTCTCCGACAGACAGTGTATACGTCAGCGTCCGAATTCACTCACTTCATTTCGTTCACTCTTTGCAGATATAGTGCACTTAAATGCTGTACACTATATAGGGATTAGTGAATGAGTGAGTGGTTTCGGACACAGCTCTATTAAGATGCCATATATGCTTGTCTGTCAATCAACATTAGAGCGCCACCCTCAGGCTGAACAACGCAAGTGCGTTAGACCTCTACCAAAATTGTGCCTTCGTGTGTTCATCGATTAGAAGCTTACATTAAACACCTAGAATCTACTCTACCTAAGTAGACTGCTTCCAAGTACACCTTTATCCCCCTTTATGGTAATATAGGCAACGTGAATGTTCAGCGCCTTCTATAAAGGAATCACAGTTCACAAACGTACTTGCAAAACTTTCTGTCTTTGTTTCACACACTGTTCTTTCACGTTCCCATCTTAGTTTCACAGAATTCGAACAGCAGCTGTTGCAGACATGAGTAATGTGCGATTGTTGGCCCATAACGTGCTTTAAGAAAATTCCCCGCAGTTGTAGTCGCTGCTCTGTTATTAGCTTCTGCTCAGATTGTGTGCCAAACCTGTGGCCCCGTATCACCACGCCGATCTTTCTTTTCACTATGGAGCTTTGAATTCAACGGGTTCCCTCAAAACAGGTGCAAATCTGACCTCAGTTGAATTTAGTGAAGGCTCACTTCTGCTTTGAGCGACAAAATTAGCATGATACTGTTAAGCACCTTTACACCTGTGATATTTCTACATTTTGCATATATGAGTTTTGAAAAGGGTGCTGCACATCATATCCAAAGGTGTTTAAAGTCTAAGCTGTTTTTGGAAGAAACTTTTTTTAAAACATATGCATATACATATATATATATTTAATTTGACTTGTGCATCATTGTGTACAAGAAAAATAGATTCGTGCCAACAGTAAAGTGTCAATCTATTTACATTGAGAAAGTGATATTTAATTGAAACAAGTGTAAAATCATGATATCGTCTGCAGTATAAAAAGAAGTATAGAAGTATATATCTATGATCATACTTACAATATCATATAAATTAATATTAATTTAAAAATTTTACATGGCATTAACTTTTAGGACTGTTTAATAATAATAATAATAATAATATTATATTTAAGTGATAGTTGCCTTATAATAACGTAAAATGGGTTAAATCCTTTTATTAACTTATATTTATCAATATATAACTCAGTAGCAGTCTTCAACTACTTTAATGAAATAATGTTCATAATTACTTTAAAGATTCAATGTTTCAAGTAACAATTTTTGAACTTTTTCATAACATTTTTTTACTACTAGTGACTCAGCGTGAGCACCTTTCTTTCGTGTTAGCTTTTAACTAATAACTCGGGGATTTAAATTCAACCCAAATTTATATATTGTTCATTGAAATGACACTTTTTAGTATTAATGTCACAATTAAAGCTGACATGCATGTAATAAATCGGTTTTAGATGCTCAAGTTCTTTTCTGATCTCTTAAAAGGAAATTTAAGGCAAATGTCTGAATTAATGTAGGCCCTGCTGTGCTTCTACAAGCTCACACTCTCTCTTGAGCTGATGAGAGCAGTTTTCTTTAATTCCTCCACCACAATCATTTTATTAATATGGGTAAAACGGGACATCTGGACATTTAAATGCGAGCCATTATGTGAGCTAAACAGATGCTGTTTTATAGCCATTTACAGATGTTCCTATGACCCGTTTCATATGGATGAGGACATTTCTTGTTTAACAAGATCAACATTGGAAATAAATAATTTCTAACGATTAAGATGCCGTATATTTATCTTAGTTGTATTATTTTCCTACGGTTAAAATGGCAGGTTTCTCTATCAAGCTGATTTTTCTGGCACATCTTGACTTCTGAATGTCCCTCAGTTGACGTGAGGAATAGACTCAAGCATGATTTGTTGTACTCGCCTTTGTATAAGCATTTGGCTTGTTCCAAAAATCATCCCATCATGGAGTAGAAGGACCTAATATTATTGAACTGGTCTTAGAGTACAGATTTGATGAATTGACCATGTTCTTGTGTGCTTATCTTTTGATTGAATGAAAAGGATGAGATTGTCTGGAGAGAGGGGGGGAGGCTTCTTTGTGGATTAAACACAAAGACCGAAGCATCCTCGTCAGAAAATATTACATTTACCAAATGTCTTCATTGCGTCTGGATAGATTGCATTTAGTTTATTGCTGTTACATGATGAAATCCTTTCAAGTCCTCATGGGATAGGTGATGTTCGGGAAGGTTGTGTAACCCCTTATACTGTTTAGCAACAATTCAATTGCTTCTATATTGTTTTTTGTTGTTGTTTTTTTGGCATAAATAGCACCTTTGAGTAGTGGTCTCCAAAATAGCGGATTTGACAATGGATAAAATCTTTTGAGGGGTTATTTGTGCATAAACTCATAATTTTTCGGTGTGGTTAGTTAAAACTCTGGGTGAAAAGGACACAAACTATGCTGTGGTATCTGGGAAATGTAATATAAAGTGGTGCCAAAAAGTAATTTGGTTTTTGCAGTTATAGTGGACATGTTCAGTTGTGTTCAAGTTCATTTTACTCAAAAAATACATAGACAATTACGCATTTAATTTTAATGTTTTTGAAGGAAGTCTTTCTCTTATCTTATGCTACATTTATTTGATCAAAAATACAGTAAAATTTACATATTACATTGCATAACATGTAATTTATTCCTGTGATGGCAATGCTGAATTTTCAGCACCATTACTCCAGTCACATGATCCTTCAAAATCATTCTAATATGGTGATTTGATGCTCTAGTAACATTTCTTATTCTTTGATCAATAAAAAGTTTAAAAGAACCGAATTTATTTGACTAAGAAATATTTGGATTCCCTCTTTTAATACACTGTATAAAATTATTTTCATAATTTATCACATTTTTTCTTTTGTCAGATCAACTTAGATAATTAATTTGGTTCAGATGACATAATATTTTGAGTTTCTGTAGATTAAACCAATCACCTTCATTGTATTAACTCAACTTGTTTAATTCAATGAACTCAAACTAACTAACTTTTTTTTTTTAAGTTAAACCAACAATTCTTTTTTTACAATGTATAATACAAAGAATGTCCATATGAATTGTGGGTTGTATTCAAAAGTCTTTTGAAGTCACATGATAGCTCTGTGTGAGGAACAGACTGAATTTAAGGTTAAATGTAGGGTTGTTATTCATTGAAAATCTTAATATTTGCAGATATTAAACTATGAAATTTTGATTTTGGCAACCAGGTGACTTACTTTTTTAAGTTATACCAACAATTCTGTTTTACAGTGGAGAAATATTTGCAACCAGAGGAACATGTGTTATATAAAATATTCACAAGTGTCCTAATATTATTGGGGTCAGCATAGATGAAAACCATTGGTAGTCCTGAGCCTAATCTTGGGTTAGATTAGAGCTTCAATCTTGGGCTTATGAGATAAGAAGATCATTTGATTAGAAAATACAAAAAACAATATGTCTCACAATATGTAGACTCCGAAGTCTCTTAATCCAGTCATTGATTTTCTTTTACTGTGTCTCTCAGGCACCTCATCCACAATGGAAAGTATTAAACTGCTTTGTTATGGATCTAGACAATAATCTCGTAAGAACTAGCTGAGAAAGGCAAATGGAGAAAATAAACAATTGACGTGCAAGATGAGGGAACGTGACGATTCATGAACATCTAGAGATGTTTAATTCAGGCTAAAGTTGCATGAAGGAGACGTGTGACACCTTTCTGACTTCCTCTAGCGGATTCTTGCGGACATATCATGTCATGTCAACACGCTGATAGTGATTGAGAATGTGCTTTGCCGCGGTGCCAGTTGGCATGCTCTTGTGTTCTTTCCATGTTGCTTATGCCTCCACAACAAGAGCTCTCCTTCGGCTGACCTTCTCATAGCCCAGACGTTCATGGTTTCAAGGGAACAATGTGTCATTGTCTTATTTATGGTGTGAGCGAGTGTGTGTGTGTGTAAGCGCATGCACCCGTGTGTGTTTGCGCGGCACCATCTTCCTGGCATCCCAAGAAGCAAGGAGGAAAAAAAAGAACTGCATTGTCCATCTCCCTCAATAGCCATCCTAAATTGGACTTTGATGGACATAGCCCAAGTGACAACTGCGAAGGGGGCTGACTAAATGCTGTATGCTGTAACTTCTTCCATGGCTGCCTCTCCTCTTCCATTTATTGTTGGCTAACAGCTGTCGGATACCTGGGCTTGATCTGCATTGTCTCTTAACTAGCTTGGCAACAGTTGTTGAGGAACACAAGCCACAGATGCCTTAGTGAGTCTCTTCTCAAAGATAACATTTACGTCCAATGTCCTCACCCCTGCTGATCCTTTCTCCTGAGAACACTTTGATCCAAGGAGTCCGGGTTCACCCCAAGCATTAGCGTATTACTGGGATCGTCTCTGTTTATATAATTATTACCTCCGGTGATCCTCTAAAATACGATTAAACAATGACAGATGGCGTGTCCATCACTTGGTACCACCACTGTTCGAGTCTCAGATAACATTTGGGAGTCTACGAGTATAGTTGAAAGTTATTGCGATCTCTGGCCAATTAGTCCTTCAACACCCCTGATAGTTCTCTCCCTCCCTCCCTCCCTCCCTCCCTCCCTTTTTTTTTTACCTGGAATGGTGCGTCTCTGATATGTTACGTGCCGTTTTTCTACTGCAGGAAAAATGGAGGTTATTTATAGTGAGGTACAGACGAGGAGAGTTCTTGGAGGGGTGTCTATTTCATGATAAATGAAATTCCTTGGCCATGCCCGCAACAATTGGACTGAGAGAGCCAGGCAGCTTAAAGATTAGAGTTTGCAGGCTGCAGCTGTCCAGCTTGTCATCCCTTGTCTTATGGCACCTCAGCCTTCACACATTTATCCCACAAACAAAGGTTACAAAGAGCGTAGATAGTTGATGTCGGCCACCTCAAAGACCTTTTGTCAAGCACAGTGACATGTGAGCTGGAAAAGGAGTTAAGTTTGTAGTTTCTTTGGTGGCTACCTATTACGCTTTGTCACAAGAGGCAATACCATTAAAAATAATGAAGCTGGGAAACCATATTTCAGATGTGAAATGGTGCTTTATCCAATGTTGGGGTTCCTTACAGGGATAGTTCTCCCAAAAATGAAAATACTGTCATCGTTTACTGTTGCTTCAAACCTGTGTGACTGACTGACTCTCTTCCGTTGAACACCAAAGGCCGATTTTTGAAGGATATTCTGGTCACTTCTTCCTTTTCTAATGAAAGTGGATGAAGACTGGGGTTGTCAAACTCGCACAGCATTCCAACTCTTCTGAAGCCATATGATAGCTTTGTGTGACAAAAAGACTAAAATGTAATTTGTTCAGCCCTGTGCAGCCAAATGAGTTTTGTGAAGTGAATGATTCATTTAAAAGATCTGACTTGAACGATTCACTCACATGAATATGCCAAAAGCACAAGCCTAAATTTTGGTCTGGTGTTCACACAAGTTGTCAAATTCACTTTCATCATATAAAAAGTGACCAGGATGTTCTTCAAAGGATTAGTTCACTTCAGAATTAAAATTTCCTATTCATTTACTCACCCCCATGGCTTCCAAGATGTTTATGTCTTTATTTCTACAGTCAAAAAGAAATTATGGTTTTTGAGGAAAACATTCCTGGATTTATAGTGGACTTCAGCATCTACCAACGGGTTGAAGGTTCAAATTGCAGTTTCAATGCAGCTTCAAAGGACTCTACGCGATCCCAGGTGAGGAATAAATGTCTTGGCTAGCGAAACAATGTCATTTTCACTTTTTAATCACATATGCTCATCTTGCATTAGCTTTGCGATGCGCCACGGATTACATAATCACGTTGGAAAGGACATGTGTGAAACTGTTGAAGTCCACTATATGTAGAAAAATCCTGGAACGTTTTCCTCAAAAACCTTAATTTCTTTCAACTGAAGAAATAAAGACATAAACATCTTGGATGACATTGGGGGTGGGTAAATTATCAGGAAATTTGAATTCTGAAGTGAGCAAATCCTTTAAGATTTGTGATTCTGTGTTCCACAGAAGAAAGTCGTAGAGGATGGGAATGACATGAGGACGATTTTTTATTTTTGGGTGATCTATCCCTTGTTTGCTTCCATGGTCTTTCTGATAAACAGGTTCAGAACCTTACAAAGAGGGATGTAGGTCACAGTATCATCAAAGACAGACACGAGACCTTGCTATGCCAAGTCCAGCTCTCTTCTATTTGGTCACCCTGTCCTGCTTACATTAGAATATAATCATACCCAGAAATAGTTCCTGGGAAGAAAACAGGTTTGTAATAATCCCTCTTCTGTAAGGTAAGTAATAACCTGCAAGGTTAAAAGATATTAATCTTTTTAGCTTACTCATAAGAAGATTTCAAATAGATTTGATTGTGGCATTTCAAATGCAGAAGGAGATTGGCAAAGTCAGAGGCGTGGGTTCAGAGTACCATGATGCCAGTGGTTTCATAGATAATCTCTAGACATCTCAGCATAGTCTGTATCCGCAGTTTTATAATACACAGAGTTTGGTCTGTATAGACATCTTTAAATTTAGATGAATTAGCCTCGGCTTCAGGAGGAAAGACGAGCATGTTTAGCAAAATAGATTTACTATACAACAACCTTGTCTGAATTGATATTGAATATCCAGTTACTCTCCAAGTAGATTTAATCTGACTATCTTAGACCCTAATGAAATTTCCCCACATTAATACTTTATGATCATTTAATCTTCCGTAGGTAGATTCCCAGTTGATGCAGAATTATTGGGGTTGACTGGAGTGTGAGTGCGTGTTACAGTATTACAGCCTCTCTGGGATCTTCCACTCTTTTCAGTATATCACAATATGCTAATCTTCAGAAAAACCCTTAGAAAATATAATTAGGGGAGCTAATCACACTACATTCACTATATGAGAGAGAACACCCGCTAGAGCTATTTGGCAATACTTCACATTGCAGAAAAGAGCTCCAGAGTGCAAATAATTTTGTCGCAAATATGACGACAAAAAAAAATCCAATTTGTGACAATAATTTAAAATGCTGATTGGGAGACTGTGTAAAAATGTAGATTGCATTCATGGGAGGTTTTGTCAGATATCGCCTTGTTAAGGTAAGGTCGTATTAGCAAAATATCTCTGTTGTAGAACTGCTTACACAGAAGTCAAAGCAAGCAGCGTTCTGATAGTCAACGCAGTAAATTCACACGAAAATCTTGAACCCAATGTTTCACACTTTTCCAATTGTAACGGCTGTATTTCACGTGCAAAATGTAAATGTGACTTCTCGTAGGGACTGTTTTCTTTACACGTCAACGAACACAGCATGAGCCGAGATGTCTGATTTTTGAACAAATGACTTTTATGAATCATTTCTAGAGTGCACAACTGTCTCCCTCACTGAACCGTTAGTCATTTTCCTGATATTTCTGCTTTGAAATGAACCTGGAACTGTGATGTATGGATTTGTGAGACTTGCATCAGTCTACTGACTGGTTTTTCATATGCGACATGTATAAATGGATACATCAAAATATTATTGGTTTAAGGGTTTGTTGACCCGAAAATTCTGTCTTTAATTACTCGTTCAAAATCCGCGAGACTTTTGTTCATCTGTGAACACAAATGAAGATCTTTTTGATGAAATCTGAGAGCTTTCTGTCCCTCCACAGACAGGGACTACCACTTTGAGGCTTAAAAAAAGTTCATAAAGAGATTGTAAAACGAATTGAGCGCTTTGGTCCAAATTTTCCAAAGAGACACGATCACTTTATATGATGAACAGTTTGAATTTAGGCCTTTATTCACATATTCACCCTCGTTTTTTTTTTTTTTTTTTTTTTTGTCTGGAGCGCTGATAAATGTATTGCCTACTTTCTATGAATGTTTTTATTGCTCAATACAAGTATCGGTGTATAGTTGCTAAGTTGTATGTCATTTTTGGTGCGATAACGTGAAAAATGTGGTAAGGTGCCAATGCCCACTGACGTTGTCTAACATGTATAAATATCAACCATATCAATGCATCACTCATGAGAAGCTCAGATTAAGGGGGCTGTAACCCAAGCGTTAAAAGTGTACCATGGAGTGTTTTAGGAATGAGAGGCCTCCTCTGTCAAGAGGATATCTCCTTCTAAGGCATGCCTTGCCTTGACACGAGCAGGGCAAGGTTATTCCTTAGGAGGACCAGAACTAACTTGTAAAAGTTGAAA
Source organism: Opsariichthys bidens (assembly GCA_037194245.1). Classification (NCBI taxonomy): domain Eukaryota; kingdom Metazoa; phylum Chordata; class Actinopteri; order Cypriniformes; family Xenocyprididae; genus Opsariichthys; species Opsariichthys bidens. The sequence continues at coordinate 7,413,650 of CM074286.1, read as the reverse complement.
ATAAAACACACACTTCTTAGGCACATTGCAAGCATGCCATTCCTCATCTTCGGAAAGATCGCCTGTGTCTTTCTTATCTATTATCTGAGAAACTTAATGCATGGCATAACAATTAAGAGGAATGAGAGTCGATGGTTCTTCAAACGCTGCACAGCTGTCCATAACTTTTTTTCAAAAGTGTTTTGATGAATTCCTAAAACAAACATCAATGTTTGCATGACAAAGCGAACAAGTAGTGTTAAGGTTTGAATGAGTTTAAGTTTTGTGTATAAGAAATTGCCACTTCAGAGCTATTTTACAATTGTCATGAGACTGAGCAACTATCGGGATGCAAGAAAATTCATTAAATCGAATACTGGCCAAAGCTTTCTTGAATCCATTAGTATTGGTAAATAATGTATTTTTAGATGTACATGCTCATTTTCCCTATTTTTCCATAGATAACTGAATGAAGTTAATTTCATAACACTGTTAAATGTACCCAGAGCTTGATATTAATATTTTTGCTGCACCAGCCACTGTGGCTAGTGGTTTTCAAAAGTTACTAGCCATTTTCACTGGCCACAATTTCTGACATCAATACCATGGGTAAAACTGCAATATAGATATTTTCATATTATCTCATAATTTGGCAGCAGGTTTATTAGGCTGCTGTCACTTTAAGACCTGAGGCACAGATCAATTATACTGTTACACATGCGTTTTCTTTCTCCGCAGTTTACATTCATTTAAAAACATAACTGACTGTGTTCACGTGAATACTCGCCAACACTGGCGTTTTTACAATATTTTGCATGCACTGGACTTTTTAAGCACAATAAGCAGTGAAAAAAGAACTCAATTTAGTACTGAGAGGCGGCTTTATGCGCACGCACAAAATCTGCGCGAATGAATCCCATGCCGAAATTAAAGTCCTGTAACAACAACAATATCCCTCTGCAGTATATGAAATAAGTAAGTGAGGGGAGGCGGGTTTGTGTCTCAACTCGCTGTTGGAGAGATGAGAGAGAGAGAGAAAGTGCGTGTATATCTAATCTGCGGAAAATTTGTTTTGGAAGCATTTCAGATATTTCGGTATCGGTATCAAAAAATCGATATTTTTGACAACGCTGCATTGTACTTGTTTTATTTATTTATTTTTTTTAAAAGCCCACAGTTGAAAAATGTAAATATCATATATAAAATTGAACCCGGGTGTTAATGTCAAACACTGAATATAATCATAACTTAACTCAAAATTAATATCCACTTTTCATACTGTACATTATAATGTTGTGATGCATAAATTAACTTGTAGCATTTAAAAGAGTTGAACTTATTTGTTAGTTTTTTATCTTTATGTAGACAGAAAGGAATCAATATCTATTGTTTATTATCAGCATAACAATTATTAGTCCAATTATTGTCCGTAACTTCAATATCTGGGCATCCTAATTTGTGGCAGCAACAAGTTTGACTTTTTATCTCACAATGTGACTTTAATACTTATTTTAAAACTTTATCACACAATTATCCCTTTTAGTTTGTACTCTAAGGTGGAAACAGGCTTCCATACTGAAGAGGTCTCATATGCTGATGGTTGATCTTTGAGCGAAGCCTGTTCCTCTGTGTAGAGCACTTCAACATAACATCTGAGCATACTTTGACTTTTAATGCAATATAAATCGTATTAATTTCAAAGCACACAACACAAACCGTAAAATAAAGCTAGTATGTTGTCCAGAAGTCTTCACATCAGAAGGTCTTTGCTCAAATGAAACAACGCACACAAGTAGTCACAGCTCACTCTAAGGCTGTGCACACTCATAAATGTCACACATCAAGAAAAGAAAGTCACCCTTAGAGAATCCCGCTGAGGCACATTATCAAATATGAAATGGTCTTTGCAGAAGAAAACTCTGGAAATGCTAATGGAGGAGGACTTGGAAGTGAAACAGAAGCCAGTTGAAAGTGAAATGCTTGTGGCTATTCTCCCTCTCTGATTTAAAAGGTCCGGCTTTGAGTTGGCATGCTGAAAACGCTCACAGACTTGAAAGGCCCTATTGACTTTTTAATGATCTTATGTGGCTCTTAATTAATGACGGGCTTGTGGTCTGTCCTCCCCCCAACATTGGAGGAGTGGGAACTGACTCTATTAGTAGAGATCAGAGTAATGAATCTGCCACCAGGTGTCACTAAGTCATCTAAAACATTAGCCTTTTTTGAAAGGGCACAGAGGGAGAAAAAGGTTTTTTTTTTTTCCCTATTGCACATAATTAATCTGCATCAAATGTTACAAAACAAATATTTGATACAGATTCTGTCAAATGGATGGATTCTGTCAACGATGATGATGCTCCCCCCCCCCCTCTCTAAACATAAACATAAAACTAAACATAAACAGCACTTTCTTGCACATTATTATAATATTAAAGGTTACAATTAACAACAGAGAACAAACTATTAAATTCAGTTGCTATTTATTTTTAATAAATATAGAAAATAGATATAATATAAAAAACACTCAATTAAAAACAAAAGAAGTTGCACATAAGGCAGGTTTTGCGTTAACTATTCATTTTAGAAATATAATCATTTAGACTGTCATAACTTGTTTTCATGACGAATTAATTTAAACTATATTAAATAATTAAGACGTTACTAACAGGTAAAGTAAAAATAACGAATATATAAGTTAATACAGTGCATATATTTAGTGAAATGTTCCCCTAGAGTTCATTTCTGAAGTGAACTTACACGCTGTGGAAACTAAATGACTTGCCTGAGGTAATGATACGTGAGGTATTATTGTCAAGAGGATTTATTGAAGTCTTTCTGCAGTTGAAACACTAGTTGAGAGATTACACATAAACAAGATTGTCTATTCTTCTTCTTCCTGTTAGCAAACAGCGTTGCATTACTGCGTGCGTCCCCTTCTGGATTGGAGTGTGAATCACTGTATTTTTAGTTTGATAGTCTCACGCAGTCAGACCTCTGGACTCACAGCAGAATGATTCATTCAAGAATGTTGCGCAAGTTTACTGCAACAATGGAGCCGCAAACTTCACATACTTTTGAAAATACAGCGTTTAGTTGATACTGGAAAGCGCTCATTGTCACACGACGGCATTTTTCTTCCATGAGGAGGACGTGGCGGTTTTTGTTTCCAGGCTAAAGAACGCGACACACACGTCTCATGGACATCCTGTAGAATTTAACCAATCGGACGATGACTTGGAAAATCCTGAAGTGTTTCCAGTTAAGTGTACCATATCACGGTCCGTGGGCGTGACGTCTGAGGCTGAGGCTAGTCGTCTGACTGTATGCGCCGAACCGAGACATCCGTACCGTGACGAATATACGTACATCTAGACGCAAAATGATAGCGAGGACTCCTGTGGATCCTCACAACTGTGTCAAGGTCATAAAATCTCTTAAAATATCAGATTCATCCTTTTATGACAAGGCAAAGTTAGTTCAGGTTGTAAAATGTTATTTGGTGTGACTTCCAAAAAACTTTCTAATGAAAATGTTACCTTAAAAAAATACGTATATATATATATATATATATATATATATATATATATATATTTTAAAACTTTGAAAATAATGATTTTGTTTACACTCATGTGTTCAAGGGGCAAGGAAAACGTCATTATTTGTCATATGATGGTTACACCACATGACATTTTTATAAAGTCATTACATTAAAACTTTGTTTAAATGGTATAAAAGTTTTTGAAACCATATGAACTCGACGAGGTATATTTAAAAACTTCATACATGGACATGTATTCATACTATATTTTTTTACGAAAGACACTCTTATTTGTCATTGACCCATAAAATTTGTACAAGACCCAAGAAAAATTGCTAACCGATGGCATCACGTTTTATGTTGTTTTGTTTCATATAATCTCATTTATATGGCTCATTATGATATGAGAACACAAATTGAACAGAGAGATTGCCGTTTTTCTCAACACGTAGCAAATATGAGACACGGCGAATAGAAAACATCGGCCTGACAACTAGTTTTGGCTTTACACAACGTACCGTCATGTTTTCTGGAACCCTCTCCGGTAACATCTGCCGGCGAATGGGTTCGAAACTGTAGAAGACACTCTGCAGATTCCTCGGCATGTGCGAGGTGACAGACCGATCTGTCCTCGGAGGGACCTTTCACTTACCCATTTACCCCGAACACACTTCTGCTCCACGGTCCTGATTCTCCCCTTGGTTGCCATTCGGCCTGCAGTGCCATTTCCAGTAATAGGGCTTCAAGCGTGATCAACTCCAAGCCTCCTCTTCGGAGGGGCAAATGGACAAAACTTGTTTTGGCAAAAGGTGTTCATTCTCTCGTCGGGGCACATTTCGCCTTGTTTTCCCTCCCTCCGTCTCGCTCCTTTTCCTTTGTGACCCGGTGTGCGGCAGTGCTCTGCACTTGGCTACTCGTGGCAGGCCAGTTGGTACTTGAGCAAGGCAGTATCATCCCACCAGCAGCCCTCCTAACAGCCCCCCAGCTGGGAGAGAGCAGAGCCCTCATAAAAGTAGCAGAAAGATGTATTAAAAGTAGTAAATATACACATCCAGCCCAGTGAGCTGTGAAAGTTGTGAATTGGTTTTTAAAGCTTTGTTAAGACCAGAAAGCACAGATGTTAAAAACAGGTTCAGATGTAGCGACAGATGGTATTTGATTATGAAGCAGACTGTTCGTGTAATGCAAGGATGCTGCTTCAGCCCAACTGCAAGGAGCCTGTCGGCTCCGAGCTGAGGCGGGAAGCCCCAGAGGTTCGTCCTCCGTAAAAAGGACGAAGAAACGAGCCTGGCGCGTTTAACCGCGCATGGTCATGTCGTTTGGATTCAGCCATGAGCCCTGGATCCAGACTGATGCAGCTGCATCTGAAGTTGCATGTAGTGCCAGAAGGAATGATGAGGTCATTGTCTTCTTGATAAAGGGAAGGTCACACACGCCTGTTAGTGCTAGCTCTACACAACCAAAATAAAATGCCCCGATCTGACAGAGGTCAGCCGGCCGGTGTGCCGCTCGCACGAGCTTTAGCGTTTGTTTACATTTTGAACGGAAAAAAAAAAAAAGTTATAAATGTATTCATGAAAAAAACCTCCCATGCTTACAACATCGTTACAACAAAGCCATCAAAATTCATTCGAGGCCTGTGAGAACATCGAACCTTTCTCCCTCTCTGCTTTAATAACAACCAATTAATAACAGCGATCTTTCCTTTCTCTTTTCTGTGAGAGCATCACGGTAGCGACATTATTCTCGTGTTATCTCTTTAGGGAGGGGAGAGAAGAGGGGATGGTGGTAAAATTTTCAACAATGAATGGGCCAACACAAACACAGCTGTTTTATTGTTGTGCTGTTAAGATGTGCTTTTCAAAGGCGCGATGATGAAATCAAACAGAAGGGGAGCGGCGAGCGGCTCTGCTCGTCATTATGGCGCGGAGGGTGGCGATGGGGTGGGAGGGGGGTATTTGACCCCACCTCCTGTTCAGCGGAGCCGCTGGAGCGGTCCGGGCCCACTAAAGTGCCTCTTTGTATGAGACTATAAATTACAGCGGCGGCCGCCCCGCTTCCCTCCACAACGCCGCACGAGCCACAATAGCACGAGCGCTGCTCATTTCTCCCCACGCGCACCTTTCTTTGCAATTAAGATTGGACGCTGATGTGCGTATTTGAAGCACTTTATATATTTTTTAAAAAATCTCTGCTTCAGATTGTTCCTATTAATCCAGCTGAAATGACACCGTTCTGTCAAAAACAGCACAATCGAGAAGCAATCGGTTGTCATATCGTGATATATCTGATGAAGTGTATCACCAGTGACTCTATTCAGCCTGAATCAAAGATTTGCAAAATAACAGGCTTGATTAGGAATTTGATTTAAATTGGGGGGGGGGGGGGGGGATATTAAGCTCAGCTCATTTAGGGCATAATGTTAGTTATCTTAAAAAAAAAAAGTTTAAATTGTTCTTTGTTTTCTCTGTCAGGCATAGAATGCAGCCGATTTTTAAAAGCAGAAATGTGAATCATGTCAATTTATGAAATACCTTAAATCTTTTTCTTAAAATCTTGCCGTTTAAGATGCAAAGTCGCTCTTGTAATTCAGTTTCATGTTGTCATGTACAATTTAATATACAGAAAAGGTTAGCGTCCCACCCCACCCACAGTAAAATCATAACACTGTGGATATTCTGTTGAAACCCTATCGTATTATAAGCTATAAGCTGGACTATTTAACAGTATCTTAACATTTACTGACTGGCCCCATTCACTTTCATTGTAAGTGTTTCACTGTAACCTAGATTTTTTATTTTTATGAAAGACGATGATGAATTGAAATGAATTTTCGACTTGAAGTTCTGTGAGTTTTAAGTTGAACTGACCCTGAAATATTATTTTACGCCCAAAACTGGGCTATATAATGGCCTGTGTGGAATATCTCCTCATTTACAACAGATCAGTTCCTCTGGCATCACAGGCAATCTCCTTGGTTTTTCTCTGATTACCATGCTGATTTAAATGATGACAAACGGCAAAAGGAAACACCTGATCTAGGACTTAGTTTTTATTTTGCACAAGCTTGCATATATACTGCACATACATTCAGTTCCGAGGAGATGGAAGGCACACGAGGCACTTTGACTACTGTATTGTGTAGGTGGTAAAAAGCAAAGGTAAAAGTCTGATTAAGTGATTAGAAATAAAAACTTCAAAACACACATTTTTTCACCTTCCAAACAAGATAGAAGAAAAGTTTTTTTTTGTACATCTTTTTTTTCTTTCCTTTTTTTTTTTTTCATCAAGCGTCTCTTATGACTACAGTGTCTGAAATTACAATGGCTACCTGGACATAAGTGTCTCTTTATGTCTCTACAGAGTTAAGGAGCTCAGGAGGGCATTTATATTGTCTCTTTCTACCAAATAAAATTACAATACATCCCCAGAAATACCAAAATTGTACACCATCACCAAATAAATTATGATAAATTAAACCAATAAATTATGAAAGTTCTGCATGACAAATTGACAACAAAATCCACAACGCTATCCCGTTAACAATGTATATGTGTATCCTTCAAAACGTATCAAAGAAAATTGTAACAGTTTCAGCTGGAATTACCGTACTAGAATCAAAGAGTTCTTTCATACAAAAAAAGCATAACAATGCTATTTACATCATATTGCTAAATCATAGAAAGGCAGTGTTTTCTCATTTTCGGTTTGTATTTACATACATGTCGAAGCCAGTGAAATCATGTTTAAAACCCTTCAGGGAGCACGCACCTCATAAATACAGCATCAAATCTACAAAGAGTCAAGAGTCTTGTACAACACATTGCATTCAGTACAAATAATTGTTCCCCTCCCAGAAATATAGTCATATACAAAGTTTCTTTCTTCCTTTTCTCTTCTGTAATGTCTTTCTTTGTAATAAAAAACAGTCCCAAACTGAGTTTGGCAATTGATTTGTACAGATCACCACATCTTCCATCGCATGAAAACAAATAAAAAGTTTCTCTTCATGTCAAATGTAAATGAGCATTAGTGTTCATACCCATACTTTGAATCAAGGTTATTCAGAGTTTTTTTTTTTTTTTTTTTTCCTTTCTACAGAGTGTCCTTAATGGAGTGCGAAATGTACACGGCTACATTTAGGATTTTCGACACAAAGCAACACAGCAAATGACCCTGTGTAACCACGCAAACAGATCCATCTCATTTCAATACCAAATTAATCGAGAACACCTTTGACGGGCAACCCTGAAGAGGTGGAGGAGAAAAGTAGTTGACGAGAGCCACTCGAAACATTTAAAACATCATAACACTTCTAGAAGTACAATAGCAAGAAAAAAAAAAAAAAAAGACGAGATGTTGAACGTAACCTCCCTCTGGTTTGTCTTGAAGATGCAGTACAGTGATAAATACAAAGAAAAGTTCAAAAAGAGAAACAATAGATAAAAGAAAATAAACAGAAGTCCTTACGGGAACTAAAACTAACGTACTATCACGCGTGTATATCACACACTCCCTGCAAACACGCACATGCACAAGTAAGCACGCACACACACACACACACACACCTAAGCACACGCATTGCCTCTGTGCTACATTAAATGGCTTGAAGTACATCCGATTCGTGGGGAACTAAGTTCTTCTTCTTCAAATGGGCTGTAAAAGTTAGTTTTCCTGGACTTTGCATCTAGTTCATTACCTAGAACCTATTAGTGGAAAATACAACCCTCCATTTCAATCTGTGCTATTGTTTTTCCAGGTCTATCTATGTTTTTATGTCTCTTCATTGGAGTCAAATCGTACAATTTCTGTCACATTTTATAGTAGAATTTTTTATTAGAAAACAAAAACAATTTGCTGGTGTAATTAACATTAGGCACAGGCAATTATCAGATTCATTAAGTGCGTAAAATACACGATTCCTGTTTGTAGAGCTGAATATGAGCAGATGAATTTGACTAAGCACCACTTAATGCGCAAATTAAAGTATTGGGTTGCACTTTAGTTTACGATCCAATTCTCACTATTAACTAGTTGCTTGTTAGCATGCATATTACTAGGATATTGGCTGATTATTAGTACTTACGAAGCACCTAATAACGCCTTATTTTGCATGACCATATTCTGCATCCCTTAATACCTAAACTTAACAACTCCCTTCAGTAACTAGGAATTTATTGAGGCAAAAGTCGCAGTTAATAGCGAGAATTGGACCCTAAACTGAAGTGTGACCAAATATTGCAATGACACAAGCTTCACTTTTAGGTTGAAAATGCAGCAAAGCATCACCATCATCAATGAATTAATAGTGATAACAGAATTCCTTGCGACTTGAAAGAATCCTTTATTTATCACAACGCATGTAGTCAGCACAGCCTTGCGAGAGACTTGAGAAGTGAACAGGGCCAAACATCTCCTAACTTTGTTTCGGGTTTGTTTTTCCTCTTCTTTACAATGCATAGTGAATAGCTTGGCGTTTTGTGCGTTGTCCGGGGGCTGTGGATGATGCCAGCCCTGGCGACAGAATGACAGCACCTCATGCTCTTTTGTGCCCATTAATCTAGAAGTCAGCAGGTTTTTTAAGGCATTGTGCTGACAATAATTGCCGGCCTGCGTTTCAATTCATCAGCTGGATTTGCCCAATGCAAACGGCACAGGCTTCCAGAGCAGATCACATGTCCAGCCCTTGCCCTCTACTGCCGACTCTTATTTATGAACTAGGAAGGGATGCACAAAGAGTCTGAGGGCCCTTTTTTCTTTTGTGATCACGGATTTGAGAAGAAACTGTGCTTTTTTTCTCTAGGGTAGGCTAATCGTTGTAATCGGTTATTTACGTGGATCTCTTAGCAGGCTCGGCTACTAAAATGCAACTTCATATGATTCATAGAAATGTACAATTGAACTCAAACAAACAATTTCTCTCTCTAACATGGTTTCACTACTGATAAACTGTACACTGCAACAGCATAATCAGATGATTGTGAATATTAAGCAAATCTGTACATTTCTAACAAATAAACTATGTACAATCCAGTACGTACAAAGAAAGAAAAGTTTCGCTAATGCTCAAACAATTATTCTCAGCCAGAATCTCTACTGTGTAAACCAAACTTGAGATAATCTACCAAATTTACGGTCCAATTATAGAGGTGTTCCCAGCCAGCAGGTGGAGAAAATGAACAACAACCGTTCTCGTTTCTTGATGCCGTACGGCACGTGTTTGTGTTTGGGAATTAGCGTCTATGTATGAGAGTGATGCGTTTGTGTGTGTGTTTATATGAGCAGTTGTGACTGTGTTTTTTATGAGCAAGAATGGTTTCTCAGTGGGAAGGCGTCCATTTTTTTGTGCCGAACTGGCTTGCCCCAGTATGAAATGGCCATGTTGCTTAGTTACAAGAGAGGCTGCTCCGTCAAGGGGGAAAAAACCTACGAGTAGGCCTCCCTCCCTAGAGCCAGTGCTATCAATGTGGACACAAAACACAAGAACATTGGACCCTAGCCAACATGGAAGAATGGCTAAACCAAAAAAAAAAAAAAACAACAACAAAAAAAAAACAGTTAATGCTGTTCCTTTCAAGAATAACATCAAATATATATATATTTTTATATTATATATATATGAATTTCCCACATAGAAAATGTATACCCCTCTTTATTATTATTATTATTTTTTGTCCAAAGAATAATTTATTTTCTGTAGCATTGCCATGAGAAACAAGAATACCACATGTCAATTTTTTTGTCTTTCTTTTCCTTCCTTTTTTTGTAGCAAGCATGAATAACATTAATGGTGATAATTATATTAATCATAAATAATAATTACATCTATACAAGCTACAAATGCAAGTCATATTCAGCAATAGTAAAACCATCACACATTGCAAACATCCTGGGATAAAACAAAGCCCTCAACAAAAATGACCAATAAAAGAGAGAAATTCAGGGTGTCAGTTCCATTTGTTAACCATTGTGTGGTAAACATAGTAATGCCCAATTTAAAGGCAAGGAAAAAGGGGGTGAGGATTGAATACAGTCAAAACAATCAAGAATTTTATAGACTTTCCCAAAAAGAAGCACAAAAAAAAAAAAAATAACAGCTAAGTCATTCAAAAGTAGCCGGGACTTCAAAATAGGAATGCTACCTCTTACTTTGTAAAGATTTCTCGAAAAGAAGGGATGATACTTGGTAAGCAATTCAAATCACTACTCATGCAGAAGCTCCTGCAGACAATTGGGAGATTTGAAAATCTCTGGGACCTCACTGTCCAGCTTGCAGATGACCTTGTATATGGCCTTCTTCCAGGAAGGATCAACATCTTTGCCTGCCACAATGGCATTGAAAAACTCCCGTAACGTGATCTGCGCCACTTCCAGGAATCGCTCCGGAACCTGCTGATACACAAGGAGACAATGACATTAATAAACATATTATGTTTCAATCCCAAGTCTCTGATTAAGAAAAGAAAAGGGAAAAAAAAAAGAAAATAAGATTTTGCACTAAGGCTCCAGCGAGACCCTCCGAGAGCCGAAAGACCCTCTTGGCAGAAACTGTGTGGGGGAACGTCGGGCTGCCAAGTCTGAGGGGACATAGAGAACAGCCCCAAACATAGTCACTACACTAATTCCTCTTTGTTTAACTTGCTGAAACACATTCTGCCGGTGGTGACTTGAATACCCGTGTTGGAGAGGAACTGAACTGTTAAGTCTTTCAAATCTTTTATATCAATTGTCTTTCCTTTTTTGTTGTTGTCTAACGAATCAAAGCACTGCATAACACCTTACAGTCAATGTTTTGAATGTGGCAGAATTTGTGAGGTTGTAACCAAGAGGAACTCATTGGGTTAAACATTACCTGAGCTGTTCCTCTTTTAGAGTCTACTTCCTAGAGGGAGCGAAACATAATTTGTTGACTTCCCTTTATTTGACACAAGATTGTTAGCGATGTCTCATAAAATGTCTTTTTGTCTCAATATGCTTCCACTTCTAGAAGGGGAAGAAGAAGATTCTGCCACTGATAGCGGCCCATAAAATACTACATTCTCATCGGGTTCCCGAGAAACTCGATTCGGTAACGATCGCGTAGATTATTGCTTGGGCACCAAGTTTCAAACCTAAGTTGTGGCTGCAATACTAAGGTGGAGGAATTTAAGAAAAGTTATAATATTGCTTGGCACTATTTGACAGGGTCTGGAACCCTAACGCCAGTCTTTTCCCAAGCAAAGCAATCAGGTAGTGAGTAGGGCACTACTTAGGAGTTTGCTCTCTACAACCAGAACACATCCTCTCTGGCGTGAGGCTGTTGTTCGTGAGACAGGGCCAAGACCGGGGGCGTACTGTAGACTGGCCCTGTGATCTCTTTAGCACCAGTGACAGTTCCTCTCCGCTAACATTATAGAGATGATTAGCCAGGCAAAGAACTAAGCCACCTCCCCTACAGCTAGACAAGACACTTCCCAGACATGGTGCTTACTGCCACACACACACACTCACAAACACCCACACGCTCAAACACAGATGGGGAAGCAGGCACGAGGACACAGAAACAGACACAAAGGTTGCATCTGAGAACATAATGCTGTCGTATTAAATGTGTTACTATAGGCCACAGAGAAAATGCTAGGATACAGCTGGGGATAGTTCACCCAAAAATGAAAACGCTGTCATTATTACCTTCATGTCATAGTGAACCTGTGTGACTTTTTCTTTATTGGAACTCAAAAGTGAAAAATGTGTGGGGGTTTTTATGCAGTCATTGGAAGTCAGTGGGAATCCATTGACTTTCATTATATGGACTAAACAGATTTAACTTTCTTCACAATATCTACTTCTTTCGTTCCGCTTTTCTGTGTTTTGGCTGATCTCATATCAGTTTATACTCTAAACATCCCAAATCAATGTATTCGCAGCAAAGCTCATGGCACCATCTAATATTCATCCGCTCCTGCAAGGTTAAAGTCCTATAGTTGGTTTTTTTTTAGTTTTTTTTTTTATCAATGCAGCCTTCTCCCATGTATCAGCGCTTAGTTTGGCCTCAGTACTATCAATCAGACTTTGACTGCTTCTCAAAGGCCCTGCCAGGTGAGCAGTTGTCAGGACAAAGAATCTCATCCATGCGACCCACACCATCCCCAGCTCCCTTTTTTCCATTAAGTGTGTTAAATATACTGTCATCAAAGGCATACCCTTGTCTGGAAGGCCTTGACCAGTGTGGAAGATGTTTCACTCTGCCGCCACAATCATAAGTGCTTGACTTTTGGTTGTGATGCAGTATTAAATTATAGCATGGCTATAAATACTGAACTCATAATGGCAGTTGAACTAGATGGTATGATTCAACGGAGTGTAGTTGATGGCTTGATTGGGTTTATATGCTGTAACGTGTACTATTTTACCTCCCTTTTATGATGTGCTCAGGGAGTAAATAGCTAAAAGTAGCGACGTTGCTAATCGAATAGTGTAATATAATAGCATAGCTTTTCCAATAACAAGTTTTCAACAAGTAGGGTGACAAAACGCGCTCTCTAGTGATTTATTTCAATGCGCTAGTTTAAAAAAATTAATTCATTAGTTCATTTCAATCATCACTCCATTTTGCTGATGGAACTATTTCACTCAAATAGCTTTGGGAAGTTAATTTTCCTGAAGTGCTTACACTGATTCATTTGAATGTTTGTGGAGTTCAAATAGCTTTGGGATGGTTCGTTTTAATGAACCGATTCAAAAATTAATTCAAATCTTTTCTCTGTTTAATGGCATCGAAATAATTACAGAGTTGAATAGTGACGACAGGCACAATGTTTTTGATTCAGTTCAGATGAGTTAAGGTGTTTAGTTTAATTTTAGTACAAATTTACTGTATGTGGTAATTATATATTATTAATTATATATCATTTATATATTTTATCAATAAATTTAGCTATATAGCTCCCATATACAGCTTCATTGAAGCTACTTTTTGTGACCAACTTTTTTTTTCATGGGCAGCTTTGACTGCAGTTCAACTACTTTGAAAGTGTTGTAAGCTACTTGTAATTTAAAGTATCTCCGCAACACTGCTGTGCTCAAACTCTGTCCGTCTCAAACGGGTGACATTTTTGTACAGTGCCGTACAGTAATTTCTCCCCTCCTCCACTCTTTCTCCTGGGGCAAGATCATAGGAAGGGAGGGGGAAGAGAAGAGGAGATAAAAAAAAAAATCCTGCCCAAGTGCTTTTGGCCAGAGCTCTGTCTCCTTCTACTTCTCCCTCCCCGAGGGGCACAGCCTTCAGGGGTCATTTGTTTGATTATGCTGACTGTCCCCAGCCTCGGCAGTACACAATAAAGGCCTGACATAGCAGCCTGCTTGCCTTCTGTGTCCTGCAGATACTCATCACGAGTGTCAGGACATACCAAGGTTAGTGGTCACTGGGACGGCGCTCATAGGCGAAGGGCTTGCCAAACGCACTTGGCTGATGAATGAATGTCACATGGAATGGAGGGGGTGAGAAAGAAAAAGAGAAGAGAGGTGGTGGTGGTGGTGGTGGTGGTGGGGGGGGGGGGATTACAAAGGTTATAGATATCCAACCTCCCCAACACCCCAACTCGCAACAAACCCTCTCCCCTATTTTTTTCACGCTTTTATAAGTCTTCCACCCCCTCAGACAATGGCCAGCAGCCTTCTGGAAAAACAACAGAATAATTGCACACAGGAAGCAGGAAAAAAAGTGATAGAGGTGTCTTTCTCAAATTTGTGTGGTCTCCCAAAGTCCCTTAAAAGCAAGTCAATCTGCTCGGCGGCCATCTTGGTAATGCCTTCGGCTAAGCTATTTTCTATGTAGACCTCCTTTCTTGAATAACCAAAATTCACAAATCTGTCAAGATTGTTTTCAACAGAATATTTTGATCGAACAATATAATGACAATAATTAAAAGTTTTCGACAAGTAGTGGTGTAGCTTGTGTTTGGAAGTCTGAATCCTTTTAGTGAGTTGGATCAATCGGATGATTCATTTGAATCAACTGGTTAAAAAGAAGTCATTGATTCATTTGAATCATCTCTCAGTTTTGTTCATGGAACAGTCTCCGTTAATCAGCAATGGGCAGTCTGATTCATTTTAGTGAGTTGGTTTATTTGGATGATAGTTCAAAAATGGTTCATTTCAATCATCTCTAAGTTTCATGAAGCTACAGTTTTATTTAAAGGGATAGTTCATCCAAAAGTGTACCCTCACGTAGTTCCAAACTTGTGTGAGTTTCTTTCTTTCTATTGAACACAAAAGATGATGTGAAAGATTTCTGGTAACCAGATAGTTGACAGTAGCCATTGACTTCCATTGTATTTTTTTCCTACTATGGAAGTCAATGGCTACAATCTACTATGTGATTACCAACATTCTTCAAAATATCTTCTTTTGTTTTCAACAGAAGAAAGAAACTCTTGAGGGCGAGTAAGTGATAAAATTTTAATTTTGGTGTGAACTATCCCTTTAATGTGCATGGAAGTCCCAGAGTAAAAATAAAAGTTGGCTCTTTTAATTGAAAATCAGGGCTTCCATTTGTCCCCTTTAAAACGTCTGATAGGCCACTGTATGATGCAGCTGCGTACCTGTTTAGTGCTAATGTGAAGGATTATTTTATAGCTAATAGATTTGTCTTTTTCCTATTTGTGACAGATATGTTCTCATCATATCTGATTCCTTTGCGTAGCTACTGACGCTAATATGGGTAAAGCCCAAGAGTGCTGCATTGCTAAGAATATTCCTGTGAGGAATTTCTCAAACTCATTTTTTTTTTTTTTTTACCATAAAAGGGCAGTAAAATGCTGACTAGGGAAGAAGACAATGTCAAGGAGAAAAGGGTATTGGTATTTTGGATCCTCTTGACTGCTTGCCTTGGAAAGAGAGAGAGAGCGAGAGAGACAGAGACAGAGGAAAAGAGAGAGAGAGAGAGAGAGGGAGAGTTATTCTTGTCACAAACCCTTTTGTCTGCATCTGCTGACTGCTTGCCCATAGCCAGCAGCATGCTTTAACTGTTTTGTCACCTCCTCGCCTCACACGGATCAGCTGTTGTTCTTTTGTTACGGCTATTGTGTAGGCTAAGCCTCTAAGGCCGCTCTGCTGTGCGGTAAACACAGCTGAATCGCACGGCAGACAATTCCACATCAATATTTCATATGCCCTCTTTAGGACTCCTGATTCAGTCAAGTTGAGAGGAAAAATACGTCAGGCACGGTTTAAATGGCTCACAGAGCCCTCGGAGAAAATTAATACTAATAAAGAAAACACTACGTGTGCCGGTGGCCGCCGTGTTTTGTGCACGCTGTCACGCTGAGTTTCACTTCTTGGCTGTAGATGATGTGAAAAAGTGTGAAAGCGTAAGTGATTGCTCAATTACTTCCAGCAGTTCCAAGTTCCGATTTTCTTTGCTGTTCGTGGTAATACATCATATTAATAAATTAATATGCCTGAAACAACATTAACAGGAATATTTCAGGTTCAGGGTTCAAGTTAAGTTCAGCTGACAGGATTTGTGGTGACAAAAATAGTCAACTTATCCTTTCTTAATGGAAGTAAATGGGGCCAATTCATAATCATTAAAATGCTCACTGTTATAATATATGGCTACAAAATGTGTTAACATGACTTTAATATATATATATATATATATATATATATATACACATAATGTAAAAATTGTTGGTTTAACTTAAAAAAGTAAGTTCCCTTGTTGCCTTAAAATTGAGTTAATTGAAATTAAAAATTTGAGTTAATATTGGTTTAATCAACAGAAACTCAAAATGTGTTATCTGAACTACATTCATTTATTGAAGTTGATTTGAGAAAAGAATAAATGTTGTGATAAATCATGAAAATGATTTTTTACAGTGTATATGAATCTCAGTAACCTCTTCTGTGTAAAGTTATATCCAGTTTCACAAGAGTATTGCCTTGATTGACAAAGCAAAGCCATCAACCCTTAAAATGCACTAGTGACAAACACATAATAAAAGCGTTTTAAATCCTCTAAAAATTGGTCACATTCACTTCCATTGTGTCTTGTGGTGACCTTGATTTTTGCTTTTTTTAAGAGGAGGGACAAGTCAAAAAAAAATGTGTGTAATAATCAACATCATGCCACAAAAGTTTAATCGATGTTGAAAAATAACTTTGATTTTTTTGGTATGTCGTATCATTACAAATAAAGACTTGCTGGCCATGGGTTCCTGCCCCTCAGCTTGATCAGTTTTCTGGCAGCATTGCATCCTCAGCGCTGCTGTTGCCAAGGATGAGAGGACACAGAGACCGTCTTATGAAAAGAGGGATATTATATCGCCCCTCCACTGAGAAACATAAGACAGGAGGTGAAAGAGGGGGGAGACATGTAGAGCGGTCATGATCAGCAGCCCCGGTACTTCAACCAGCATTCATTCACCCCACTGCGTGTGCACTTGGGCCCTCTATACAAACTGCCCCTGAATCTACTCTGTTTGTTGGGTAAATATTGATTGAGGAGAGACTTACCTCCTGATAACTGCCATACAAATCAAGGGCTACGTGGGGAGGGGAAGAAGGGCTGCGCGAATGCTTGTGTGTGGGAAATGTCATGGACGAGCACCGCAGATGAAGACATGGTCTGTGAGACGTTTGTATCTCAAAAGGCCACAGGGTGGGGAACTGAAAACCCAGGCCCACACTCTGTCCCTGCTAAGAGTTTCTTCTTCGGAGGAAAGTCCTGGTTTTCTCACCAGAGTTAATCATTAAAGGGGAAGAGTCTACTTTCCATTTCATTGCGGCTCCTGTTTGATATTGCCTTTGTTTGGAGCTGGTGTATCTTACGGATTATATTTGCTCAGGCCAACCCGTCCAGTCAAAGGTGATAAATTCACCTGCTGGCCAGTAAGATTTCTCATTTCGAGATTCTTGAGGAGTATAAGAAGTATCTGAAAAATGTCAGTGCCAGAGATAATGATGCAACATTATTATTATTGAAATTAATTCAATATCAAATCTACTAAAATACTGGGTTAAAAACAACCCAAGTTCGGTTGAAAATGGACAAACGACAGCGATTGGGTTGTTTTAACCCAGCGGTTGGTTTAATTGTTTGCCCAAAGTGCTGGGCAGTTTTATTTAACCCAACGATTGTTTAAAAATTACTACATGGCTGGCTTAAAATGATCGCAAAATAGGTAGGTAAAAATCAGATGAATAATTACTAGAGGCAACAATAGTAATCAAAAGGTGAACATTTATTAATAAACAATTTACTAAATGTTTATTGTTTCATTAGTATTCATTAAACATTAATAAATGCTCATTTCATTTCCAGGTTCATTTTAAGCAAGCAAAACAGTAATTTTTTATCAACAGTTGTGTTAAATAAAACTACCCAGCAAACATTTTACCCAACCACTGGGTTAAAACAACCCAATTGCTAGGTTTGTCCATTTTCAAGCCAACTTGGGTTGTTTTTAACCCAGCATTTAAAAAAAAATAAATAAAAAAAAGTACACTATGACACTAACAATAATAAAACAACTCTTTAATATTATAAAAATCAAACGCACGAGTTGTCATAATCATCATTTCCCTATCTCAAACTTTAATCTGAGAAACGAACACTTCCCTTTCACTAGAGGATCCTCAAAGTTTTTTACTCTGTTGTTTGATATATATATTTTAGGGCACATACTCCAGTAGAAACAACAAAATCAAGACCTTTTAAAATAAATATTACACTTAAACTATTGCAGGAGGGTTTTTTTTTTCAGGAGATAATGGATTGACAGAGCGCAAACAAGTCTCAAGGCCAGGGGGCTGAAAGCATAAGAGTCCACCCTCTCACCTCCCACCCACTCCCTCTCAGTTTCTCTCTCTATCACTGCTTGTCCTAGAGCTAGACTTAACTTCAAAAGAACAACATCCCGTTGAATGAGAAACGTTACACGGAACGCTGGACATTCGGCTCCAGCTAATCAATAGCACATAGAAAGCAAAACCTTGCAGTTTGATAAACTCTTGGCTGGAGTGTCAATCAGGCAAACAGATTGCATGTTTCCCTCTCTGATAAAGATTCTTTCAAAACTCACTGTGATGCAACTGAGCTCCACAAACTGTCCCGGCAACCTTGAAGCACGCCTAGGTTCTCACTGGAAATGCTGGACAAACATGCGCATACTGCTGCTGATTCTGCAGTGGCCTTGATGAAAACTATTTTTCATACTTAAGAAAACTTTGAGCAAGCACCATATGCCCATTTCTCAAGGCACGCTGGCACATAGTGAGTGTGTGTGTGTGTGAGTGGATATATTTGCGCTCACCTTTAAATAAGGTCATTCGCTGTTTTTTTTCCACAGAAGATGAAACAAGCATTATAAAGGGAATTGTTCGGCCAAAAAAAAAAAAAAAAGAACACTGCCATTATTTACTTGCTTTTTTCTTGGTGGAACACAAAAAGAGAAGAAATTTCTTGTTTTGGGACAGAACGTTTCAATGTAAGGTTGTGTCAGTACACAAAAACTGAATTATTTGTTCACAAATCGCACTGGTCTGGTTACTGACGACGACTTCCAGTTTTCAGACGGCCTTTGAACACTTGAAATGTAGTGCACAAAATGTATGCACCACATTTATGACACTTTTTTCCTTTTTGAAGCTTGAATACATTGCATTTCATTGAAAAAGAAGGTCCGGTAATAATGAGTTTTCATTTTTGGTTTAACAATTAATTCAATGAAGAGTGTTTATGACGCTTAGTCCTATCGCCCTTCTGTAGAACTGCATTTACTAAAGCAAACAATGCCATAATGACATGTGCACTTCAAATTCAGGGCCAGTAGGTCCCTGACCTAGAGGAGGGTCTGGGTTCAAACCTGCTTGGGCTAAAGGTTATGAAGTCATTTGTCTCAAATTGCAGTTGAACCCCATGAAAGAAGAGAGTGTTTGAGGGAGGGAAAGAGAGAAAGAGGGACATCTGGAGGAGAAGGAGGGGGGAGACGGAGGACAGAATGGCCTAAGGACTGGAGCAGGCAGGAGGAGGAGAAAGGCAGCTTGGAGTTGGGTCTTTCTTGTCTGGCTGAAGAAAGGATCTGGCACCGAGACTAATGAAGAGAAGAGGGAGGGACACAGAGACGGGGCGGATGGGTGGGAGATGTGCCAGGGTTTGGAGAAAGCCATGCACGAGTGCTACAGATGTGTTTGAACCCCCTGGAGCAAAATAATGACATAATCACCAGTGGTGTCACTGAGCAGACTGCACACAAGGTGACATGGGAGAACATGGAAGGAGTCTGGGTGGAAAAAAAAGGAGGCCCGTCTGGTCCGTGGAAGAACTTTCCATCAAGAACTGTTTGTAAAGACCGCCACTGACACTGGCAGGTGTTTCTCTATTTGTGCCACTCCAGGAACTTATCTTTAGGAAGAAGGAGTTCCAGCGAGCCTGCAGGCCTTGTAGAAACTACTTAACGCCCTGTTTATGTTCTGTCACAGGTCCCTTCATGACAACAGAATTCCAGCCCATGGCAGCCAGCACTTAACGCTGAGAGGCAATTAAAGGAAGTGGATATTCAGTGCCACAATGTCACACTTTAGGGCAGGAAGCATGTGATGCTTGTTGGTGGGACACGGTCAAGTTCATCCTGTGTTCTTAGTCCGAAAATAACCATTGAAAATAAATGGTATTTTCATATACAGTAAAACAATCTTTCTCTGAATCAGTGTTTTTTCTTGTTGTTCATATGGTTTCAAGATGAATGAGGACGTTTGTGCGAGCCGGCTTTCGATTGCCGAGCTGCAAGTTTTTATCATGTTTCGTCCATCGTTAAAGAGACGATTTCGTGAGCAGCAAGGACACACGACAGTGTTTCCTTTGCTGCTGTAAAACTGACAGAAACGGATGTTTAACTATGTCTTGTTGAAGTGGACTTAGAGGTTTTTGCCAAAAAACCACACTTGGAGCTGGTTTTGCAGCAAAAGACAAGTCAAAATTGTTAAATATCAATGAATTGACTAAAGTGACACTTTTGAAAATAAGGCATTTCAATAACTGACTGATAACCTTTTCATTGCCATTAAAGTGAAATTACTGGACCTAAACATAGGAGCCTGGTAAAAAAAAATGCTCATTTAAAAACATGTCAGATGGAATTAGAGGTTTTTGCACTGGAACTCAACATATATTGATTAAAATCTGGGGTGAAAGCAATAAGTTGATAATTGTTTTTATAATAAACAGTATTAAAATACAGTTTACCACAGAAACATCAACAAGAGATATTAAAATAATAAGTCCTGCTTTATCTAAATTAATCCAAAATAAAACACTAAAATCATTTGTTATAAATGCTACAAGTGAATTCAGGCACAGGTGAATTCAGATATTCCTTCTGAAATGTATTAAATTGGATTTCTAAAGATGAACTTTAAAAGGGCGTTAGATGATGTCTAAGGTAACAGAAATGAAAAAATACTGGTAATAAAATTTATATTATACATCCAATATTGACCAAACTGTTAATATGATATCAATATAGTGTTACAATTATCCCTAATTGTAAATATACAAAAAAACACAGACTAAAAAATATTTTTGTTGTGTACAAGATGTCAATTATATGCGGTCTAAAGTAGTTAAAGGAAACACTCATATTAAATTTATAGGACAAGGGGAAGAATTTAGCTTGAGCGGTATCTACTACATCTATAATATGTGTGTGTGTGTGTGTGTGTGTGGTTTTCTTTGGCTGGTGCTGAAGACTGCAGGGCTTGGTCCCTCTGTGCAACTTAGTGACCATTAATAAGTCATTTTGTCTGGAAAAAAAAAACATTGCCTGAAAGCATCACACACTCTTATCTAATTTCTGTCTCTGTTTCTCTGAGTAATATACAATACAGAGTGCCTACAGCAGTTTGGCTTTAAGTCCCTCTAAACTGCCAACACCAGACAGTTAGGGTGAAAAACTCTTTGTGTTTGGTAAGTGAAGCAGTCTAAAATAGGTGTGCTTTCGTTGCACCTTCCATTATGAATTAGTAAATTACATCTCCTTGTTGATGTGGCTATTTGTGCTATTAACGAACAAAAGATAAGTCTTTAATGCAGATTTGATGGCAGCGATTACGACGTCCCTTGGTAAGTACAGTCAAGGCCATTGGATGTGATGTGCTGTACCGTTGTGTTCTCCAGGTCACCTCCACTAATGATTAACCAACATGCTGAGGAATTTCAGTTCCCACAAGAGTTGCATGAGAAGAAATCACAACGAGTGATCTCATCAACAACGATTTGGGATAATGGATATTCCCAGGTAAAAGAAAAGATATTTTTGTCAAACCTGACTACTGTTAAATTCACTAGCTGCCAGTCTAATTTTAAAATATTGCCTAAAGTGCATTCAATAAAGACATAAAGAGTGTAAGGCTTATTCTATCAGCGGCCTCAATGGGAACAGAACCCAAGTGTCGTCCTATAACTAGATTACTGGAGCTTCTCTGACGTGAAGCAAGGTAATAACTAAGCTAATATGATGGGAGTTTGTTTTCATAGAGCTCTATTACTTTCGGCTGGAGACGGTGCGGTGTGACAAGGATATGCGAAGATTGACGTTTATAGCAAAGCTGTAGTGAAAAAAGAGGAAATGCATTATAGCAGCTCTCCAGTGATGAATTGATTCAGAATATAGGAGCCTGTTAGCGGCACACCGCTAAACCAATTGTACTCGATATTAAAGCACAGAAGTATTTTATATCCTATTATTATTGACGTGTGTAATTGCTCTAAATATATTTTTGTCAAAATAAATACACAGACAAATCTACACTGCTATATTGTAGGGTCATTTTTTTCTCCTGTAAAATAAGTGTTGTAATTGTAAGTGTCAGTCCATCAGACTGTATGATCTAATTAGAGAGAGGAAGATGATTGTGACCAAGAGCCCTTGAAGACAATAGTCTGCATCATCTGACCACAGTGACTCTCTATATCACATGACGTGGTAAGGGTTGACTACAGAACACTTATTGTGAGGGGTGCCATCCCAGCTGCATGTGCACTTGGCATACAATGGGGCACCAAGTCTGACTTTGCCTTTAGTTTCATTCGAGCGGATGCGTTGTATTATTTTGCTGCATATTAGATGCAGGTTAAAATGCAAAACAAGAAATTCAGTTTTGATCTTTTGTTGGAGACGATTTTATGTGCTGAAAATTCAGAGGTAGCTGTTAAACTTCATATAATTGAAGCATTTTTAATTGAATTTGAACATTAAACAACTTATGTGTATGTGTGAGTTTTTTTTTAAGTTGCAGGGACAAGCCATTCCATGTAGCAATAAGATGCTTTCAAAACATTACTGTTTGAGCATCCCAACCTGCCCAACAACAGCAACATTGGCTCAACCTATGACGTGAGTGAGGAAGGACCAATGACTGAAGGAGGGAGTGTTCGAGGAAACCTGTTTGAAAACAGTCGTTATTGACTGTAGTAGGGGTGTGACGGTACACAAAAATGACGGTTCTGTACGTACCTCGGTTTTGAAATCACGGTTCGGTGTGGATTGGGTTCAGCAGGAGGGAGAAAACTAACAAAATCTGTTTTATTAAACAGTGGTTTGCTGAACAAATCGTGTCTTTGTCTTTAAATAAATTGAATTATAATTAAAAAAATGTTATGGATAAAAAAAAATCAATCTCTGCTAATGCTGTAAACTATACAGCACATTACTGTAATATTAAATGTTACAATTAACAACAGAGCACAAACTATTAAATTAAGTTGCTATTTATTTTTAGATATAATAATCATCACTCACATGAAAATTGTATGCAAGCATGTAAATTGCATATAAGTTTTTGCATTAACTTCTAAACTGGCTTTTATTCCCATATGATGTTAAAATATATTCATTTACACCGTGGCCGCCATAACTTGCTTTCATGACAGATTTATTTAAACATAAATTAAAGGTATACATTAAATACTCAAGGCAGAAGTAAAATATAATGAACATATAGGCTAATATAGAGCATATATGTAGCGAAAGAGTTATGAGACACATTCATTGATGTCTTTCCGCCGTTGAAACACTGATTGAGAAGATTACGAGATACACTGCAGTAAGTTGTACTGTATCTCGGCATACCTTCAGATGTTCATTTATGTTGATTCTGTAACTGGTATTAAAGAGGAAGAGATGATCTCGTTCACTCACGCTCTGCGCTGTCGCTTGAACCGAGGCGCTTGTACAGTGATCTATCACGCCACATCGAAAAGTGACAAAACGGGATTTATTGTTTGAATTTCGTGCTAAAATTCATTTGAGGGATCTTTCTCTCTTATCGAAAGTAACAAAACACAGTGCTTATTGCGATTATTGGCGGTTAATTATAGTTAAAAAGTGGTTAATAGGCTACACAACTCTGTATTCGTCAAGACACGTAGCCTGTAGATAAAAAAAATGCAATGTGTACTAAAATTGCATTGCAACACTTTTGTTTTTCCCCGGAAAGAAAATGAGATGTAAAGGGGTTTCAACTGTAAGATTAAGCTGAACTGTAACGTCCACCACTATCTCATAGCACCGTCCGTAGCTTTGAGTGGCGTTATAATGGGAGCGTGAGGTGAGCTGGCAGACCACACCGCAGGTCAGTGTGAGGTCAGAGAGGAAGAAGTGAAACCAGAGCCTGATCCTAAGATGTGCTAGTGTAGCGTGGCACAAGCTAGCAGCTCAAAGATAAACAACAGTAAACTAGCCCTCTGTGGGGGAGCTGTGTGTGGACTTGGGAGGCCAGGACCTCCTGGCAGTCACGATGGCAGCTCTCTACGCTCTTATTGATAACCTTCTTTTCTCATGAGGCAAGGGAGATAATACACTCCTGGAACAAGGGTAAAGGGAGATGAATGTTAGACAATAGACGGTCGCAGTAAAGGGACCATCCGCACAGTCTTTGAACTTTTCCCTGTCTCCAAAGGACAATTAATAATGAAGGCCTTTGGGGTAGGTCACACCAGGCATGGACAAGAGGAGACGAGAGAAGAAACAAAAGGGAAGAGAAACCTGGAGAAGAGGGGGACGTGTTGGATGTTGGATAATTGATCTTTTTCAAGGGGGGAGTGTTGCTGGTCAGAGCATCTTAAATTGCATCATTTAAATTATGTGCTTGTCTTGTAGACATTTTAATTCTTCTATAATATTCCACCTTAATATGAAATAATAAGTAAGCCTTATAATTATGTTGACTTCCGCTAAAAGAATAAACACTGTGGCTCCGTCTGTTCGCGCACCCCAACAACAGCAACACTGGCTCAACCAATGGTGTGTATTTTGGGCGGGGCTATCTGTTTGACCGACCAATGGCGGACGAGGGGAGAGTTTGTTAATTAAAGTCATTAATTTTGCAGTTCCGTTTGTTGACGCTAGCGGCGCAGAAATTACACACTTCACCTTTAAGTATTCCCTCAACTATAACGGTCTCTTTTTAACCTTGGAATTTCGGCACACAAACAAAACTAATATGTGAGTGGGAAACAAACAAAGTTTCATTCACTCAGAATGATAATAGCCACGGACACATGATAGCCCAAAGATACCAAGGAGAGAACTCTTGAAGTCAAAGGAGGTCTGTGTGAGTGTGCTGTGGGTATATGGCCACCAACACTTTTTCAAAAAGGCTCAGAGATCACAGGGACCAAAGAAAGGGAGCAAGAGACTAAGCCTCCTCTATGCTCTCCTCAGCCGGTTCATGGGAGGAGGGTACAAGCACTGAAGACAAGGCGAGTCTGGGGCAAGTTGGGGGGAGGACACTCAGGGGGTTTTGACAGAAGAGCCTTGAACTATTTTGTGGCCGAAAGATGAGACCTTCCCAGAGCTGTCATAAAAATGTCTCCTTATCCCAGTGGAGCCCGTGGACCCCACCCCTCTTAGAACTCTTCAATGGTGCCTGTGATGTGATACAGTAAGTGTGAAGACGGCTCCTGAGAACCAGATGCCACAATTACAGGGCCTGGAAACGCCACTTTGGCTAACAATGTGTAACTGTGCTGTGAGATTTAACAGGTGTTCGCTTTCTTTGTACGATTAAATGCTCTGTAACTTTTGTTTTTGAGACTTTGAAGGATTTGTTCACCAAATATTTTTCACACTCCTGTTCTTCCAAACCTCTATGCTTTTTATTTTCAGTGAACTGCTGAAAGAAATTCTGGAGAACGTTTATGCAGCTCATTTCCATAAGGTCCGTCAAGTTCCAGTATAGATGAAAAAATACGACAAGAGTGAGTTCATTCAACTCTTTCTCTATAGTCCAAGTCTTCAGAAGCCATACAATGGCATTATGCGAGGAATTCAATTATGCGCTGACAATCAAAATTTCATAGTTTAATATCTGGAAATATAAGAACCCTAAATTCAGTCTGTTCCTCACATAGAGCTATCATGTTACTTCAAAACAATATAGCACACCTTCCTTATATTATACATTGTAAAAAAGATGTTGGTTTAATTAAAAAAGTAAGTAACCTGGTTATCTTAAAATTTTGAGTATACTGAAATTAAACATTTGAGTTAATACAATAAAGGCGATCGATTTAATCCACAGAAACTCAAGATAGTATGTTACCTGAACCACATTATCGAAATAAAAATAATTTTTCAGCCCTAGTAGTTGTTGCAAACAACAGCTGCATGAAGATTCTTCAGAAATCCTCCTTTTGGTTTCCATGGAAAAAATAACATCATGCACGTTTGGAAGAACATAAGGAGAGCAAAGAATAACCAAATTTTCATGTTTAAGTGAACAACCTCTTTTAAAATTGAAAATTTGTTTATTCTGCATTTAGCTATGCAGAATAAACAAATGATGTTCCCAGACAACAGTTAAGCAGGCCTGTTAGGCATGATCATATCTGGTTTGTACATAGAGAAACCCCTTCAGCTAAGAGATAACACTTGCCACATTGCTGGCGGCTCTGTTTGGGAGAAAAGACGAGAAAGGGGGGATTCTCTTGTTTTTGGGAGCCTTTCAGGGTCCGGACATCATAAGCTGTGTCTATGCAAATGTCCTTGATTGTGTTCATTTGTGCCATTGTCCAGCTAAGACAAACAGAGCAGTAATTAGGAGAAAAATGATGGCGTATCGAGACAGCACGATGGAGGAGGAGCCGAATGAAGGATAAACAACTTGAAAGAAAACAGCAAGCTTGGTGAGAACAACACAAGTGCATTGAAGGCAATTAATGAAGCTCCTTTAATTACGGCCTTTGCTCAATCCACCATGAGGAATGTGACAATTATGTCATTAAAAAGTTCGTAATGGGAAAGTGAGGGGTGAGTACATTCGAAGAGGATGAAAGACACAAGGCAGCGAAAGGAAGTGCAATGAAAGAGAGGGAGAGAGAGAAATGACAGGGCCCAACTACAAAAAAGAAAGTCTCAAAGGAGGAGGAAGCACATTACTGGTGCACATTGACAGACTAGATTAACATCAAACGATCAGCACAACAGAGGGTATATTCATTCAGGAGGAGCTAGCAAGGTGGTACTTTGATGATGCTAAATTTGGCAGAAAGAGCAACTTGCTGAATCGGCGAGGGTTCCAGTTTCATGCCTCGCAGTCTGACAGGTGGAGAAGAGAAAATTTAGTACAAAAAAGCCTCAGCATGAAGTGTCCCTTTGCACCGCCAAAGGTTGTGTGACCTCTCTCTGCGGCACGGACTTGCTGTGGGATATCGCCGCACGCTAGACAAGACATGGCGTGAGCCGGCCCGGTAGAAAAAAAGGAACAGACTAGGGCGCTGAAATTTGCATGAAAGATCCAGTTTTCCTTGCATGGAAAATGAGCATTTGGGAAAGTCTTTCAGGCCGTCCTGCTTGTACACCTGTGCAGCCTTTGTGGCTCTTGATATGCAAAACAATCTCTCCCTCGGTTCGACTTCTCTACCAACAACAGTCTTATTCATGGTGCCCTGCACTTTCTTCCACAGCCATGCAAATCTTGCATTTATATATGAAAATAGGGATCACGTCCCTAAATATCTTCCTGGTCGCGAAAGGCGTGGTGCGCCACGTTCCCTGTACCTGCAATCACAATAAACCTTGTCTTTGACCTGATCTAAATGAAAGGGAGGGGAGGGGAACGGGGCAGATTTTTGCTAATAGTCAGCTAAATGATGATGATGTTGTAAGGATAGTGTTTGAATGACCAGAGTCCCAGTGGGCAGATATTGATAGTGAGCTGAGCGGTAAATGTGAGCTCTGCAAATTGTATTTGACAAGGACACTTGGGCCTGAAGCATCGCTCCCTGTTTGCCTCATCAAACAGACAGATGCATGACTGTGTTTCAGCCCCCCCAAAAAAGAGAAAAAATTCTTGTTCGCTTTACCCCAGGAGTACGGCGAGAGGGCTTATGGGATGAACAGCTTGCCATTCATTGTCTAATCATATAAAGAGATCATTTAGCTGTATTAATTTTAAAGCTTTGAACTGCGCTAACATTAACGGAAAGGATTCAAAGTAATACCTTATGCATCACTGCTCGAATCTCACCTAGTAAAACAGTGTGGCCTGATAAGGTGAATGCAGTCGCGTGAAACGAAGGGAACGGAAGGGGGCTCACCTCAAAATCGTTGGCCTTGTTGTAGTGCATGTTGAGAGCGCGGAAAAGCTCGCAGTCCCGGCTCACGCTCAGCTCGTCTGCTCCTGTCACACCGTCGTTGATGGCCTGCCGAGCAAATTTCTCCATCTGGATGTAGTAAAACTCACGGAAGTTACTGAACCACTTGATCAGCTGTGATGTGATGCAGCGGTTGAACTTTGAGAGAGAAAGAGAGAGGGAAAAAGAGAGAAACACTGTAAGATTTGTAACTTTTGTAAAATGCATTTGAATATTTAGAGTGCCTTTATGCTCATAAGTTGGTGTTTTATTAAAAGGATTTCTATAAATGTTCACATGCAGTTTCCTGACTCGGAAACAAAAGCTATTTAAACGTTAATACCTAGAAAAATAAATAATAGAAATATTATTATTAATGTTAGAGGATTAGTTCACTTTAAAATGAAAATTACCCCAAGCTTTACTCACCCTCAAGCCATTCTAGGTGTATGCGACTTTCTTCTTTCTGTTGAACACAATCCGAGTTACGTTAATAAATATCCTAATGCATCCGAGCTTTCTAATGGCAGTGAACGGGAAAGTGAATCCATTCATCATAAACGTACTCCACACGGCTCCGGGGGTTAATAAAAGCCTTCTGAAGCAAAGCGATTGGTTTGTGTAAGAAAAATATCCATATTTAGCAACTTAACATGTCAGACCGCCTCCCATATTCAACTTACGAAAAAAATGTAAAACTCTTGCAGTTCAAAAAGGTTACGCTACGTCCTACGCCTTCCGTATTCAAATTACGCAAAAGAAAAAAAAAGGTAACTGACGCGACGTTAGATATGTTTTTTCAGTAAGTTGAATATGGAAGGTGATCTGCTGGAAGCTAGATATTTTACTTTAGAACTTGTTGAATATGGATATTTCACTTCGCTTCAGAAGGCTTTTATTAACCCTCAGGAGCCGTGTGGAGTACACGTTAATGATGGATGGAAGCACTTTCTTCGGCTTCACACTCCCGGTCACTGCCGTTATAAAGCATGGATGTGTCAGGATATTTATTAATATAACTCAGATTGTGTTTATTCTCAGAAAGAAGAAAGGTAAATAAACCTAGGATGACTTGAGGGTGAGTAAAGCTTGAGGTAATTTTCATTTTAAAGTGAACTACTTCAATACATAATTTTATGTATTTTATTTTTCAGAAAAACTTTTTCAGAAGGTTCCTAATATTTCAATCTTTAGTCTGTTTTTTTACTGCAAACTAATAAAATCAGGTGTAACTAACCTCTAATCTGGTTAGCCAGTGAGACCCTTAAATGTCAGGACAACAGATAAGACATTTGTTTCTACAAACGTGTTTACTTCACATTGTCCTTGAGGATGATGGGTAAGCAAACAAACCCGTAGCTGAGACAGATTGGCCAGTTGGGTGTTTTTTTTTCCAGCGAGGCTTACACGGTCGGTGCGGATATTTGCTGTTGTGCGCAAATGCAAACAGTTCAGGGTTGAGTAGATGAAATTATAATTGTGTCAATAGCCCGTAATGCAGTGACGGCACATTTACATATCAAGTAGCGAAGTTAATTCTGACATGCCCCAGGTTTTTTTTTTTTTCTCCCACATTAATAATTGAGTGAAGTAAGTGATCAAGTAAAGGATGAAATTAACATAAAAAAAACTTGCAAGAAGTTCTACTCTAGTTGAATAGTTCAGCTCAGTAACTCAAAGCTGACCCTGATGTGGGAGCTATATTTGAAGTGCCTGATCCTGGATCAGTAAATACACAGTACCCCATTTGCCCTGTGTACTTGCCCCATGACCTCAGCAAATGACCTGTACGACAGCCTTTGGTACTTTCTGTGTGAGCAGCTACGTGTATGTTGATGTGTGTGTGTGTGTGTGTGTGCGAAAGCTGCGGCTGCCAAGAGTGTGAATGTACAGGACAGCTGAGTTGAATGTAGCCAAGTTAAAAGCTATAAATCCGGCGGGCTTTCTGTTGGCTGCTCTGACATGCAGCCTCCTGCCTTTTGTCATTACGGGTGTTCATCAAGCCTTCATTGCCTTTGCCTCCCCTTCCATACCCTCAAAGAGCATTAATCAAAAATCAACAGCGAGCACTTATCTATCTGTGGCCATGAGAACATGCAGGCCTCTGTTTAGATGACAGCTGAGGAGAGAGAGAGATCGAGCATGAGGAGAAAAAAAGAGGAAGGACAAGGAACAAAGAGGGGGGAGGGGGGCCGTGTTTTCCGAGAGTAGATGTAATTGCCGTGTAGAAACTTGTCTCCATGCTTGCAAATTTAAGATAATGATGTGAACGAGAATTCATAGCGGGGAATCCGAGTCGCAGAAAGAGTCAGAAGCCACGACAGGCTGATAGGTTTCCCCAAAAGGCCAGCCGAGAGCATAATTACTGCGCCACCGCGAGGGTTCTTCTCCCATAATTCAGCAGAAAATGATTAAGTCGTCATCCCGAGGCATCAGTCTGCTGAAGTTCAAACATGTACTTAACCTATCCAGGAATTATACATTTGGCCTGTGTGTCGCCTCTGCCTTCTTTCAGCCTAACAGCGAGCGAGAACAGGGGTTTGAAAAGAAAGAAAGAGGCGAAAAAAAGAACAACCAAAGAAGCAAGGCTATCTGATCTCTCGCTTACCCCCCGTTTCAATAGACGTTAAACCTATTAGGATCTACTGAACTCGAGGGGCTTCTTTTTTCCGCTTTATCTGCGCAGCGAAATGCACTGTCCAAATTTCCAGACACTGAGATAAGAACCCCGGCCCCCGTGACGACTTACTCCAGCCCCCCACCACCCCCTTAATTCTTTTAGAATAAGAAACAAAACATTACAAAATGATAGCAGACTGCTCACTGGGGAATGAAAATTGCTTTGACATGGAGATTAGGCTCTTCTATTGTCATAAGACATTGTCTCATATGAGTGGGGCTTGCAGAAGAGACGGATAAAAGGCGAGAGAGGGGGGAATTTTTTTTCTAGAATGGCTAGTGGATGACATAATGGAGAGCGCAGAAAAGTAAGTCCGCATGACATCGTTTGGCAGCGCTGTATAAAGGGAGATTTAAAAAGCATTGTTGCCCAATAGAAATACCAGAGATTCGGGGGACAATGGAGCCACGTTGCTGGAACGTGACAACTCAGCAATTAAGGATCATGTCATCTGCTTGTCAAACAAAAATAACCAGTCTAGCTCTCTCAGCTCTTAGCCACCCCATGCACGGAGCAAAACATTAAATGATATGTCGTGGCTTGAAAAAAAACAAAAAAACAAACACATTCATTTTTCTTATTGGGATTGTGGGAGAGAAAGTGAGATGAGTTGGTTTTCACACGAAAAGTTTTTTGGAATTTTGAGTCCGGTTCTTAAATTTGACAAGTGAAGTAAAGTGTTGGCGTTGTAATTTCATGTGTACATATACAGGAGTTAATTCATAATTAATGAATTGTTATTATTGTTGTTGCTATAGACAAATATATTTTGATGTCATATATATGAAAAATTCAAATAATTGATAAAAAGATTTTAAATAATTCAAGCATGATAACTGCTGAACTTTACTTATTTTTTTAACACAAGGGTATTTTTTTTACATGACTTGTGTGTAGGTTAAAAGTTACACCTACAATAACTGTGTAACTTTACTACACTGTAAAAAAAAAAAGAATTGTTTGTTTAACTTAAAAAAGTACCTTGTACCTGGTTTCCTTAAAATTTTGAGTTAATACAATGAAGGCGATTGTTTTAATAAACAGAAACTCAAAATATTACGTTATCTGAACCACATTAATTATCAAAGTTGATTTGATAAAAGAAAAAATGTTGTGATAAATCATGAAAATAATTTTTACAGTGTAGACAAGATTTTAGAAGAATTTTTTAGTTGCAATCACAGTCCACTTGCACATGCACTCTTAAGTCAAGACGCAAGACGCTTCTGTGTACATGTGCAAAAATCTGCACACACACACACAAGTTTAATAAAATCTATTATTCTGGACATCATTTCCACAGTTGTTCTAAGAACACCAAAAGCAATGCTTCCCATGGGACACCTCATCCTGTTATTCTCTACCCCCACAAAAAAAAAAAAAAACCCTAATATATCCAATGAGCACGCTCAAAAGATTCATAAAACAAATCAGTCTGACGCCTGTAATGTGTCCGGGCAGCAGTTGACTCAGAGAACAAGGGTGTACGTACGAGAGCGAGAGCGTTTCACACACTCTTGCTCACGGGACTGTGAAAGATTATTCCTCTGGTGACAGAGATCCGCTCTTTCCAAGACACCGAGGGAAGACTTGACCTGTCACTCCGCACGTTTCCTCTGTTAGCCATGGACAATACAGGCTTTCACACATGCCTGGTGGGGACGCTACTTATACAGGGTCTGTGCATTTTAAGACCCCCCCCCCCCACCCCACTCCAAACACACAGCATGCACTTAGATTGTGAATCTGGGAAAAGTTGAGCTCTATAGGGGGAAGTAAGCTAAGTGCCCCAGTGGGTTACTTGATATTCAGCTGTTAATGGTACATGGTATGCTGTATGTTTAAAGGCAGTCAGGCAGCCCGGTGACAAAGCCTGAGCGGCTAAAATAATTTCCCTGACCTACGGTTGACCCTACTGGAGCTGTCCTGCTGAAACCTATATGCCTCAACCCTTACAGGGTGACATAACCCCCGCTCATACTTGCTTTGACTGCTCATAATCAGTGTCACACCATCGTCCTGCTAATACTCCTCTTAACCTTTGACCCTTTCTTATTTAGCCCTCAAAGGCTACGGTAACCAAGCCGGTGGACCACCTCTCCATGCGCAAACCGGTGTGAATATGCCATATGAGATTTATGATGATTAAAATGGGAAGAAATACAGGGGGCGAGAGGTGTAAAGGATGAACAAGGCAGTCTGGCAGTAAATCACATTAGAATAATGACCCTGTGTTCTATAATACTTTGCGACAAATATGATAACAGTTCAAGGAACAACTGTGAAAAAAGATATTGAGGAGGGACAAAGGTATTATTCATTACATAAGAACTCAAATCACTAGATTGTCACCGTTTCCTGTTGCTTTCCTCTGAAGGAAGGCTGTACTAATCTCTTTATGACTACTGGCTCACTGTGTGAAGTCACAAGTGGAGAGCACTACCTATAAAAAAAACAGCTTCCTCTTCCTGACCGACCTACAATCTATCATCTTCATCGCTACCATGGTTAATATATGATATGATCATTCAAATTCTCTTGACTCACACTTTTAACCATAATACATTTACAATGGAACTTTACAGCCTTGATTCTACACATACATACAATACACACACACACATACACACTATATATATATATAGTAAAAATATATAAGTAAAAAAAGTTACTTCTTAATTATTACTATTATTATTATTTACTTTTTCCAAGATTTGTAATTGATTTATTGAAACATCTTGATTGCATGTTATTACAAACACAATTCATCATTAATGTAGGACATAATAATTTAAGCCTATAATTTGTATTTTATAAAAAAAAAAGCAATTCCAAAAAGAGAAAGTTAATTTTAATTTTTGTTTAATTAGGTGATTAAATAGTTGCTCTAGTACAAAGACAGAAGGTTTTTTTTTTTTTTTTTTAATTATCCGATTACAGACAATTTAGGTAAAACAGTTGTCAAATCAACCTATTTCCCACAGTCATTATTTCCTGTTTAGATCCCATCATTATGGTGCCTAAACGTCTTTAATCACTAATTCCTGTAACTTTCGTGGGCTTATACGGCCGTAATTAGTCAGTAATTTATGCTTAATTCCCTTACATACATAGTAGTTGATCCAACAAACACATGCCACCCATTGTTCCCTTCTGCTTAAGCAGCCCTGAAAACCATCTCTCCCAGGACATTGACCTTGTTTTGGAAAATGTTAATTTAATGTGTACAGAATTTCACAGCCTTGTCTAAAGGCAAATTGTAATTGGGCCGTCTTTAATTTAAGGCTTTTATTAACTTTTTCTTTTGTGGCTCAAAATGAAGGTACAAAATATATGATTTAGGAGAAGTTGAGGTTTTCTTTGAAATCAGAATTCATTTTTGAATAAAAGGCATATTATTTTCCAGACATTAAATGATATGATTTCCTATCGGAGCAGAAGCGCTAACAGCGAGCGATGAATGGCGGTACGTACTCATGAGTATTAAGCTGCTGGCAGATTTAGATGGATGCAACAGAAGCATGTGTGTGAGGATGAGGTGGTCACCCTGGACCCAGCACAGGGGCAGCTGGGAGTGAGAGGACCCTGCTCTCCTCATTTAAATAATGTGGCCTGAATCTGTCACATTATTTCTCCTCCGTATGCTCCCTGTATGACGCATCAACAACAAATTAAGTTGTAAATAAAAGACAATTGGTGCCATTGTTTTGTTTGTGTTGTTGTGCTCCATTTTGTTTGTTGTCTCCCTCCTCCTCTCCATCCCCTCCCGCTTTCGCTTGTTCGTTTCTGCCGAACCTCTAATTTTCTCAGCTCTTATCACCCTCTGCCTCCCACTTCCACCGATCAGTAGAGGATGGGAACTCTAGGAAATTATCATCCGACAACTTAACAGAGACAGAGACTAGTTGTCTGTGCTCGCTAACCAGCAGTGTCGCGACAGAAAAAAAAGAGGTTAAAAAATGATCAGTGTTTTTAAATGAAAGCGTAAGTGAGTAAAAGGGAAAGTGGGACTTGTGCTATGCCGTGTTGTTCTCTTCTAGGAGATTAAGGCCAGTTATTTTAATTGGGGGGTGGAGGGGTGGGGGAGCCGGCCGTCTGTTTGGGACCCATCTGGACTAATGGGACAGTGCTACTTCACACGACATAGTTAACGGTCAACGGCGAACTCACCTTCACGTCTGAGAAGAACATCTTCAGCATGTTGGAGCTAGGGTAGCGTGTGTAGAAGAACATCAGCTTGGCCTTCTTCAGATGGTTCGGAGAAAGCCCCTCTTGGATTTGAAATTTGAAGGTTAAGGAAAATATTTTACAAACGTAATCATTTTAGTCATCAAATAAAGACATTTATAGGTAATAAACCCCATTTGTAACCCCATGATTAGTTATCAAAACATTTTTCTTCTGTCTTCTGTCAAATCAACTTTAATTAATGTGGTTCAGATAACATAATATTTTGAGTTTCTGTTGATTAAACCGATCGCCTTCATTGTATCAACTCAAATTTTTAATTTCAATGATCTCAAATTTTAAGGCAACTTACTTTTTTAAGTCAAACCAACAATTCTTTTTCTACAGTATACTTAATTATGATGTTAAATAAAAAATAAAACAATAATATTATTTTTTTTTAAAAATAGCTTAAGTTTGCCAATAAAATCCACCTCCCTTAAGCATTTCATTTCCACAAGACTAATAATTACACTAGAGCAAACCATCCTTAATTATTTAAGTTTTCTGTCGACTTCATATTAACACCTACAGAGTCCCAGTCAATGTAGCGTCGCAAGTCAATAAACGTCTGCTTATCCCAATAAAAACGCTATTTATCTGGAGGTGGCACTGCCCTCTAGATTGGTAAACAGAGGGCAGCTGAGGGGGGTCCCAGGAGAGACCGTGGCTAACCAGAGCCATCTACCCATTACAATTAGCCCCAACCCCCAACTCTCCACCCTGAGCCTCCTGGCACGGCCCCCGCTCTGCCAGTTAGGCCGGCTTTAGCCACATCTGCGCTCCAGACTGGCCCAGCCATTTCCTCTGCAAATTAACGGCTTTATAATTTATCAAAAATGAAGATGCATGTGGGGCTAAATCAATGGGCCCCCACAAGGTCAATTAAGAGCTTCACCCAGCGCTTGCCTACCCCCCTTCACTATAAAGCATGGCACCGTCATCGCAGCTCACACTAAATACGGTACCTCACTGTGTCTGTTATGTAAAACAGTAAGCGCTGGAACAGTCGCAGCAATAAACGTTGTAACTTCCAAAAGCAACTGTAAATGTATGAAACTATAAAATTGACTGTCTGTGCTATTTGCAACGTTGAGCCTCTCTAATAATAGTGTGTATGTAGATTGGCGTGTTCCGTCTGCCAAGAGAGGAGGAGAGGAGGAGAACCCTAGGTGACCTCCATTAGGCTGATAGGGAAGACCAAAAGAGCATTACTCTCTTTCCTACCATCTGTCATAATGCATACAGCAAATAACAGCAGTGAATGACAGTGAGGGAGGGAGAGAGAGAGAGAGAGAGAGAGAGAGTTAAGCTGTCTTTTTCACAATCAAGTCAGATTTTTCAAGGACCTAAAGGCTCATTTAAAAACCAAGAGAAGGGAAAAGCCCAGGCAGCGAGGCCGCTTCTCAAAAGTGCATCTTCATGAAATGGAGCGAATAATAGGCCGTGTTGGAGTCTGGAAAGAGAGGGCTGGTAAACACCTTCATAGATTTTTTTTTCAAGAGTTTAAATCACATTGAGATGCTCTTTAATCTAATGGGCATCGCGCATAGAAAGCGGTGAGAAAGTGTTGGCAGTTGAGCGCTCAATCGTTTGAGTTCAATCAGAGCGACGATCATATCAGTTCTTTCTGCTCTGTTAACAACATTAAATCCCAGGTGTATCATCACTCAGTGCCATTAACATTCAAGACATCCACTTTTAAATAAAACAAACAGTCGCAGATCTTGGGAACAATGTGTCGAGGATGCCTCGACGGGGCTTGACTCACCCGACGCACATTTCCTACAAGTAGACCCGGCTTCCGAGAAAAATACAGCCGTTTCTAGGATACGTAAATATGCGAAATGACAAAATAGATCGAGTAAACACTGGCCCACTCAGTGTAAGACAAGCCGGGCCATAGTCAACATGAATGAAGGACATAATGCAAACATGAATATGAAGTATTTCAGGGGAGGAGAAAAATGGGGCAGCTGTGGTTTATAGCCAAATGAGATACTACATAAACAACGCCAACATAGATGCGCTGCATCATCGGGCTTTTTTAGGTCTGGTTTTGTATTAAGCATGTTGCATGTAAGGTAGACAATAACTAGTGAAATGTGATCCAACAGCCAGGTGTAAGGAGAGAAAGGAAGGAAAAAGAACATAGGGATGCTAAATCCATAAATTAATGCTAGACATCTGTTCAGCAATATGAAAGATTAGAGCAACAAATGTACTACAGCCGAGACTTTAGCTCTTGCTCAGAGAAAAAAAGTGTTTTCAGATTGACGGCTGAAAGAAATACTACTGCTTCACAGCAATCTTTGGACATAAAAATGTATGAATCAGAAAGGACTCGAATTTTGTCATTCCACCAGCAGAGTGATTTTGAAATCGAGAAGGTCTTTTATTAAACCACTTTGGCAAACGAGTTTGAAAAGTGATCTGAGCGATGTCTTCATAGTGCACGTTTTCTTTGCTTCGCTTTAATTGATGAAACCTGAATCTGCGCGCAATAGCTGCCTCAGCACTTGAGGATGGAGCTAACGCAACCATGAACCTCTGTCCTCGTCTACTATATTAGACATGCAAACTGGCTTCACCTGCCGCCCACCCCCACCCCATTCTTACAACAGCCCTGTGCCAGAGCTGTTCGGTCTCTCTATATGCAAATGATGGGGGAAACTGAACAAGGCTATTTTTCTTGAGATGCAAAGAGAGCACGTGACAAGGAAGATCATGCTGCCCATGCCTGAAGATAATTGGCTGCTTGTTTCTTCTAGAATTTGAATAGAAATTCATATTTGATTAAACACCCTATTTTGCAAATATTGAGATGTTGTTGTTCAGCTCTCAACTGTGCAGGTGTGCAAGTATACTTACAGGAATAATAGATGCCCTTTGAGCTGAAGAGTGCATCCCTGCCTGGCTGAATTATTTCGCCAATTAAAGTTTCTTTTTAAAAATGTAATAATTAAATAATTTAATTTGGAACTTTAAAAGTTACTGTTTCATAAAAATAAAAAAAAATACTTCATATCAAATTGTATGAAACGTTTGGCTTTGTTCATTTTTACCTCAATCAAAAAGATCTAGTAGGCACTTGGCAAAAGGTTAAAAAGAGAGAAAGGGGTGAAAGAAAAGCAGCCAACACCTGTTCACACCAGAGAAACAGGATAAAAAGAAAAGACCTACTGCCAGGCAACAGCTACCAGTGCACTTTTACCTAAAGCAAGCTGGTGGTGTTTTCCTAAGAAATAGGCTTTGTTGTTTCGTGAGATCCCATATTATATGAAATGAAAGCAAATATGTGGGAGGATTCATTTTTAAAATTACGAAGCTCACAAGCAGGGACATTTCTACCTTTGTTGCTTTCACTTGACACTAAATGAGCACAAATCCTCCTAAATGGAGTGCTCCTCCACTGACAGAGATCTTTTACCTACACAACTTTCTCTATGCAAAGGATCCCACTCGTCCTTTTACTTCCTAGCTTTGAAATATGATTTGCTTTGAGCATTTATGTACAAAGTCTTGCATGCGCTGTGATGAAAGAGGGGTTTTATTGTGAGTCTCCCT
This sequence comes from Opsariichthys bidens, assembly GCA_037194245.1. NCBI lineage: Eukaryota > Metazoa > Chordata > Actinopteri > Cypriniformes > Xenocyprididae > Opsariichthys > Opsariichthys bidens. The sequence continues at coordinate 7,375,043 of CM074286.1, read as the reverse complement.
GTGATAGTGTGAGAACAGAGAAGATGGGAGGTATCTTAGCCACGGCGGGGCCTTTCAGCACTTCTCCATATAGCGCGCACTTAAAAGCCTCCATCCACTGAGGTCTTTTTAATCTTCAGACTACTAGAGGAACACTGGTTTTGAATGTTCCAATTAATGGAGATTCATTGAAATTAAGTTTGTCTTTTAAGATCTGTCTGTCATTCTTATGCCTCAATTATTTTTTTCATCTAAACAAATAAAAAATACAAGAATCAAAATATGCTTTTCTCTTTTTTTTTGAAAGGATATTGTACTTCCTGAATATGGAGAGATGTCGGACATGTCCTGAAGGTCTCCGCACTCTGACTTGATGAGGGACAAGGACAAGCCTTCATTCCCTGGGTGCGTTGGTGAGATGGAACGATGGTGGCTGAGGTGGTTGGACGACATCTTGGTCCGTAGGCTGGTGGTCTCTCTGGACAAATCCAGAGACTCGGGAGAAGACCTGTCTTTTCCTGGGTAAGGCCCTGTTGGGGCACCTAAGGGGCTCTGGAAAGGGTAGCCCATTAGAGGAAGGGGGAAAGGATGGCGGAAAGAGGGAGGACTAAAGCCCATTGCAGAAGATAAGGGTGAGGGGTGCAGGGAGGGGTGGTGGTGACCCCCGGGTGTGGGAAGAGACCCGGTCTGATCTGAAGAGTTCTTTCTCACTACCAAAGGCAGGGCCTCAGTTTGGTCATTCGAGTTGGGCACCTGCATACTAGCAAAAGTGTCCAGGGGATTAGGAATGATGACATCACCGAAACATTGCAAGCGCTGGTTGGCAGTATGGAAGTTTGGGTTTTCTCCATTGACTGCGAAACGATCAGGGGGCATCTGCAGGGGTGGGAAAACCTGAGGAACTGGGCGTGGAGGCTTAGCAAAGACCTTCACCACGGTGTCCACTACCTGGGACATTGCTGTATTGAGCTCTTGCTTTAGCGTCTCTGCGAGCTGTTTGCCCTCTGCATGCATGGAGGTTGGTCCCTGGCTCTTTCCTCGTGACCCATCACGCTTGGGTTTGTCCCCCGCCGTCACCATGGTCTGCTCCCGAATAAGTGCGCGTGCTCGATCCAAGAAGTGCCCTGGATCCAGGTCGGACATCTCGTTGTCGGAGCGATCTGGGACAGAGTCGTGGGCACGATTGTCCATTCCATCAGAACGCATGCTGTCTTCAGAGATGTTTCCGTCTTCATCGTTCTCAGAGTCAGTGCTGTCATAGATCTGGTAGAACTTCTCTTGCAGCTGTCGGAGCTGCTTCTGCATGTCCTCCAGCTGTAGTTTCAGCTGCCGGCGTTCCTCGTGCTTCTGCTCTTTGCGCGCGGAGACGAGTTGCTGGAAACTCTGCTGCTGCTGCTGTGGCAGTTTCTGCTTGCGCTTGTTTTCCCGGTAGTTCTCACGAGGACTCGGGGGCTGGGCTGCCCCCTCGCGCTCGTTATCACCTGCGCGGAGCGTGACGCTAGGAGAATGGCTCATCCCACGGATGATGTTTTCCACCCGGGCTCGTTTGGCCCTAAGATGCTCATCTGTTAGCCTCTCCATTTCAAATTGGGTCATGGAGGGCCTGTTGAATGGTGAAAGGCACTCCTGAGGGCTGCCCCGCGAGGAGTTGCTGCAAGCATCCTCCTGCTGGATCTCTGAACCGGTGCTCGAGAGGCCACTTCCCTGGAAATTAGGCTCACTGCCTCCATTTTTGGTCAAATTGTTTTTCAGGAGCTGGGAGATGATAGTCGCCCCTGGAAAGGGCATCATAGCGTCTTCGTAAGAGTTCGCCCTCTTCAACAGCTTGCGAAGCACGTTGGACTTCTCGCCGTCTGCGTGCTGCACCACTGAACACTCAACATCTTGCTCGGAACCGTGGGGATTCATGGCACTAAAAAAGGTTGCTTTTGTGCGGGTAAAAACCACAGATGCTTGCCCAACAGTCCTCTTCACTCCTATGTCAACTCTTCTTCTCTTGGTTTGTCTGCTTAAGAGGGATGTGCTGTCATGGTCAGGCATCACTGGAACTGTTATTGTGCCATTTTTGAAAGCCTGTCAGCTGGGCACAGCTCGAGAACCCTGGGAACCTAGCCAAAAAGAAAGGACCGATGAATAATTTTCTTTATATGTCTCGAAGTTTCTTGTGCCCAATCCTAAATGCAATCTGAAATAGTCTGATGTCTTAAAGAACAACACACAATGTATTAAAAAAAGCTTCAAGTCAGTCTACAGTATATTCAATATAAATTGACAAAAGAGGTTAACAACATAAAAAAAAAACACACATTAGGATCAGTTACAAAGTTAGCATTTGAAAATTATTTTAATTGTCTCCCCCCCCCCCCAAAAAAAGTTATACTTTAATCTGTGTAAAGCTGCATGCCAAAAACAGTCTAAATCTCACGTAAGAGCAAGAAACAAATCATACTGCTGTGTTTAGCCAGACATGTCCTGTCACTATTGTGCTCACATAGCCAACTTGCAGGCTTTGTTCACTTTGGTAAGTTTTGAGGTACCCTTGTTTCTCCCCCTCAGTGAAACAGTCACAGTTGATATTTGCAAAGACACTCAGCCTTTAATATTATCTTTAAGAGATTAGCAGACACTTACATCCCCACGTCTATTTGAGAACAAAAAATCCCAATACAACAACTATAATACACCACATTAATTAAATTCTGGCTTTCCAAAACAATTGGTTCGTGAAATGAATTTAAGCAAACCCCTTTTTGTGGATAATGCAGTGTAATAAAGCCTAATTGTACGTTTTACAAGTCTGTCGCTAATTTAAGATCCCCCAACATTATTCTATTCATGGCGCTCAAAATCAGATGATAAAAAGTTCTCCGTGCATAATAAAAAAGCACATATGTAGCTTTGCTCATTATGAATGTAACGCACTGCATCTCGCGCTGAGTTTGACTAAAGTGCTTATCAGTTATTTAATAACGCTTCCTCTAGACATACAAATAAAAATGATCTAAAAGAAAAGAATCACTGTAATAATATAATGTGATATTGTCTTCATAATGAGCAGTACGGCCAGTCGTTCGCAAATATTTAGAATAAATATCTAATATTGTCTAACAAGCACCGTGTAAGACGTATACTGTTCTTCAAGACGCACCAAGTCAGAAGTTTACGTTTAAGATATGGAATAGAGCGGATATACTGCTTTTGCTGTCGCTAAATATAGACATCTGACCAGTCAAGACAAGAAGGCAACAAAATCTGATCGTTTTAGATGTCTTTCACCTCATACGGCCATTGCGTCCTGTGCGCACCTCCCCAAATATTTAAAGCGGTTCAACTTAAAACCAAAAAAAAAGTTGTGATAGAAAGAATACAAAACTAATTCAAGTACATATTTATGTGACCGCACGACTCGGAAAACGCAGCCAAGAAATTTAGGCTATGTGAGTTCTCTGAAATCGCAGTTTTGAACCTCTCAGCAAACCCAGAGAGCCCTAAAAAAAAAAGCTAGATTTGATAAGTAACACTGTATAAGAACTTTTTAGCATTAAAAAACTCCTTGGTTAGAAAGTTTGACATTAGTTCATAATTAATATTTTGCATATTTTCTTCTAAAATTCTGCCTTTAGATGTACACCTCAAACATGAAATATTTATATAAACAGTTCCTTTTCACATTAAACATACTTTGCGGCTCAATAGACGTCGGCAGTTCTTTCCTAAACAAATAATTTTGATGTAACCGTAAACCGTAGCAAAGCTTTGATGTCTCTGGCTTTCACGTCAGAAAACGACGACGACGACGATGATGATGATGATGATGATGTTGATGAAGTATCGCGTCAAGCTGGAGTGTCAGTAAAAGTCAGAGGCTCAGCTAACTCCATTAAAAATTAAGATTCATCAACGGTTCTTTTTAGTTAGTTTCAGCAAAACGACTCCTTATCAAGAAGCTTTACTGTAGCTGTCAAAAAAGAAAACAAAAAAGTTCTTGATATTACATGATCGCTTCTTCAGCTCACTGTTGTCGGCTCTTCAAAGCAGTATAACGAGGCTTTCTAAACAACTAGTTATTTGAGAAAGTTAAAAGATTCTGCAATGACATCAGGCTGGAAAGCCCTTTCTCTATTTGTACGAGATAACAGCGAGCGCGTCCATGTAAATCACATGGAAATTTGTTATTGGCATAAAAACAGACCACTGAGAAAAAAGCAATAAAGAAGTATAAAATGGTCATAAATCTCACGAGAGATGGCGAAGAATAAACGGCAAGTTCAAGAACTGAGCGCAAATGTTCCGCGTCGCCTCTCCAAAGTCAACAAGCAACACAACAAGAACGCATTCATACTTACTTTACAGAAAACACAGAGGTGCAATCCCTCCAAAATGATGCGAATGTAGAACTTGAACTTAAAATAAAAGCAACCGGAGAGCGTGAAGGATAACGCGATACAGCGCATCACATGAAAGTCACCAGCTGTAGAACAAAACTCAGCGCGAGCGCAAATGACAAGGTTACTTACTCTGAAGATGAGAGCGAATTGAGCTTCTTCGCGACAGTGTTACAGAGAATACAGAGGGTTGTTCGCCCCGTGATGAATATTGTAATTTCTCGGGACAAGCGAGAGCGAAGAGAGTGAGATAGAGAAAGAGCTCTTGTGCGCCGCTCCTCTCTCTGCGTGAAAACTGTGTGTCTCAGCGCACGCGGCCAGGAGGAGGCTGAGAGCGCGCGCTCGAACCAACAAGATTCACTTTAAGACGCGGCTGAAGGAAGCAGGAAGACGGCGCGTCATAATCACAGTGATGTAACGCTCGCACCTACCAATAAGAGCAGTCCGCTGGATTTAGAGGAATACAAAACAAGTGAAGTTGAAGACTCCGCTCAAGCAAAAACGAACGATACGGGAACCTTTGTGGGATATCTGTAAGGATATGCACTTTTTAAACAATATATGTTCTCTGTGTGGATTTTGTTAGTCCTTATGAACAAAAGTTGTTTGCGCTGACTGGAATGTATATTTAGACGCACGCTCAGCATGATGCATTTGAAATATAAATCGCACTAATGTGTATTATTAAGCGCAATTGCCATTTTCTATCCAGAAAAAAGTAGCCTAAACACACTTCATTTTTCTAATTAGTACTTTTTTCTTTTTTTAATTTTTTTTTTTTAATATGTAATTCATAAATGCGCATACTATACTTCATCACCATGTTTAAAAATAAGACACAACTCACAACATTCAGGAAATGTGGTATGCAGGGCCCGAGAAGTGACCGCAGCCTCGACCTCGTGCGTGCCTGGGTTCGTGAAAATAGTTTCTCTTGCCAAGGTTGTCTTTGAGCTATGGGCTTCTTTCTACTTAAGACCTTGCTCTTACTTTAGATCCCTCCTCCTAGCCTCCACAGTCAACAGATGAAGGAATATGCCGAAGCTTTGACACGGTCTTACTAATTGTTATAGACGACTTCTTGCATAGATGAATCCGTAAGATTATCCCAAAACGCATGGGAGCCTCTGTTTGGGAAATGTGGCACATATCCATCACGCGTGCTTTTATGATCAGGCAGTGAGGTTTAAAACATAACCAAATTGGTGTAATGCATTTTGTCCTTCGTGAACATTTGACTCAGAACAGTGTATGTTTGGAATAGAATATAAAAGTATTTTTCTTTATGCACAGACTTTCATTAGCACTTGTCTTGCTTATAAATCGCTAAAATAAAGTTCCGCGTTATGGAAGAAGAAGAAAAAAAAACCCCACAGGATTATTTGGACACATTATTTAGAGAGCCATTAGCCAATCAAATGTTGATTTCTCAGCATCCTATCAGGTGCTTCGGCATGTAAGCAGATTTCTCAAAGCCTTAACCTACTTTTAGTCGCTCATTGTTGAAATTAAAAAGTGTGTTCAGAACGTCGCATATATTACTCATTATATTACAAGTTTTTGCCTTTTTCATTTAAAGCCTCGTGCTCATTTGAACGAAATGTGATGTGACACTGTGTGTCGTGAGTAATGATTAAAATATCTTTAATGATACAAAACAAATTGTAGTATATGAGCCTGCATGTAAAATAAATCAAGTAGATCATTTGATACCAGATATATTTAATTGTGGCATTCTATTCGCTATTAAAAAATCCTCCAAAGCACATTTCAGTGTTCTCATTCATTCCAAAGCATGTTTGTGCTGTCAGAGCAAATGACAACAGCGCAGCTGTTTGACCTATTAATGAGATTATTTACTGTAACAGTGTTGATCAAAATTCTTTAATAAATGTAGGTTAAAAAGCCAATCTGGAAATGCATTCAAAACAAAACTTTCTCAACCTTAGTTACTATTATTATTATTATTATTATTAATAATAATAATAACTACTACATTTGATTTAATGTTAAACATATTAATATTATTTTTTCGATTATTATCTACATATGCTGCAGCGTAGTTGCAGTATTTTTAATAACATGCATCCCTCGAGATTTTTACCTGATGGTGAGTGTGTGTTTTCCGACAATCTTTATTCATAACTTTAATAATAATAATAATAATAATAATAATAATAATAAACTTTTCTTCAAGTTTAGAATAGGGTTCACTTTCACAGCAACAAGCCCTTTCTTTTCCTTAAACGAGGACAAAAGGAAAGGCGTGTTGTTCAGTCAGTTTCCATGTCGCAAGCAAATGTTATTGTGAGTGTATAAACGACTGGGAAGGCAGGATTTTTTTCCCTCTTTTTTTTCTGCAATGAATATCTTTTCCAAAACAGGTGTTCCAACTTATTTTGCTAGCATCTTTCCCCAAAGGCACGCTTGGAGTGCGAGCTTAGTGGAAAAATATATGACAACATTAAAGCAGTAGTGTTTGGAGAAGGAAAACGCCTCTTAGGTGTAGAGGAAACCTGTTTATTAACACCGCCACCTCTGATCTCTGGTCACCTTTCTGCTGGACACTCAGTCACTGAATGTCTTAGACTCGCTTGTATTTCGTGAGGGATAAAGTCTAGGCACCTGAATATAATGTCGAATATGATTCGACGTCTGCGGAAACTCATTGATTTCATTTCACGCGACAATTCAGTAGTTGTCAATGCCATTGCCAAGTCGGACAATTGTTGCTTTTAACTGTAGATAGAAAAAAAGAATAGGCCTACTTTAACAAAGAGACGGCAAAATAAAAATAAATAAACGAAAGTTTACCTCAACAAAATGATTACACCGGTTTCTCGACGCTGACTGTTTAAAAAGACACCGTGCTCACCTGCTCTTCCACAGTCCTTTTTTCCCCCACTCAGCTCACAAAGATTACGAGAAAAGAAGGATTTAAAGATATTCGACGCATATAACTAATTTTAACTTCGATTATTAGCCATATTATTATGTACTTTGGGAGTTAAATTCCGATACTGCAACTTCATTGGCTTTCTGTTGTTTCAGCATTCATTCTCCTGAACAGTTACAGTTAGACTTCACTCTATGTACAGACTACACTGAGGGAATTATTGAATGACTTTCAGGGGAGTGACATTTTAAGGACTTTTCTGTCAGAAATGTCGGTTGAAGTTCGTCTCGTGCTTTCCGAATCGTGTTTTGGCGCCCCTAGCGCAGATAGCTAACCGCCTAATATCTTGAAGGTATTTTTAAACGAAATACTAACGATTACTGTGATATATTTATTATGTAAACAAATAATAACACGACGAACGTCAACTCCGATACTTGAGATGCTGTTGCTATGGTGACAGCCTCACCTAATAGCGATTTTTATTTGCTAGCGTTTACATTTAGCGCGCTCTTCGTAGTCAGAGTTTCGATACATTACTTATTAAACGCTGCTGAAAGGTATAAAAAACACTCATCTAAAAAACAAAAACAAAACAATATCTTTTGTTTTCACTTCCAGAATAGCTACGGTAAAGACTAGAAGGGATACGGCTACGGCCACTGGGCATGCGCACATCAATATTGCGTCATTTAATATTTATTTATTGTATTTAATAACTGTTTTCGCAGGATTGTAAGGGTAGGTTTAGGGTTGGGGTAGTAACACATTTTTATAAGTGGCACACTTAATTTACTGTTATTTATCCTGAGGTTTTGCCTCACTTCCGGCCATAGCTGTAGACACAAACGTTGGGTTATTTTATTAACCCCACCGTTGGGTTACACATATTGTCACTATGTTGGGTTATTGACTTAATAGAGTTCGAGTTATCTTGGTAATGTAAAACGGAGTAGGATTTGAGACTTTATTTGTTTACGTAATTATTATTACTCGGGGGGTATTAATATATGTGGGCTAATCATAAACAGTAGGTCTTTGCTTTTTCAAATTTTAAAAAAGAGTTTAGCCCCACAATGACTTTCCATCCATTTTTTTTAAAGAAGAGGTGTATTTAAATTGTATTACACACCTAATTGAAGTGGACACGGCACTTCTGTGGGTAGTTTTGTCTACAGGCCGTCCGGAAATGCAGCTGTCAGAGGTGGATTTCTGTTTTATTTAATGTGTTTTGGCCAGGATGAATTCGGGTTGTTGCGTTTCCAAGATGTATCAGTTATTCATAGTAAGCTGCTGCGGTTTGCATAACTGACTGAGAGAGGGTTTGTATAACTTTAATCCATCCCGCAGTTAGAGCATACGTTTATTCAAAGGACCAAAGTTGATGGCCCAAATAAATTAGCAATTCAGATGCAATATCAACAAACAAGGCAAAAAAAAAGAAAAAAAGAAAAAGAAAATCAACTGGGCTTCATATGTCACTTCTGTGGATTACAGATGTCCTGGGGGCTAGTGGTAAAGAGAGGATCAGTGGGATAGACTGCCAACAGATAAACAGGATCTAATGCTGTGTGGACACTGACGTTGCCCTTTCATGCTGATCTATGACCCGCTACCTGAACCCTAATACGAGACCCCACCGGAGAGATGAATGTTAAAGCACAAACAAACAAAAGTCCTTGAGTATTGTCACACAATAGCAAAGTCTATATGTGCTGATATGGCAACAACATCAGTTTCTTTGTCTCTAGTTGTAAAGCACTGCATAATTGTAGTATTAGTCTTGTTTCGTAATATTCTGTCACGTCTCTGAGCAGAACAGATAATATCCTCCACCTTACTAATCACGCTAAAATTGAAAGGCCATACGAGGCAAAGAGAATAGAAGGAGAGAGATGTAATAAGACTAGATTAGGGGTGGCAGCACACAAGAATAGATATAAAAAGGGGAATATTACTGCACTGTAGATGCTGTTGTGCACAAATTCAGTCAGCTTGCAGGGGCCATCAAGATTCAGGGAGTAGCTATTATTCTACACATTAGCGCAGGCTAGCTAAAAGCTCTTATGCTTGAAGGGGTCTTGGAGGTCTTCAGGAAAAAGGATGTGGCACTAAGAGTGGGCAGTGTTTAAGAGACCCCTGGTACTCTGCGAAAATGGGAGGCTCTCGATGTGACAATGTGACATGCTGGATTCATTTACAAGACTATCAGAGCAGGGAATCGAATATGGTATTGGGACATGGAAATGATGTTACAACATGTAACCATTACCTGAAAAATAAGGAGGGAAAACAAAAGAACGGGCTGATGAGAAGATGCCAGGTAACGGAATATAATGGCTCTAGAACATTTAAGGTGAGCAATATAACAGGAGATATGTGACAGAAGTAAGTTCAGGACTCTTATGGGACTGATGAACCCGTCTGTGCGATCAGATACCGGCTTAATTCCACACGATTATACCTACTGTTTACCAAAACTGTCCCTGCATGGTAAACACTAACAATCAATGCGGTTTCATGAAGCCTTAAAGCAAACACGCTCTAGGTTGAAAGGTCACTTTGGTAGGATCAAAAGAAAGAAAGAAAGAGATCGTTATTAAATTGGCCATTTCTATATTAAAAATCGCCTACTGTTTTAGTAAATGCGGATAGAAAACCATATGTTCTGGAAAACAATGCACTTTCTATATGGGTATTAAACAAAGCTATAGATCATAAATCTCAGTTTGTGTCCATAGCTTAAGAAACAACAGCTAAACTCTTAAAAGTCATTTTCAAATGACATTACTTTTATTTCATCATTATATATTCCAATCTTTTTTCCCCTCATATCCTCCGCATTCTCTTTTTCTGTTTGTTTCAAGGCACACAAAACACTTTTAATTTGTGCAACCTTCAAAAACACTCCAATCTTTCAACCAGTTGCTTATTCCACAGTGTCCATATGTTTTTATTCATTTCTGTGCTGTATTTTTCCCCCTTAAAATTCACTGCCGAGGTCTTAAACTTAACACGTAATTACACAATCGTGAGCCCTGCCTGTGATAAGCTTTTGAATGAATGAGTAGCCACTGAGACTAAATTGCTCTCGCTCTCCTGCTCCCTCCTGTCGCGTCTGGCCGTTAGGTCAGGGTTTGAGGCGAGTTGGCAGTGCGGAGAGGACCAGGCCTGGCCCCGTGCCTCAGTGCCTGCGGGACCCTACCCAGACTGCCACGGCCCCTCTGGCCTTCAGAATGAATAGAGGTCTTCAGACACCAGTGCACTGAACTGAGGCAGCCTTTTCAGCAAACAATCCTATCTGCTTCCTCTCCACTCCAGTCCTCCTGCAACTTCACTGAACTCGTCCAGTTTGTCAGGGGGGCTTATTTTTGTTGTTTTATTTCCATGTTTCCCACTCTGTGAAGAAAAAAAACGACTTAGAATGCTGGAAATGGCCTGGAAAAAAAAAACCCTGAAGGGAGAGGTCCTTTTGAAAGGGTTGTTAGCCTTGATGAAACTGTCAGCTCGTTCTGTGCTTGTGCATCTAAATGAAATGAAAATAAACACGTTGTTGCTATTTAACAAGCAAATTTGCTTAAAAAATAAAAGAAAAAAATCCCTTCTACAGTCTGAGCTGTTGATATACATGATATGGAAAATTGTTAGGAAATCTGAGTGGTGAAATTTTTAGCATTTCGTTCATGTCTAAACACTAAAAATGCTGGGTTAAAAATAACCAAGTTGAGTTAAAAATGGACACACTCAGTGATTGGTTTGTTTTGACCCAACCTTCTGGGTTTTTCTTACTCAACTCAACTATTTATTAAAAATGACTATATTGCTCACTTAAAATGAACCCGAAATAGCTTGGAAATGAACTTTTATTAGTAAGTTTAATAAATAATAGTTAAATAATAAACATTTATTAAATTGCTTATTACATTTTGATTATACACTCTAAAAAAGTCGGGTTGAAATTGGACAAACCCAACGATTGTTTGTTTTTTAACCCAGCTTTTGGGTTAAATGTTTTCCCAACATGCTGGGCAGTTTCAAAATCACTATATGGCTGGCTTAAATGAACCCAAAATAGGTTGTAAATTAAAAATTAGACATAATTACTACACTGTAAAAAAGAATTGTTGGTTTAATTTAGAAAAGTAGCTGGTTGCCTTAAAATTTTGAGTTCAATAAAATGAAAAATTTGAGTTAATACCATGAAGGCGATTGGTTTAATGAATAGAAACTCAAAATATTACGTTATCTGAACCACATTATCTCAGTTGATTTGACCAAAAAAAAAAAATTGTGATAAATCATGATTTTTTTTACAGTGTAGACGCAACAATAATAATCAAAAGGTGAATATTTATTAATAAGCAATTTAATACATCTTTATCGTTTAATTATTATAATTAAACTTATTAATAAATGTGCAATATTTTCAAACATTTTTAGGTTTAGTTTAAGCAAGAAATACAGTCATTTGTAAACAATAGTTGAGTTAGGGTTGTTTTTAACCCAGCATTTTTTTTTTTTAGAGTGTACTGTTGAGTAATTATGGGTCTGATTTTTAATTTCCAACATATTTTGGCTTAATTTTAAGCAAATAAAACTTCCCAGCATGTTAGTCAAACATTTAACCCAGTCGCTATAGGTCAAAACAACCCAAACGCATATTTAACCCAACTTGGGTTGTTTTTAACCCAGCATTTTTTGAGAGTGTACATTGGAATAACTAAAGGTCACAGGTTCAGTTGCTCACTTGATTGTATTCAAAAAGTTCTGTATTGCGAAAGAATTATTTGGCTACTATCTGGTTAAACAACACCATTGCCCTTTAGAATTATTTGTAGCCACATTTTTTCTAACAGTATTTGAGAGTCTGCTAAAGAAGTACTGTTCACATGAGCATCATCAAGCACCAAGAGGCCGTTCAAATTATGCTACGACATATTATTCTGTGTGTTATGAACACTTCAATAGCAAAAAATGGATGACAGAGATACGGAGAATGAATAATCAGAAAAACAATAGACAATTAGTGCTCATCCTCTTTTTTTTGATCAAATTGCTGAACACATAAATCGCTACTGAGACAGTCCTTAGGATTTTTTTCTCCTATAAAAAAAAAACGGGGATGAGGGATTAATTCGAATGTCGAGAAAGTAGGCCAGTCATGGGCTCTACAGCAGTGCACTTAATGAAAATCAATTAGGATTATCCTTATTCTTCCCTCACTGGAATCACAATACACTTTGCCTCTTTCTTCCGATAAGCACGTAAGGAAAAGCCTTAGGCTGTTTGGCCGATAACAAGGATATTACTCTGACATAATATAGTGAAAATAAGTATATAATTACTAATTAGGCTTATGCTCACTCTACCTGAATGAAATTTGTCTTGAAGGAGGACATGATACCTTACTTACTATATGGCAAATGCAATGGTTAATGTCTGATTATGTTAATGCACTTACTAATATGTCTATTTCTGACTGTGGATCAAATAATGCACTGTTCAAATGGACTCAAGCGGTAATCTCGTTGATTAAGGGCGGAGCTACATCAGGTCACTGCTGTAAGCAACAATATCTGCATTTATTTGCAGAAAAGGAGATTTGTGCCCATTTGATTCTTGGAGTTTAACCATGTTAAATGAAGAAAATGCTAGGTGTAGACATTCATCACAAAAAATGAACAATGGAATCATCATAATTTGGACAAATCAAAAGCTGGCGTGGCGTCAAAATCACAAAATAATTTTACGATTAAAATTATAGATCGGTTTCAGATGCCTTCAAAATGTCCAATAGTCAAAGGGAAAACTAGAGACTCATTTCGCTGCAAGGTTTCCAGGTTTTGCTCGGAGTATACTGCATTTATTTGGGTCATTTTCCATGGCTTGGTAAAACGGAGAGGTTTTTTTGGCCACCCATCCACCATATTAAGCACCCCACCTGCTGATGATTACCCATAAACACTTCTTTCTGCTGAGATGTACCTGGCAATTAGTCTTTGAAATGCCCCATGCTTGATTTAGCTTAGCAGTACAGGTGAATGGCGATGCACTCAAACTGCTCGACCTCTCGTGGTGCTTTGCGGTTTGTTTACAAGCTTTTTTTTGGCGCTGAAATGAAAAACGAGAAAAAAAAAAGAAAAAGAAAAAAAAAAACACAGTGTACGGGATGCTTATAATTATTCTCCCAGAAGATTTGCTTCCATAATTACAATGTGATACTGACATTTGGAAAATGCATAGAGGTCTGCTCGGAGCTGCCGCGCAAAATATAAATACGTGTTATTATAGTTTGTAATCTGGCCTGCGTCATAAGAAAAAATGACAGCGCAGTTCTTCAAAGCAGCGTTAGTTCAAAAACATGAGTGAAACAGGATAAAACCATGTGGGTTTTTTTGCTGAACACTGGTGCGGACATGCACAGAAAGCAGGACATCTGGCTGGTGTACAGTGGCAACAGGTATTGTTGTTTTTCAATGGAATCTGTGTTAGTAGGCCTGATTCCACTTTCACCTCTGCTGTTAGATACAATATAAAGAAAGCTTCTACGAATCGTCACGTGGGATTTCGTTTTTCTTTATCTAAAAAAACCCCCACAATTACACCGTAAAAAATATCCAGTTAAATTTATGGTAAAAAAAAAACCCTGGCAGCTGCGGTTTCCAGAAATTCGCTGTAAAAAATACTGTGACGATGTTTCCAGTTTTACAGGATGCCTGAATGTTTTACAACGCATAACCGTATATATTTCATTAAGTGATATAATGTTAATATACCTACTTTAACTACCAAAATATGCCTTTTTTCCCCTTAAAATGTACTTATAACTACTTTCATAATACAGGTGGCACAATAGAAAGCCACAGAGTTCATAAAACACAGTCAATACTCATTCATAGACATTCCCCAGGGTCATACAAGCATTTCACATTATAAAGCAGTGGTTCTCAAACCGGTCCATGAGTCGACTTGAATAAATACAATTGAATAAAAGGTTACACTTTAGAATGGGGAACAATTCTCACTTTCCTTATTAGCTTGCATATTGGCTGTTTATTAGTACTTATAAAGCACATATTACACTCTGCATGATCATATTCTACATCCCTAAATCTTACTCCATTCCTAAACTTAAACGCTACAACAACTACCTTACTAACTATTAATAAGCAGTAAAATAAGAGTTTACTGAGGCAAAATCCGCAGTTAACGGTGAAAATGGGTCCCCCTACCAATATATACATGTACATTTTTATATAAAATAATGATATGTAATCACATAATTGACAAGGAGCCCTGTACCATTGAACTATTTAACTGATTAATCAGTTTATGGCAATGAATTAAGTGACTTTTGTGGTTTTATTACTGACAGTTATATGTAGTGTTTGGTCCAGCCTCTTAGCTAGTGAACAGCTGGCTCATTTAGGTTTATTGGTTAAAACGGCTAAATTGTTTTAATGAAATAAAGAAAACTGTAGCTTGTAAAATTGTGTCTTTCAGTATATCCTCTTTATTTTTCAATGCAGAAGTGAGGTGTTTTCTGCGAATGTGTGAGACTTCCCATTTATCGGGGAAATAACAAGAAGAATATCAAAGTGTAGCAAATGGTTAAGACGATACATTAAAATAATATACCAGTTTGCGATATCAAACTGTTTTTTTTTGTTTTGTTTTTCACAGTACTTACAATTGTTTATAAAGCGATTGGAAGTTTACCCCAAATCTGGCGTGTTTCACAAAAGCTTAGCTTCTATTATTTGATTGTATTTTTGTACGGCGACAATATTCTATAATAAAATGATCATATAATGATGTTCTCTCGATTTTATTAGAAGGCGCTGTCGGTAAATCCGAGTCTTCCAGCGAGAGGTGATAATGGATGATGGAGAGAGAGGGTGTGGGGGAGAAATTAAGCATGTGTTGTTCCTTATGTTAAGGTGATGTGTTGTTCTGCTCATTACCAATGTTTGACCATATGACACGCATCATCTGAGAGTAATGCATTATCCATGAGCTCAGCCTCTCCAAGGAGCCAATCGACTTTCTCAACCTGCTCCTTCTGGAGAAAAACAAACAACAGGTGCAAGTACCCGTGTCCTCCTCTCTTTCATGTCTTACTCTGTGCGCTGCCATCTTACGAGTGCGAAGGGCCGCATTGTTGCAGCGGCGAGAGCAATTTTTCAGAATATAGCGTATTTTGACACGTTAGCCTTTAATCCTTTTTATCTGAAGCTTAACTACTTGATCTTAATACATTTCCTTCCCCTTCCATTTCCGTACACCTGATTTATGAACTTGCAGACATGCATTTCGCTCAGGTATAAAAGGAGACCCCCCAAGCCATAAAGCTGCATCCTTCGTTTAAGCTCTCAAAGACTTCCTAAAGGAAAAGAGTGGTCATTTCTGCTATAAATCACCGCAGCACATGAGTGGAGGGCAGTGCGCACCTTGTCCGTACACCATCGTGAAGCGTTAAGTAAACCATAACATCCTGCATATTGTGTGTCAGAGGCAGGAGAGGTCACTTCCCTTCGTCTGCGCGTGTGAGCACGTGTCTGAGCTCTGTCTTCAAATGGGTCTGTCCACTTAAGCCATTATGAGGAAGAGCTTTTTCTCTCTGTTAGTGACTACTTCCTGTCTGAAGAGCTAAATAGGGGAAGTGGTCATTTAACAGAAAGATGGGCCTCTCAATGTCTAATTTTGCAGTGCTTTGTCTGGTGCAGCACTGGTACCTGGGGACTCATTTTGGCTTGAAAAATAGTCCCTGCAGGCAAGGCTTGTGTTTTTGGAACAGAAAATACGTGAAGACTCCCTAATTACTACAGTATGCTCTGATGCCTGATTCTGTGCGTAAAGAGGCATTGCAAATCAACTCAAGTTTTTTGATGGTTGAAAGTCAAAAGTCACTTCACGCGAGCGGTTTTTAACTCATGTGCCGGGACACTTTAATCAAACACAAAAAAGTGTTGAAACTTAAAACACGTGATATCTTTTATTATAAGGCACCAAGGCTAAGGTTTTATAAAATTTATTTAAAAAAAAAAAAAAAAAAATAGTGCAATCAACTGACAATTGTGTTCGTCAAAGTCGGCATAAAAACAAAAGGTATGATAGTCTTTTCTTCCCTTTTGTGATGTATAAACTAGTGCTGCCAAATCAATTAATCACGATTAATTGCAACTAACATAAAAGTTTGTGTTTAGATATAGCATATTTATATGTAATCTAATACACACACACACACATATATATATATATATATATATATATATATATATATATACACATATATATATTATGTAAACAAACTTTTATGTTAGATGCGATTAATCACGATTAATCGATTTGACAGCACTTGTACAAACGTCTTCTTAAACGAGAAAAATGTAGGCTGGGACTTGATTTAGTCTATGGAGAATGACTGGATGGCTGTGGTTTGCTATAGCTGTGAATTCATGCGAGTGAGAGATTGCAGTATTTCATAAAAAATAAGAAATGTCCATTTTAATTTCATGATGACTAACTTTTTTTTTTTTGCATTCTTGCACCAATACAAATGAAACACAGCCTTAAAATGCTCTGACAGAGTTTATTTAATCGACATCGCCGTAACGCCATGAAACAGACAGCACAGCGAATAGTCCAATTCCTGAACACCACTTTTTAGTCACTCTAAGTGAATCAAAAACACAGCTCAATATGTGTAATGCAATTCGAACGAATGGCTCATTTAAGAGTCAGCTTTTGAACAAATTGGTGGTGAAGCAAAAGTAGTGAGATTGTTGAAGAAATAACTTTTATGGGCCAGTTTCTTTTTAACAACTTACTGTGTTGCTGTATCTAAGATTCATGAGACTGAAATAATAGTTATATAAGCTATTGTAAATGTAAAAGATTACGACTTTGATAGTAGTGGGCCTGTTTTATAAAAATGAATGAATGTAATACGTTTTTTTTTTCTTGTTTGTTTAGAATTGTGGGTAACAACACTTTAGAATAATGTTCCATCATTAATGAATAACTACACAGGAACAAATGAGTAAAGCAGTATTAACATTTTAGTAAGTACTTTTAATGACAAGAAACTGATTAAAACATTAGAAAGTAAGAGCGCTCAGTTGAATGTGGTAGTTTACTATCAGCTTATCAGTAAGTACTATTTTTATACCTCCCAGAGGACTACGAAGAACTACTATATAAAGGTTCAAAATGAATGTTAATAATGCATAATGTAAAATTAATTTTAAAGTGAAGGTCATGGTAACCTATTCGAAACGACTCAAGTGTTACCAAATCCTTCAGGAAGAATGACTAATTATTTGGATCAGTAGTCTAAAGTCAAAAGCATCTATGTTACTACTATGTTATTACATGTTAGTACAGTATGACTACAGCCTTCTAAAGGAATTACTAATTATTTGCATCAGTAGTCTAAAGTGAAGATCATGGTAACTCACTAGGATAACTCAAGTGTTACCACATCCACCACAAGTAATTACTATCCAAAACCTTAAAAAATCTCAAATGCTTCAGTCATTACTTGGAGGTTTTCATGCTTTTCACTTTAAAACACTGATCCAAATAATTAGTGTTTGGTAATAGGATGTTGTAACACCTCATGTCATGACTAATGGGTTACCATGATCTTCACTTTAGAATTAATTATACATTATGCATTATTCACATTAATTATGAACTTGTATGTAGTAGTCCTCTGGGAGGTTTAAAAAAATGGCAGTTATTGATTAGCTAATAGTGATCTACATCAGTCAGCTGAGCTCTATTGCTTACCATTTCATTAATTAGAGTTTCTTGTTAGTAAATAGTAGTTACTAGAATGTTAATATTGCATTACTCATTTGTAGTTATTCATTAATGACGGAACAGTATTCTAAAGTGCTACCATTGTGATTTAATAGACCTGTGAAGGCTAATCATGGAATGGTAGGCTATTTGTCTTTTCTTTTCAAAACTGATTTATCATTTTCCACAAAATATTTCTTTGTTAAAAGTACTAACAGAATAATTAATGAAAGCCTTACACCAGTTTTTTTTAAACAATGCCCACCGCAGCTAACTGGGAAGAAACAATTCTAACAGAAAAACGGATCACAGCTGTAGGACACAACTTGAGAAAAAAAATAAAAAATCTTTAGTTCTGAGTAGATCAAACTTTCCAGAGAGTGAGAATGATTTCAAATTGTCCCCAAAGAGCAGATTTTCCCTTGATCCTTAACTATGGGTTGAGGACAGTCACTTATGTATGAAGTTGTGACAAGCCATAATCCCTGGTGATCATATCTCATAAAATAGAACAGAGAGAAGAGGAATCAGTTTGGAGCATTGGCCCATCTGCCACAATCACCCCACTCCAAATGACTTGGCATCAGCGTTCCCTTTCAGCTCACAAAGACACAGAAGTGCCCGATATCTTGACCCACTTCATTGGTTTGGCCTCTATGAGGACGTCAGCTGAAATGCACCAAAGAATCGATCGCTGTTTGACTAAGGAGAGCCCGTTTTTGTTTCATACTTTGTTTTAAGATTCTGTGGAGAGGATGCAAGTGGAACGAACAGAGGACAGGAAGGATGTTAAAGGGGATTATGTATGTGTGGCATAATGGGCTGGCTTACTCAAACAGACACTAGCTTCTTTGGATTCAGTCAGTCATGTATAATGGGGATGACACCCAGTTTATTTTGGATGATGAGGTAATTTCGAGTGGTGGCTTAAGAAAAGAACTGATAGATTGTGTAGCGATAACCTTTTTGTTCATCCTATTATGGGGAAGTGTTGGTGTGTAAACAGAGGAAGAACCGTGTGTCTTCCTATTATCGTCAACCGCCATAAAATGTTATGTCATGAGAAAATAAAAGATTGAAGAACATGGTAATCTTTCATTGTTCTTTGCTCCTAGGCCTTCGTCTCACACTCTATACCCGATTCATTTGAACCTTTTGGAACGCAAAATGTTTCATTACAATTAAACAGATCATTTTTCAATATTTGGGTGACCTCCCGAGCCTGACAGCAAATTTCACCATACATATTTGCGTGGTTAAGCACAAGCTAGTTTTAATAGTCATGTTTTGATATAATAAGTAAACATCTGTCACATCAGAATCATTAAATGACACCAGGGAGGCTCAGTGCATATGCCTCACATAATGCATCTAAATGAGACAACAAACATGCCTTACATAATGTATTTTCAACTTTATTTTAGTCTCATATTCAGTGTTGGGGAAAGTTACTTTTAAAAGTAATGCATTACAACAATGCGTTTCTACCCAAAAAAGTAACTAATTGTGTTACTTGGTTACTTTTTTTGAAAAGGAATGTGTTTACTTTTGTGTTACGTTTTCTCACCTGGGCTGGGTTTGCTTGTTTTTTAAATACCAACAAAAAAATTCTATTTCTGGCTAACGTTAAGGTCTTTTCACACCAAAAGTGAAGCCTCAGGCTGGAGGAAAAGCACATTTACACCTGCACAGTAGAGGGCGCAGCTCAAAGAAAGCTGTGCTGCCATTCTGGATTTAAGAAGAATAGGATGCAGGAGGAGGAAGTTCAACACTCTTATTTCTACATCTAATCTAAAGTATTTTTGCTTGTTAGTGCGGTTGAATTTGAACATTGAAGGTCGGCAGCAAAGACATTGGTTAATGAAGTGAGATTAAATACATAAAGTATATTTTGCATTACTTTACTAGTTACTTGAAAAAGTAATCTGATTACATAACTCAACTCGGCTCATATGATATGCAATGTGTTGCTTTCAGAAAACAAAACTTTCTGTTCTCATTAAATGTGCATGACAAGACGAATGTAAGAATTGTTCTACATATATAGTGTCATATTATTAGTAGTATTAATATTATTTAAATCAATAAATTAAACATGTCAAACAATTTAAGTGTCTGATGCTTGTTTTTGTCAAAGATGTTCAATAACAGAAATAAAGGGGCATTTATTGTGCATAAATCATTATTTGTAATAAATTTGGCATATCATTTATTTTCCTAATGTAAAGTCAAGTGTACACCATCTCCAAATATTATTTATCATAATAATATTTTCGAAATTCTCTAAAATCTGGGTCAAGGATGCAAAGGATCTCTTGAGCAGAGCCAAAATGTTGCTTCTCAGCAAAGTAAATGGATTGTGCCAAAAAGTGTCAATTAGTTTTAAAAGGCCCAAAAAAGCCCGCACAATGGTCCTCTTAATGTATGTGAACTACACTTACCAGGTGTCCTTTTTGTTTCAAACGGTTGCCTTGTTTCATGTGAGATTGAACGGTTGGAGTGGTTTAGAGTATCTTTTCCAACCATTAGTCATGGCTAACTCATTAAAACAAATACTTGATTCTTCACCTTTAAACCCATTCTTGTTAAAATAGATGGAATAACTGAGGAGATTCAGCCATCCAGCAAGAGTCCGCAGTGGGAGGAAGAGACCGGTGGCCATTTCTGAGAATTAGCTGGATTGCTTCCTCTTTTGTAACGTATCTATTGTCTAAAGGAGAAATATGGTTTGTTAAAGCAACACACAAACGTATTGAAATGATTTGACGGAACAATGAAAGTTGTAGTTGTAGACACTTCGATGGAGTATTGTTGTATTTCGAAGGCAGTGAGCACTTCCATCACAGACTAATCTCTCACAGCAGACTGAACTGAAAGTGCTACGTTATCCTCATTTCTCGTTTCACTTTCTGAAAGTACATAATAAACACAGTTTAAGGGTCAAGTGGGTAATATATATTAGACTGGAATGCACCTTCTCCTGGACAATAGAGATTTCCCATTTCCCATGCTCATGCCCGGATGTCTGTACACACCAGTGCCTCACAATAAACATGCATAATGTTTTTTATTTATTTATTTTTTTCATAAAACGATAATCACTCAAATCCTGATTTTCAATCCCTTGGCTCAAGCCGACAGTTTAAATAAAATCACTCCAATCCCACGGGTAGGAGAAATGAAAAGGACAAGGATTAAAAATGGTCAGACCTCTTTCTTCTCTCCTACTCTCCCTGGCTCTGGATTGGATCACGACCCTTCTGTGTGTGCAGCTTAAGAGCAGACGGTGAGCTTTCACTTTTTTTTTTCTTTTTTTTTTTTTTTTTGTGGAGCAGGAATGGGCTTACAGTATTTACTGAGGGACTGGGGGGAGTGTGTGCAACATGGAGCCTTAATTCCATAATCCCACATCATTAGGGTTAATAGGAGACGGGCCTACAGGAAGCAAGAGCACGGAAATATTTTCAGACATATTGGAAATTTGGTATGGCAGTTGATTTAATATCCATATATACATACATGAAGGGAAATTAATATAGTGGAACACTGAGGGCAACGAAACAGTGAGGTGCTAAATCACAGGATATATGAATTTAAAAAAAACAACAAAAAAAACATGATTTGATCTATTATGAAGAAATAAACCACTAAAGATCGTGCATTACAGTGATTTTAACATGGGTAATGGTGATAAAAGAGAATAAATTATTGAAATTATTAATATACAAATTACAAAATACATGGTAATTATATTTTATAAAGTGAATAATAATAACAATCTATAACTATCAATAATATTAATATACAGTGTTACTAATAGATTCAAAATAATCATTAATGCTTTATTATAAATAATAAATACAATTAAAATGATTAATAAATATTATTAATATGAATAATTTATTATTATTATCATCACTAGTATTATTGTAATGGTTGGTGGTGTGCAGTTGTCCATAAACTCAGGTAGGTGTGTATTTAAGATCATTTTTACAACATCACAATTTAGAACAAGTTTTTCATTTTCCAAGCGCTTTCGAAAAATGTAGGGTGCTTTGGAACTTGTCATAAACGCGGTTCACTTATTTCAAGCTCATCTTCAGACAACAGTATTTGTTTATTTATTTTGTTATTGCAGATCAGTCTAATTAAAACTTTATCCATAATCTCCAAGCCTCATTTACATACTATATAAATGGAGCATTGTCTTAAAGCACTGTACTCATCAAGATACAATCGACAACAGCTAAGTCCTTAAGACACTGCGAGTAATTACAGTAAAGGTTAATTAAATGCTTTGCATACTTTAATAATAGATTGTGCGAGCTGCTTTACATTGAATTAACACTGAAGTAAACTGCCCAAGTCATCGACAAACAAACAATATATGAATTTCGTGAAGAAATGTACAAAACCTATACACAAGAAGTTTGAGGTTATGAGCGGATAATGGGGGAGAAGTAGAAATAAATGTACCATTTATAGATGTTCTTTAACATAGCATTATTTGTGCTAAAAAGGTCAAGGATGTCTATATATTTTCGTCTCCCAGCTTAGAGAGCGGGATGGATGGATGGATTGGGGGACGGGAGAGGGGAGAGGGGGGGGGTCCAATCTTCGAGACATCTGTCACAATTTACAACTTGTATGGTTTTTTTTTTTTTATAAGCTGTTGATTTCTTGCATGACTGCCCAAGAACTATGATGTTAAAATGTAGCCTACATTGCACAGGGCCACCCCTTATGAGACAAGTAATCTTCCCCCTCCCTCGCCTCTTAATGTGAACTTTATCATGGTTGTATGTTGTGGCAAAATCCCTTTCATCGGATCCCCAGATTAAGGCATTATTCAATTTATAGATAATACAGTAAAACAATGAAAAAGCCCCTTAAACACAGGACAGTGGGTGCTTCAGATCTAGGCCTGCCGCTTGTGAAACTTTCCCAGGACAGTCTCCCAGGACAACCTTATGTAGGCCCTCTCACTAGTGTTTCTGTTACTTTCAGTAATTCTATATTTACTATATATATATTTACTAATATACACACACACACACAGTCAACCCAAACATTTTTCAGACACCTTCAACATTTGACACATTATCAGAGTTTATTTGCTCTAGTTTAGGTTGACCAATTACGAAGCAATGCTTAATTTTGTTCAGTCTGTGGTGTAAAAAGGTCACATTAGCAATTAAAGAAAAACACTTAAGCAAAACATGGTCAGGTCAAAGTGTCCAAATAATTTTTGGTCCCAAATTTCGATAAATTTTAATGGTAGTCCACTGAATGAAAAAAAAATTATTTTGCTTTCCTCACTAACATAAACGAACTTTAGTGTCCTGCTCCCACTAGTAAACAAATGCCAAAAATGATAATATATAATATATATACAGTCGAACCAAAAGTTATATTATTTTTTATATATCTTTTTTCATTTGACTGTGTGTATGTGCGTATGTATGTATATATATGTGTGTATATATATATATATATATATAAATGTATTTTAATTATATATTACTCATATTATTATTTATATGTAGATATATGTATTTATATTTTTTATATATATGTATGATATATATATATTGTCAAATCGATTAATCAGTTAATTATATACATATACACACAAATATCCAATATATATATGCACAAGCAAGCAAATATATATATATATATATAGAGAGAGAGAGAGAGAGAGAGAGACAGAGAGAGGGAGAGAGAGCGATATGTATGATCTTCTAAATCTGCAAATGATAAAAATGGCCTGACATGTTACATCACCTGTAACGTGTCACTTGCTACAGTCATGCTACTTAGTCACTGCTTTAGTTACTCCCCAAATTTGGTTGAAAGTTATAGTAAAACCACAGAACGACCCAAGAGCAGAGTGCGTGTTCACTGAGAAGATCTGAGATCGCATGCGTGATTATAGTGTGAATACGGTAAACGCTATCGTCAGACCTTAAGCCTGCTTAGATACAAACATTGCTGAAATCCTTATCTCTGTCTCTCTCGGAATCTGTCTCATGGCCATCTGTTCTTGTTTCTCTGAGAAGGAGCTTGGCGTTCAAAGCGTTCATTAGAAAGTAAAAGGCTTTTTCTACTCTAAATCTTCTGCCGTGGCTGTGTACGAGGGTCATGGCTTTAATATCCTCTGCAGTGGCTCCTCTTACTCCTGGGCATATGTTAGGAGTAAGTTAGCATCTGCTTCTTGAGTAAGGATCTGGGATGGCCTTCTGTGCCAAGGATTCTCACATTCAGGACTGCCAGTGAAGGCTAAAGTGTGTACGCCAGCCGCTAGAGATGCTGGTCAACTTTTCTTTTTTCTGATTTCACAGTACATATACAGTATATATATATTTATACGTAACTATACATATATACTAATTATATATATACTGATTATACATATACATACATACATACACACCCACATACACACACACACACACACACACACATATATATATATATATACTGTATAAAGACAAAAGCCTCCCAAAGACAGCAATACATGATTAAATTAGTAAATTTTGAATAATTTACTGCCATTTTGGCATATCCTATTTTTCACTATATGTATCCTTATTATTCATAATATTCTTTTATATACCTAAAATATCAGTTAACCAATCATTTATCTTAAATTTGACTATGTTATATTTTATTCAACATATATATCTGTATTCTTGAGTCTGCTTGTTTAAGCTCCATATAATCCACATTTAACCTTATAGTCTCTTGTAAATGTCTAAACCTGATCTGGTGTAAGTGTGAGCCTGTGTCTGAAGACAGGTTCCCTCTATCTTTGATTTATCATGTTATATTTCTGCGGTTGTTATGAGTGATCAACCGTTAAGAGGAATAAAAACCACATAAGCTCATCAATAAGTTTGTTTTGCAATTCACTGTGACCTCACAGTTACTGAACCTAAACAATCGAGCTTGACAAAACTACTCATTTTAGAAGTAAATTTCAGACGGCACTTAGAAGCTTTTGCATCTGAAGTGTTCATATATATATATATATATATATATATATATATATATATATATACACACACACACACACACACACACACACACAAGTATAGAAGTACTTACGAGTATATATTTATAGACTAACATGCTTGCAGTTTTCACCTGTTATTTAGTTCACCTTTTAACACCTTAAAGCAAAGCACAAAGAGCGTGAGGCAAAAGTAAATCCAACAAACATTGCCCTCTGACCCGACCTTGACCTGTCAGCAGCCATTAGCAACGGTCTACAGATGAACCCAGACCTGAGGAAATGCTCTGCAGTGCGTGTGAGTCATTGGCAGGAAAAAACGCTCACATAATGTTTCTGGGAAGTTCGACTTCAATAAAGAAACCAGCAAAATGGACCAAAATATATAGAAACAATGATGTTAATCGCTGGCTGCTCAGAGGTTTAATACAACAACTTTATCAGAAACCATACTTTAGGTAAAGCTTTGGGAAGCTTTGTGCAAATAAGAGCAAAACCTTGCATGTCACTGACACAGAGCATTGCTGTTATGGACAGGCTTTGAGCTCAGATGGAAAAATCACATGAAAGAAAACTGCATCTATAATTAATAAGGAAGAACTTAATTATTATGCATGTTTGATAGAAATAAAAAAAAAATCCATTAGAGACAAAAAGAAAAAACACACAGTTTGAGCTGCTTTTAAAAAGTCTTATTACAAAGACGTGGAGAGGGGGCACTTGTGCTTTTAGTCTTAATTTAGAGAAGTCTGTTAAGGGTCTGCTCCTTATGTGCAGTACTTTACCATCATTGTTCAATCCTCCATTGCTTTATGCATACATATGAATCCTGCCTGAAAACATAATCTAATTACCATAAATGGCCTTAGATTATGAAGGTCACTTTTCCCCACTATGAGCAAAAAACATTTCACATTTACCTTGCAACAAAGACGTAAGGAATAATAATTCAAAGAGGAGTGAGCGCGCTGTGCTCTTGCCAAGGCCACTCAGGACTTGTTGACTGCAATTAAGTTAGTGTTTTATTCTTCATGGGGTGAATCTCTAAATATTCTGCACTTGAGGGTCTTTGGGGAAAAAAAAAATTAACCTCTATTAAAGTGCTTATCCAGTATTCTGTGACAAGCGACTGTAGCTTAAAGTGTAACTTCGCCGATTTTCTAACCGTGATGTTGAACAATGTTTACTCATTCTCTGTTATCTGGACTAAGAAATTCCTGTTTATTTGCCCGCAAAATGCGTCATTTCCAGCTCCAGGTTTTTTGTGAAAACTGGGTTTATCACTGAAAATTGCATCATACCAAAGGCTTTATATGCTGTACAGAAAAGACGTTGCACTCATATTATTATGAATGGGAGCAATTGCAACGCACAATATGGCGCCTTCGAAAGAAAACAGCCAATCGACGATTGGTAAAGTCATCGTGTCACTGCATCTGCAGTTAGAAGCTCCGGTTCCTATAGAAACAGAGTTCTGAGACGCACACGCTTAGGACTGCGCATGTGCATTAGCTTGGTCAAGCCTGAAAAATGCATTTTTTAAAAAAAATAAACATAAACATAAAATGAAGAATCAATTCATTAATTTAATAATTCAAATATAAAAATGTATATAAATAAATCACTTTTTATATGGGCAAATTAATACACATATATAAAGTTGTTTATTTAATTCCTGTTTTAAATGTAGTTTAATAAAACAATAAATTTAAAAAAATCTTTTTTGAATGTATAAACAGATGAATTTGAAATGGGTTATGTAATTCATTTTTTTAAAGTCTAGATTAATGAAACAATAAAAACTGTATATTAGTAAATCATTTTAAATGCGCATTTAAATCCCTTTTTTAAAAAGAATTCGGCAAATGCTTTTCTCTCTCTATTTGACAGGTTCAGGCAACGCAATCACGCAAAATGTCAGGGGAATCTGAACGTGTTTTATTATTTATATACATTTTTATATTTCAACTATTAAATTAATTAATTGATTCTTCGTTTTATTTTTATGTGGCACTCCTGGTCCTCCATAGTTTAGAAGCAAAATTTGTTGTTGTCAGACTTCATTGATGATTTCAAACATGAAATTTAATTGTAAGCTTGACCAACAGTTTGAGTATTTGACGTTTCCCCATTCAAAGAGATCGAAGCTGCATTTGCATACCCGAGAGGAGTTTCAAAGATGGCCGCCGAGTGAAATGACTTGTCTTAAAGGGACTTTGGTCATACTATCTTTAAACAGCATTATGGTAAAAATTGAAAATTTTTACAAAAGCTTTCTTACCTGTATACGTGACGGTGTTTTGCTTTGGGCGGAAGGGCAATTTCTTTCAGTTTTTTCCCTCTGGCATAAATGACAACAAACGGTTTTTCCGATTTTCCGTTGTGGCATTCCCTCCATATTTACGATTCTTTGCAGCCTTTATCCACTCCCTGCAACATGCTGGATCCTTCACTGGAAACTGTTTACTCTTTGAATTCTTGCTCCTAGGAACAAGTCGACACCATTATGACAAAAAGTTTGCTAAGCATTATTTCCTACTAATTTTCTACAGTGCATTATGGGTGTTGAAGTTTTCCTACCAACTTGGCAAAAGGAAAGAAAACAGCCTTTCTTCTCTGTTTTCTCTAGTCAGGTAGCACAGATATCATTTTATTGTCCTTTTCACCTCTCAACTCTACATGCAGTCAAGTTGTATTGAAAAGGAAAATTTAAGTGCATCAATATCTTCAATAACCTGCATTTGCATTAGAATTACTTTCCATTTTACCTTAAACTATACATTTAGGTCATTGTAAAGTATAAGTTACACAGTTAAAAAAGCACAGTAACAATTTTGCTTAACATCTTTATTATTACCATATCAGTTCTTTGAATCAATAAAAGTTTACTGAAACCTGTCGACGAACAGTCCCATAGACAGAGGCGTAAATGTCTATATATACACATATTACCCTTCAAAAGTTTGGGATCGTAAGATTTTTAATGTTATTAAAAGAAGTTTTGTCTGTTCACCAAGGCTGCATTTATTTAATTAAAAAATACGGTAAAAACAGTAATATTGTAAAATATTATTAGTGTGAGAGTGTGAAAAGGCCTTTAAACACTGTGAAAAGATTTAATGTGTGCTTGAAATGATCTATTTCTACATGATCTAATGACACATCTTGAATGTTTAAATGCATCTTTTTAAGTGAAATTTAGAGCCAGGGAAGATGTTTTGCATGTAAAATGTAAAATCATTTACTCACCCTCATGCTGTTCCCAAACTGTGTGATTTCGTTTTCTGTGGAACACAAAAGGAAACATTTTGTAGAATGCTCCAACAAATTATGAAAGCCCATTGTATGGACAAAAACATTTCCAAAAAAGTATTTCTGGAAATGAAACAAATTAATTGTTTAAAATATTTATCATATCATAAAGAGGTGTTTGAGCATTGTAAAACTCATTATTAGGTCAAGTATCAAATAATATATGTAAATAATGTAAAGTATAATGCTTAAAAAAAGTGTAAAAGTTCATGTTTATCTTATTTATTAATTTTTTAAACAACCATAGGAATAGTTTGAAGAAATAGTTTGCCTCAAAATTTTCATTATTCACTGAAAATCTTAACATCAACCCTGGCGTGTTCATGAGGGAAAAAATGATTACTGAACTAATCTTTTGGTTGTAAATTAAGTTGGATCAAAAAATGGCGTTGAATGATTTGGTTAATGAGTTTAGCTAAACGATTCAATTTGAGATAGTGCTTCGTAAGTTAATACTTGTGAAAATAACTTGAGAAATCTGATATACTCAATTTACAGGTAATTGTTGCAAAGATAGCAGATTTTAAGTCATGGCAACTTAACATTTTACTTAAATAATTAAACAAATTCAACTCGATAAAGCCATGCAAACTGTTGCAGTCATTCCCCGAACCCTCATTTTTTCAGTGAGGACATTTTCTCTCTCCTCCAAAACGAAGAGATTAGTGTGAATAAATAGTGGAGAAAAGGGACTCAGGTGCATGTGGTTTGGGTGATCTCACCCCGTCACACATGAGCACACATGACAAAAGTGCCCGAGTGCTGGCAGGCCATCAGACCTCTTTGTCTTGTGTGTGTGGGAGTGTGTTCATGAGACTTTCCAGGCCATGCCAAGTTAAGGAGGTTTGGGCCAACACCTCCTGACAAGAGCAGATCAGCGTGGAGAGAAGAGAGTAGATCGCTCTTACTCTGATCTCGCTACCTTTCAAAGCATTCACGTGGCCTGGTCTGCCAGGACCATTGCAGTGACTGCAAATATGTTTTTTATTTTTCATCGTATTGTAAGTAGGAAATTCAATTACTTAAGACTGAATGTTGTAGCTTCTGAACTAGGAACATTCTTTATTTTCAAAAGGGAGCAAATTTGATCGACACGTTTAACTCTATACAGTAATCAATGAAGTATGTGTAAAATAATAATAGTACTGTTAAAATGAATCTCTTATTTCCCTTCAAATCTTTTCAATACATTTTTCTGACCTAAATGACCTTTACTGCAAAATAAACATTCATTTTTCAAAACTATGACTGATATTTTTTTCTAACTTAATTGTTCCTGTTTGGGGTCAAAGTGTTTCTGGGAAAAAAAATATAACACAATAACATATAGCCTACTAAAAAATGCTGGGTTAAAAACAACCCAAGTTGGGTTGAAAATGGACAAACCCAGCAGTTGGGTTAAATTTTTTTAATTTAATCCAACTATTGTTTAAAAATGACTATATGACTGGCTTAAAATGAACCCAAAATAGGTTGTCAATTAAAAATCAGACACATAATTACTAGTGGCAACAATAATAATCAAAAGGTATTATTAAACAATTTAATAAATGTTTGTTTAATTACTATTCATTAATCGTATGAATACATTTCCAACATACTGGGGTTCATTTTAAGCAAGCAATACAGTAATTTGGTTGGGCCCAACATTTAACCCACCACTGTTTTTTTTAGAGTGTAACATTTAAAAATAATTCATTTGAAATAAAAATTATTTTTTTATTGTATTTATTTCTCATTATATTTTATATACAGATCATTTTTTATTGTTTTACATTTTTTATAAGCATTACATGCGTTTTGTGCCACAAAAGTGTCTTGAGGTCTCCAAACAGAACATGAGGGTCAATTCATCATGACCTTAAAAAGAGTCCACAGAGCGTGATGCAGCCACAGTCACACTGTGCAAAATTGTCCATAATGATCACACAACAGGAAGTAGTGTCCTGATCCACCGGCCCAGCTGTCGTACAGCGTGCACGAGATTCTCTTTCACCCAAGCCAGTCATGTCAATTCTCCCAGCGACCCCAGGAATCCACGTAATGAAGTTATTACACATTAACACGGTTTCACACCCGCATCTGCGCGCACACACCAACACGGATGCGAGCGGAATTACACGGCGTACCCTCGCAGGGGTGACGCTCGAGTTGAAACGCTAAACTAGGGCCGCCCGAAAAAAGCAAACCTGTGAGCCAGGCGGAGTGGTGCACTTTTGATAGACGCTGTGTAGTTGTCAGCCTCTTTGATGTCGTCGGATTGATCTGGCAGGAGCTGGGGGCTCTTTGTTTCTCTCGGCGTCCCCGCGAGCTGTCTGATCCCACAATGCAGCGCGACACTGAATCTCTGGGGTTACCATCATCTGGGCAGGCTGGGCGGCTCGCAAGAGAGAGCCTCGCTGGATTTCTCCCACGTGAGCCGGCTCTCCAGATGGCCTCAAAGAGTCGAGCGAACGGCTCAGCCAACATTTCAGCCCCAACACACACAAAAAGGAAGCAAATGCACTCTAAATATTTTATAGATACTCCACATTCCCTCAATGAAGGAATGACAGACATTGCATATCATAAAGCGGAATAAAAGAGAGATTTTGATGAAAGATTAATCACATCTTTTGCGGCGATTTTCAATACTAGCGCTGTTTACTCGTTCCTGATGAGTGGAGAGCACTCAGAGAGTGTAGGGAGATGAAAGAAGCACCTTGGTTTGATTGTTCGCGTGCGCCTTTGGACAGCAATCTGAGAATGAGATCAAATAGTTGCGAATAGTTTGATAGTTGGACTTTTGCGCCCGCTGGAAAGGGGCCTTGGGAAACGGTGGCTCGATTTTCAGGGGAATCCGGATTCTTGACCGGGAGCGAATCATCTGGGCGTGTCTTTCAAGGCGTCCAAAGGTATATCATCTGCTGGCACAAATGGAAGCAGTTTCATCTGTAGTCTCGCAACTGGCCTTTGAATTCATTACACATTATGCATTATTCACATTAATTATGAACCTGTATATAGTAGTTTTTAATAGTTCTCTGGGAGGTATGAAAAAATAGTAGTTATTGATTAGCTAATAATGTGGTGAACTACCACATTCAGCTTACCACTTTCAGGGGAATCCGGGTTCTCGACCGGGAGGAAATCATGAGCGGTCTGGGCGTGTCTTTCAAGGCGTCCAAAGGTATGTCACCAGCATCGTGACTCATCTGCTTGAGCAAACGGAAGCGGTTTCATCCGTAGTCTCGCAACTGGCCTTTTCCGCATCTGATATTTCAGCCGCACGTCAATAGTGGCACCGATGCTCAAAGTAATTGGTGCTTAATTTGTACATAAACAGCAGAGGCAGTTTCCATCACAGCCTGTGTCTTTAGAAATCATTAATCTCTAATTAGGGCCAGTTGGGACCAGCAGTTAGAAGGTTAAAGAGGTTCTGACAGCCCTAATCATTGCTCAGGAAGCTGAAAATATATGCAAAGTCTCAGCAGATGGGGCGAGATCAGCCTCTGCCAAGTGATAACTGTTATTCCTTTGCACCTCCAAAGCTGTCATCCTAATAGGCACATTTTGAATTTATTAATGCTCTAGTTACAGTGTCTGCACAGTCTCTAATGGTATGTCAGCCGGAGAGTGTAAACCAAACGATTAACTCGTATTACCTGGTAATGATAGAAATGTTTGTCATGATTACACTCCCCTCACACAAATTAGCGCAAGAACGCTCAGACCAAGAGGGAGACCCCTGAACAGCTCTTGAGCCAAATTTGCGTCTTGCGTTCATGTTTTTTTTTCTCTCCTCTTCATCTGTTTGTTGTGACATACTGTCACATGCTTATTTACTTTTAACCCGTTCTTTTCCGACAAGAGAAGAACAGCTTGATGCTAAGTGATAGAGCGCTCCGGGCAAAAGAGACCCAGACAAATTAGCGCGCGCACATTCTCCGTCTGTTACAACATCTGATCGTAGATCGCATTCTCAGTTTTGGCTTCTCAAATGTAGCTAAGATTTTAATATCTAGCCGTTTGTGCCACAGATGTAAAATTAACAATTAACTGGGCAACTATGAAGAAACAAGCCACTCTTTTCTCCATCAAACAGGTGGCTTTGAGCAATGAGGAATGCGCTAGTAGCGCTTAGCATCAGCGCTACAGCAGCACTTTAGAATACTGTTCAGTCATTAATGAATAGCTACACCGGAACAAATGAGTAACATTCTAGTAACTGCTATTATCTAATAAGAATCTCTGATTAGCAAGTTAGTTAGTAATAGTGTTCAGTTGAATGTGGTAGTTTACTCTCAGCAATAACTACTATTTTGTCATACTTCCCGAAAGATTACAAAGACTTACTATAAACAAGTTCAAAATTAACATGAATAATGAATACTTAAATCTATGGTATTCCACTAATGACTCAAGTATTACCAAATCCTTCATAAATAATTACTAACTATTTGGATCAATTATAAAGTGAAAAGCATGAAAATTCCCTAGTAATGACTGAAGTCAATGCAAGCTTTTGAGATTTTTGTAAGGTTTTGAATGGTACAGACCATGCTACTACACCCATGTTATGTTATTACAATGTTATTACTATGTTACCACAGTGTAATTACATCTTTTAAAGGAATTACTAATTATTTGGCTCAGTATTTTAAAGTGGAGATCGTGGTAACTCACAAGCAATGACTCAAGCGTTACCAAATCCACCAGAAGAAATTACTATCCAAAACCTTAGAAAAACCTCAAAAGTTTACAATGACTTCAGGCAACAATAGAGAGTTTTCATGCTTTTCACTTTACAATACTGATCCAAATCATTAGTGTTTGGTAATAGGATTTGGTAACCCTTGAGTCATTACTAGTGGGTTACCATAACCTTCACTTTAGAATTAATTATACAATATGCATTATTAACATTAATTATTAACCTGCATGTAGTAGTTTTAATAGTTCTCTGGGAGGTGTGAAAAAAGCTAATAGTGAACTACCACATTCAACTTAGCACTATTACTCAATAATTCGTTAATCAGAGTTTCTTGTTAGTCAATAGTAGAGTGTTAATGTGTTACTCATTTGTTTCTGTGTAGTTATTCATTAATGACAAAACATTATTGAAAAGTGTTACCACGATGCGTATAGAACACTTGATTATCAAATCAAATCTGGTGCAAGTGGTGCACACTGTAAAACTCGCAGTCGTAGGGTGAAAATGCTGGTGAAGTAGAAACAGATTTAAAAAAATTAATAAATAAATAAAAACAACAACAACAAAAACATGATTAGATGAACTAGACTAACTGGTGAGAATAATTGGCATGCTAGTAAGCAGAGTGCATGCAGTGGTAATTATACACTGCAGTTCTCCGTCCACAGAGCAGGTACATTAACTGGCTAGCGGAAAGAGCAAATTACACTGAAAGCTTTCCTCACCTCAGCCAGTGAGGCTTTGAGATAATAACTTCCCTAAAATATATTCCACTCACAAATACTGCCCTCCTTTCATTCACAGTACTGGATGTTGTCTCTAATGAAGTGTATTCATGATGGACAAACATGTGGCATATTCAGAAGTCTAATTTTCATTTAGATTTACATAGATGTTCGAATCAGGAGCAATCTTGCTTTTGCAAGACATTAACTGAAGAAATACAATTTTACACAACAAACAAAGAGAACACAAAAAGGCATACGCCGTAAAAAAATTATTTTCATGATTTATCACAACATTTTTTCTTCTGTCAAATCAACTTAAATAATTCATGTGGTTCAGATGACAATATTTTGAGTTTCTGTTGATTAAACCAATCACCTTCATTGTATTAACTCAAATTTTTAACTTCAATGAACTCTCAATGAACTAATTTTTTACATTTGACTAAAGGGTGTTATATAGGCTACCTTTTTATTTATTTATTTTGTTTTAGTTTTGTTTGTTCTTTTTATTTTTTAGGTGTCACTAATAGTTCCGGCCTACTTAGCGCCCTAAACAAGATAAAGCATGACCAAATGAATTTTGCATTATAACATTATTATAATAGATGTAATGACAGAGTTTTCAAATGTTACTTTTTTTGGTAATAGATTTGTTTTTAATAAACGAAACAAAATGAAGCCTCAAGCTGATAACCAGTGACAATGCATTTTGTTATATGGAAAAGAGAAACTTGCATACTTTGTTCCACACAAACAAACAAACAAACAAACAAACAAACAAATGACACAAGTATGGAGGTGTCATACATTTCTAAATGAGAATAAAGAGGAACAATCACCTGAAATTTAAAGAAATCTTTACTAGAATAACAAAGCGTGTTAAAAATAATTTCAATGTTGACTTGATAAAAACTTAAATTTGTATTTTGATTATATCTTTCATATATACAATTAATCAACTTTTGTGAACCAGGGTGGAAAAACATTTTCTGAATTGCAATTAAGTAAATACTTCTTTCTAATTCAACTTCCTGTTGGGTGTGGCCAATTCCATTCAAATTGCATCGTATAAACGGAAAGGGCGGCAATTATTCAATTCTTAACTGTGCGGCTTGATTGTACGGACCGAATTTAGTTTATACCTAAAATAATCCTTACACATAACTGGAAAGGACACCCAATATGAAAGTTGCATTAAAAAATACACCCAAAACGCTTTTGCTCACAGACAATAACCGAGGCAAAATGTGTCCGTTTTGTAACAGCACACCTGAAGGGTCTTCCTCCTGTTGGTGAACTCTGAATCTCTCGACCCCTCGTGGGAGGGAGGGCAGCATGAGAAAAGATCTGTAGCTCAGATGAAAGAAGAAGTCTTCCAAGGAGCTCATGTTACATGCCATCACAATAACAAGGAGCTACTGTTTCCCTCCTTCACTTCTTGCGCATTGTCTTGCATTTTGACACCTCTATTGACGATCGAGACAGGATGTGTCCCGTCACAATAGGGACTATGCTGAAAACGCGGAATATCTTTATTTGAAATCTTGTTTCATGTTACTGTACGGTCCTCGTACGGCTCCTCCAAACAGGCTTGCCCTCGACCCTGACACGCTGGTGACTTTCTCACTCTCTCATCTTTTCCACAATGATTAAGAGAACAATGTCTCGCATTATCGGCGCTCAGAGTCTCTGTCACTGAAGGCTTTCACCCGTTTTAATACTTCTGGCGGTGCATGAAGAAACCAAAGTCGACGGCCTTGTCTTCCACTCAACTTGAATGGCCTTTGTTTGGTGGGCTCGTTTTTTGTGCATGTCCGTCAACCTGTGGCCTCGCCCTGAAGAAACCTTCAGTCAGCATGTCCTGAGCTCTGAAAGATGGGATTCACATGGAGTAAAATATTTATACAAGAGGGGCAGCACTATCAGTTTGACCCTGTGACCCATTTTCATTAGAGTACAGGTTGGGGCAACTGTAACCAACACTTTTTACCTCCCTCAGCTCGGTTATAATGGCACCCTTCACCAGAAAGCACACATAAACATTATATATTATATTATATATTATTTACATCTTTCTTAAAAGGATAGTTCACCCAAAAATGAAAATTCTGTCATCATTTATTCACCCTCAAGTTGATCCAAACTTGTATGAATTTCTTTCTTTCCACACTATGGGAGTCAATGGGGCCCATCAACTGTTTGGTTAAAATTTTGATCAGATTACAGTTTTATATATATATAAAGCTTAACACTTATATTTGTATATAAATATATAAAGCTTAACACTTTTTGTGCAAAAAACAAAAATAACGTCTTTTCAACAATATCTAGTGATGGCTGATTTCAAAACACTGCTTCATGAAGCTTTACGAATCTTTTGTTTCGAATCAGTGGTTTGGTTTGCATATCAAACTGCCAAAATTACATTAACAATTGAAAATTTAAATCACTTATAACGTAACGAAGCCTCGTTTACTGATATCACGTGAGTTTGGCGCTCCAGACCGCTGATTCGAAACAAAAGATTCGTAAAGCTTTACGAAGCAGTGTTTTGAAATCGCCCATCACTAGATATTGTTGAAAAGTCATTATTTTGTTTTTTTTGGTGCACAAAAAGTATTCTTATCACTTTATAATATTATGGTTGAACCAATGTACTCACATGAACTGTTTTAAATATGTTTTTAATAATTTTCTGGGCATCTGAAAGTGTTAATTATCTTGTTGGCAATAGAGGCCATTGGACTGAACGACATGAGGGTGAGAAATAAATGACAGAACTTTCATTTTTTGGTGAACAAACCCTTTAACTAGCATATTACTAAGATATTGGCTGTTTGTTAGTACTTATTAAGCACATATTAATGCCTTATCCTCCATGACCATATTCTACATCCCTTAATCATACCCAATACTTAAACTTAATAACTACCTTACTGAATATTATTAACAAGTAATTAGAAGATTATTGAGGCAAAGGTTGTAGTTAATAATTAGTTAATAGTGAGAATTGGACTCTAATCTAAAGTATGAATGGCTAAATAAATCACACACACACAAACACATACATACATACACACATTTTTACCATTATTTAAACGGAACTGCAGAACCAAATCTGTTTCAATACAGCTTGTTTTTTGTCCTGTATTCCTGTATCATTGACATTGATATAGACTTAATTTTCTCTTGCACATATTTCACTCCTTTCATCTTGTTGGCTTAAGAACTCCTAACAACACATTGCTTAAAATCCACATAATGGAAAAAACATAAAAGATTTCTTAGAAAATTCTTTTCAAGGCTTCGAGACAAAGCATCATTGTGTGCTGTTGGCACTTGAGAAATGCATCCATACAAACACTTACAAGGATATGCTTAAGGCATTTTCAAAAGCATCTCTGTTTTGTTTTGAAATGTATCATACTTGAGTGTCGTCTTATTTTATGAATAAAAGATTCCAAGGACAGTCTCAAAGGAGCAGGATGAAATGACACATTTTAATTAAATAGCATAACTTTTAATTAACTTCTTTATTCCCGTTTACTTTCTCACATTTTCTCCATTTTTTAAGATAAGATTTCTTACTTGAAAAATATGCAAAATGTACTTCACATTCATAGTGAACTATTGTGTTTTGATAAGGCACTCCAAACTCTCAAGTTTTACCTTACTGATCTTTAATTCTCCAGCTCAACTTCATTCAAACACGGTTGCGTTAAAATATCAGTTTGTTCGATTGAAATAGAAGGTCCTGTGGAACTAAAACAATGGTTTGGTGATGCCTCGTCATTTTTACCATAGGAATCCTGATTTTTTTTTCGCCCAAACTTTTTTCAACTCTAATTTGCTACATTCCCCCAAGGCAAAGGTAAATGAAGGTTAGCTGTGGCCGATGGCTGAGCAGACAGGGAGAGAGAGCGAGAGATCTGTTCACTGTGCCTTTGCGATTGTTCTAGCCCTCATCTCAGCATGCAAGAGCTCAGTATGAGTCTGCTACAGCAGGTTTTAAGTTCCACTTCTTGTGTAATTTATCCATCAAACTGTCCACCCCTTGTCCCTGTACTCCTGACTTCCAGTTGCCAGTCCACTGAAGGAGACCTGAAACTTTTCAGAGAAACACCGGCCGCCACTCTTTTACTTTTGTTTTAGATCCTTTATGTTTTAGATTTTTTTAAAGTCCTGACCACCTCCACATTATAACTCAAAAAATTCATAATGAAGGAGGCAAAGTCATGGAAAGTCATAAAAATAGTGAAAAAGAAGTCCAATGGAGGCAGAAAAAGAGACAATTTAAAAGCAGAAATGTGAAGTTTGTCATTTTATTAGTGCTCTCAATAGATTCAAAAAAATGTAATCGCATATTGTTCTGTAATTCACCGTGATTAATCGCACCGAACATTCATATTTTAAATATTTATTTTTATAATACTTTCACATTGAATCTCTAAAATAATTGAGAAACAGCACAAAGATGGCACTGGTACCAGTGCTGATGCTGACGTCTCTATTACATGGATTTCATTTCTCAATTTCAGCCATTAAGTTTAGCCATTCAGCATTCTTGAAAGCTATCATTTTAAAAATTTGATAGGCTTTAAAAAAACAACAACTTTTAACTTAAGTGAACTTTAAACAATCTTCACATAAACCCATAATAAATGTCACATTTAGCTACGCCTTTAATATGTCAGGGCTCAGTGCTAAAGTTTTTTCTCCTGGCCCAATCAGGACGGTGCTTTACGATTTTAGGTCTAACAGGTAAATAAACAGAATTCCAATAATTTCTTACTTCTGCATCTGTGCAGTTCATAAACACTTCACTGTCTTCACTGCATGAAGTACAAATTGAATATAGATTAATCCTTATTAAAACTAAAGTGAGTGATTTTCTCTTTGTCTTTTGATTCACATTAATGACAGACAGCGACGGGTTTATTAGGCTGCTGTCACTTTAAGACCTGACGCACTTGACGTGGATCTGACACACATCCTATTTTCTCAACTCTTTAAACTCATTTAAGAGTCTTTTAACGAGGATATTCGCCAATAACGGGCATGTTGACACAATTTTGTGTTTGTCCTTTCAAGAGTGAAACTCAATGTGGCACCCGTTTCGATTGTTTGTTCACGGAGAGCAGAATCACATACAGCATGCCAGTACAGATTTGAGTTTGCTTGAATGGTTTAAAAGCACTTGAATGAATGATATCATGATCATATATATATATATATATATATATATATATGATATATAAATATGTGTGTGTGTCTGTGTGTGTGTTTGCATGTATAAATTTTATAAAAGCACATTTATTAATCATTCTGTTAAAACCCCCTTGAGTCTTTCTTGTCTTTTTTATGGTTGTTTTAGTGTTTCTGGCATTACGCTGTTATGGTAAAGTTTTATACAAATTTACACAGAAAATATTAACAAGGAATTTTTTTCACACTAAAATCATGTTAGCACACATATTGTTTACGACTAGCAATATTATCGAAATAGTGAGTATTTTAGTTTTACCTATTGACCCCATGGTACTTCCATTGTAGCCTTACTGTAACTTTTTTTTTCCTGACTGTTCCTGTTCCTGTCCCAGAATATTCTTTCAGAAACACATTTACATTCTCATGAGTCAATAACCAAACAAAAGTGTGATGAAAACGTAAATACCTTTTGCAATGTGACAGAAAAAAAGCTGTGAAATTCTCTTTTGAAATGACAAAAAGTGACAGGAAAAGAACTGTAACTCATACTGTATTCTGAAACATGAATTAAATTAACTGCAACTTTAATTAACAGGGTATTAAATACCAATATGTGAACGGTCTTTGATCCACCATCCTTTAAACATTCAAAATTGAGTTAGGACTAACAAGTTTTCCTGTTATTACCTACAATCAAATAAAATCCATTAGTTATTACAGTTAGAAAAATAAAGCTAGTAAATAACATGACATTTCAATGTCTTTAACCCTCAAAGTAGGTAAGAATGCTAATAGCGCATTTGATTAGAAGACATGCAAATTCATTGAATGTATATTCATAAGGGGGTTTATATTAAGCACATTACATACAGTACAAGTGCTTCACGTTTCTTTATGAAAGCATTCTTCCACTTAGAGGATGTGAAAGGTCCTCAGATAGATGCGGAGACAGCAAACGTAGTCCATAGCTAATTAATTCATCATTAGCCTTTCTTTGGTAAACACAAAGCCACAATTGCAGTGCTCCTTTAACCTTGAAGTTCAGGAGCGGCCAACTGTGATAATCTTTCCCACTGTCGTTATTATTATCAAAGGGCTCAAAGAGTGGTGAGCATTTGTGCGAGCGAGCGAGCGAGCGCGCGCACACACACACACACACACACACACACACACACAAACACGGAGCGGGAGTGTGCGAGTAAGAGGAAATGGAAAAAAGCGAGAGAGACATTTCAGGCTGTCCTTAGCGCGGCCCTTTTGTCACAGCAGAATCAGATCTGCATTACCCGTGCTCATCAGATAGTGAGCGTTTAGAAACAGGAGGGGGATATTGACTTTTCCCTTCTTTTTTTCTTTCTTTTTTTTTTTTTTAAATCACTGGCGAGGCATTTAGTGCCTGCAGGAATGTCAAATCTCCAACCTGCATTTTGATGTCTGTGCCCCAGGTTAGGTCTGCTCTGGCATGCTTGGAGCTCCGTTGTTTGTGCTTTAGCATCCATTAAGCGTCCTTGACTCAATGTTACCCAGGGCCTTTATGGTCAGCTCAGGGCGTCATGGCTACAGCAGGTCTGAGAGCAAGGAGCAGAGATCGGGTGGAAAGAAAGAGTTTTCTTTAATGGCGCTGAGCTGAAGTAATTACTTTTGACTTTTCAGATCTTGCCACAATAAAGATCACTATTAAAGTGAGTATCAAGGGCAAGTGGCGTCAAAAGAATTCACAGTTCGGCTGAATAGAGGCTGGTATAATGTGTGCCTTTAATTAATTTTTGTCACTTCTCAGTGATAGTACTTTTAAAATATGCAGGATATTTACTTTGGTGGTGTAGTTGGATTCAAGCTTCTTTGAAACAGAATTACTGTTGATATTCAAAAAGATTTCATTTAAACTCTCTAAACAGTTTTTATATATATTAGATTGTGTAAAGATAAAGTCAGTGGTGAAATAATGGACTTCAGGGTACTAGCTTAACTAACATATAGCCTATTATTCCATCTGTGCATATATAAGACTAAATCACACATTTTTTTCGGATTAATTCGTTTTTCATGTTTTTATATTGTAATAATTTCATAATTACTCTCCAGATTAATTAATATAGAAACAGTTTAAAGACAGTATATTTTAAATATTTGTTTAATGGCATCTTTTTATAAATGAAGGCCAGTATCACTGATACTAATACTGATGTTTCTATGAATTTTTTTTTTTTTAAACATTAACTATAGACATTCAACATTACAGTATAACTAAAAGCTAGTTAGTAGGCTTGAACAAATAACTTTAAATTTAAGCAAACTTAAATAATCTAACCCATTATAATAGGCATAAATGCCATATTTACATGTGGCCTTCCTACCAGTCAGTTATCAAACAATTTACAATAATAAATGTAATTGATCAATCCTTATTAAAGGAAATTACCATTTTCTCTGTTACCTTTGTTCATTGATTTACATTAATGACAGACATCACAGCAACTGGTTTATCAGGCTGCTGTGACTTTGCCGTTGCAGAATGTGACGCGGATCTGACGTGCATCTCATTTTCTCACAACTCTAAGTTCATTTAAGACGTTATTTAACTAATTTAAGACGGCTTTTATGAGGATACTTGACAAAACAGGCAAAATTCTCTGTTATTGTTGTTCAAGCGCGAAAGAAAACTCGATAATGACGCGTCTTTCTGTGTGTGTGTCACAGACACGACATTCACAAACTCTCGTTCTCTTTGTCTTGTGGTGCTTGAATGGTTTAATGGCATTTGCGTGAATAACAGCGTGATCAAATAATGTCACACTAGGCAAAATAAGATGGAAAAAACGGATTCTGCGTTAAATAGGCTAGTTTTAATGTGTTAAACTGAAAAATAATCACAAGCATCAATGCATCAATCAATCTATCTATCAATCTATCTATCTAGTCACATTCATCTTTAACTTTATGTTGTGTTTTCTGTTTTTGGCCAAAGCATCACACTCAAGATATAAGTGGTGGGAGGACGAGCTAGAGTTTGTATTCACTGTAAAAAAAAATACAATAAGAACTCACTGTTGATTGGCATTTACTGTGGACTGGGCCGTTTAACTTCTTTGCGGAATCAAAAAAAGAAAATCTCTTCAATCTCTTCAATCTGAGTTGAAAAAAAACCCCTCAAACATCTCCAAATTAAGAAAACTCTGGTGAGCTAATTTTTTTTTTTCAGCTCCAAGATGGATCGCCATCATATATTTTAACATAAAATTAATATTTCATTTTTTAAGTGTCAAAGCTGCATGATATCTTTGTATGAGGAACAGTCAGAAATTTAAGCCATAATTCCCTGAAAATATAGCTTGACAGTTTTCACTCTCATTGTATGGAAAAGAGCAGCATGGACATTATGCTAAGTTTCTAGTTTTGTGTTCCATTGAAGAAACAAAGATAAAAAGGGGTTTTGAAAGGCATGACCATGCTGTAAATGATGACAGAACTTTTATTTTGGGGTGAACTTAAAGTGTACTCAGCCTGTACAGCAGAAACTCTCACTTTGCGACGAACCAACAGCCGCTATTAGCTCTATATGGTCAAGGCAGCAAGACGAAAGCGTGTCATTCCATTATTTTTTTTTTTTTCCCTCTGCCATTTTCCTCAGTCATTTACAAATGCAGTATCCCGTGCTTGTTTTTGGCAGACACACCCCTATCGGTTTCTGTCTCTATTATCCCTACAACTGCGTATGCATTAGCCCACCAGCCCCATATTCAAAACCCTCATTATGCCCGACCGCTATCTGATGTTACAAAAACGGTAATGGCACACAACTCTAAAGATGGCAGAGAAGCAATGGCACAAAAAATAAAAAGAAATATCCCCGCTAAGATGATGAGAGCGAAATCAAGCCGCTGGAGCATGCTTCTTCCTTTTACCTCAATCATCCGACCCGCGTCCCCGCGCCCTCTCGGCCCTTACTGCCAACACCCTACCGTCGTCCCCCTTCCATACCTATTTCATGTTGTTTAATGCCACCCTCCTCTTTTGAAGTTTTGAAGCAAGGTTCAAAAGAGCCAGGTGCTGAATCATAATATTAAAGCAGAGGAGGGGGGGGGGGGTGGAGGCTTCATAAAAGCAGGAAGATCTGAGCGGGCCAAGGCAACAAACATGGCTTTCAACTGCCTTTCTGTCGGCCCCTTCTGCAGATGTCACCAGTTGTTATCCCCAGCAGAGACTTCAAGCGTGGAGCAGCGCCCCTGGCTCCGTCCGCGCACACGTTTCAAGTGTCAATCACGCGGGGGAGGGCTTCCTGGTCACTGTCCTGTGAAAAGTGCCAACATTTTGCCATTGATTTAACTCACTCAATACACAAAGATGGAGCCAGCTTTGTGCGCGAGGGGTGGGGGGAAAGACCCTTTGGCAAGGTTATTTTACTGAACGGCGGTTTTGCACTCTGTGCTTCTTGGTTTGACTGCCACATAACAGCCGTCGATGCCTGATCTGAGCGACGGGGAAAAATGAAAGGGGAAGGAAAATTGTTTGGAGGCAAAAGAACATGCAAACTGAAAGGGAAATCATGTATTGAGACAGATAGCAACATTGTCTGAGACAATAAAACTTCCTTTTAACCTCGTTTAGCCTCGAAATACCTCCTGGGAGGCCGCATTGTGGAGGTTTCTTTAAACACGTTTAGCACTTCAGTGCCTCGGAAAAATGAAACGAATACTTCGTACGCTCGGTCATCGCGGAGCGAGGTTTCGCTTGTTGATTGTTTGATGTTACTGCTAGGAGAGACATCAAACAGGAAAGCGTCAATAGTCTGACTAACGTCGAGGGCGGCGAATGCCTCAGAATAGATGCTTTTTTTCAGGCTGGAGCTGCTAGAACAGAAAGAGAAAAAAGGCGAGACAAAATTCAACAGTATAAAAAGCTTTTACACATCAGTTAACTGGCTTATTTATTTTTTTTGTACATAATCACTAAACACCTGTCAACACCATTCATGTTCCTACTCCAGTCCCACAGATTTATCCAGTAACTTTGACCCAGAGGACCTTTAGGATACAAGTAACAATAAGACCTTTTTCTGTTTCTCTTTCGCGATCGACGAGACCATCTGTTTAAAATGTGTTTTCCTCCCACAAAAAAGGAAGAAAATAAGACCACGGACACATTTGACCTTGGCACGTCCTTTCACCTCCTTGTTCCTCCCTCTCCCCCCTCGGGGGTCTCGCCAGTGAGGACACTGTCAGTCTGAATGGGACATCCTGGATACATAATCATGGCTAGCCGTTATGCATTTCTCCTTTTGAGTCATCTTTCAACGGTTTGACTTTGGGAAGAATTACTTCAAGACTCCATTCAGTCTACTGCAGACAAACAAGTTAGCAAAGTCTTGTTGGACTTTTAACCCTTTAGCTGCTGGACGTTGTTTTGACCCCTGAAACAACAGTATTCTTGTCATATATGATCCATGTATATAACAAGAACAAACATTATATTGTATATAAGTGCTCCACGCTTGAAGTCTCTGCTTGGGACAACAACTGGTAACATAAATATATTCATAAAATTCATAAAGCATATATTTTTTTTAACATTCTAATATATATATATATATATATATATACACACACACACTGTATTTTGTATATATATATATATATATATTTTGGATACTGTATGTGAGAACATTAAGAACAAAAGTTGTACTTTATTTTATAGTACCTGTACTGTAAGGGTTTCCATGTTTTATGGGGACTTTCAATTGACATAATGATTTTTTTTTAATGATTTATTGTACAAATTG
The DNA here is from genome assembly GCA_037194245.1 of Opsariichthys bidens. Classification (NCBI taxonomy): domain Eukaryota; kingdom Metazoa; phylum Chordata; class Actinopteri; order Cypriniformes; family Xenocyprididae; genus Opsariichthys; species Opsariichthys bidens. The sequence continues at coordinate 7,330,242 of CM074286.1, read as the reverse complement.
TATATTCTATCCCTTAACCCTACCGCTTCCCATCACAGAAAACTGTCTGCATTTTCAAAAAAAACACCATTTAGAATGATTTATACATAAAATGTAAGCTGTTTTTGATGAAAACATTCCAGGATTTTTCTCCATATAGTGGGCTTCAACAGTTGCCAACAGGTCCAAATGTCAGTTTCAATGCAGCTTCAAATCCCAGCCAAGGAATAAGAGTCTTATCTAGCGAACTCATTGGTCATTTTCTAAAAAAATAAAAATATTATATCCTTTTTAACCACAAATCGCTCATCTTGCTCTAGCTCTGCGATGTGCCATGTATTAATCACGTTGGAAAGATCACATGTGATGTAGGCAGATGTACTGAGCAAATGTTTAAAAAGCAAACGTGCAATTAAAACAGCCTTTACAAAAAAAAAAGGGGTAAAAAAATGATGTCGGACGGTTTTGAAGTTTTGAAGTAGGGCCTACTGCGATACTTCCACCTACGTCACACGTGACCTTTCCAACGTGATGACGTAATGCATCGCAGCGCAGTGCAAGATGAGTTAAAAAGTATACAATTTTTTTTTTTTTTTGAAAATGACTAATCGTTTCGCTAGATAAGACCCTTATTTCCCTTTGGAGACCCTTTGAAGCACTGAAACTGCATTTTGGACCTTCAACCTGTTGAACCCCATTGAAGTCCACTATATGGAGAAAAATCCTGGAATTTTTTCCTCAAAAACCTTAATTTCTTTTCAACTGAAGAAATAAAAACATGAACATCTTGGAGGACATGGGGGTAAGTGAACTAATCCTTTAATTACAAGGACTCAGGAAATGTCCTGGTTACACTTTATTTTAATGCGTCCCTGTGTAATTATACATACAAGTACTGAGTGATATTAATTAGGTACATGTACTTACTTTAGGGCTAGGGTACGATATATGTAATTATGCCTAAATTATGGTTATTGCTATAGTAAATACATTAAGACACATTAAAATAAAGTGTTACCAGTGTCCTCATAAACCATGTTTATGTTGTAATAACAGTGTAATAACCATGTCATTAAACAAATCTGTGTCCTCATAAATCATATAAGCACACACACACACTTAAACATTGAAAAAAATCACTCTATAAAGTTTTATTTCTGTTCCATTTCCAAGGTGGCAATTAAAGAGCCATTGTTATACGTCAAACACATAAATATCTCCTCCACACCTCGTCCACCTTTTGAAAACCTTTTTTGCAAAGATCAACTAGCCTAATTCTGGAGCGTTAATGTGAATTCCACAGGAAATTAGTTGTTTTCAAAAGGGGTCAAATTAAACTTTGGCAGCGCGACACGTGCTGACAGACACAGGAATATACGTCATTAACCAAATTTGGCGATACCCTTTCAACTTTACGGGTCACAATGGAAGCGTGTTTGTAATGACACTGGACGCCCGTGATGAAAAATGTTACAATTATTCATTTGCGAGGTTGACTCTCCAACACACTGGCCGGGCACATGAAGGGGTTCCTGTAGATCTCGCGTACCCTCACAAGCGTGCACTTTCCTGAACCCTGTTTGAACCGCGCCAAGCTGCCCAAACACAGAGAAACAGAGCAATCCCATGGGTCCGGATTTTACAGGAGGGCACTTGCTATGTCACGTACCTCAAACAGAGATGATTGGCCCGAGGAGTGATGCAAAGGATCTTGGGGGCTGCTTCGGGCTTCGCCGTTCTGTAAAATAGCAGGAAGCATATATCTGTCAGTCTCCATTTAAAAGTTCACCTGTAAGGAAATGTTCTGGCCAGCAGTGCTGACACAATCACGGCGCCTAGCAACACATCCTCCTGATCCCTGTCTTTTGTGATATGACATGCTTCTGAACCACAAAGTTTCCTGCTTTGTGCACAGATCGTCTCAACCAAGCCTCTCGCCTTTGTTCGGCACGTAGGAGGGGAAAAAAAAAAAAAAAAAAAAGGAAGACAGAACGAGGCAAAAGCGAGAGGCAGAACGAGGCAGAGAAAAAAGAATGGAAGAGATGCCGGTGTCCGTCATTGTCCGGCACAGTGTTCTCTTTTTTCACAGTCACATGAGGGATGTCTTCAGAAAATCACATGGCTCTTTTTGTTTGACGGCCAAGAATACTGAAGGTTGTGATATAACGATTCTATTCTTCTGCCAACAGCACATATTGAGTGGCTACTCTAAACACTGGGAGGACACAGCTAATGCCCTCTCTTTGTTTGCCGAGAGGTAGATTTCAATTACATGGGTGGGAAAAGAACTAGTTGTACAATCATTTTTTCCTCCTTCACATAATTTCACGATCAGAAGGCGGTTATTGTCTGACACCAGCGTGTACGGCGCAGGGTTAATACCGCGGGCGTGTAGAGCTGTGTAAGAGTGACAAAATTGTTAGGTGACTTGGGGGGCCTTGCAGTGTCCACCTGGCTCAGTTTACTGCCAAAGTTTCTATCACACCTCTGAGATCGCTAAGCCCACCTCCTCACCTCGTTCCCCTGGCACATGCCTTGTTTTCGGTGTTGTTTTATTCCCTGTAGAAAGGGTCAGCCAATGAAATGACCTCTACGGTCCTCCAATTCCTAAACCGAACCAGACCTATTTGCATAAAAGACAGGAGAACCAGTGAAAAAGTTTAAAAAAGAGAAAGTGAAAAAAAAAGTACATTGTTAGGTTTTCCCAAACAAGAAGTTGAGATTGTGGTAGAAGTCCTAAAATGTAAAAAAAAAAAAAAAAAAAAAAACATATGTGACCCGTGCTGGTAAAATGAGGCGGAATGCGCACAGGCTAATTACAAGCTACAGGCAAAACAAGTGAAAAATGTCAATTTGTGTCAAATGTTTCAGGAAAATTAGTTAATTAAGTCCTCGTCTAGCGATCCCAATGCTCCAAATAGCATTTAAACATCTAAAAGTATCTTTATTTGTACTTTTTCAGTGAACAGTACCTTTCCATTGTTCATGAAAAATGCTGTTTTTCTCTGCTTGCTTCTTGACTGGCGCGTCCTCTCAGCACAAGTTTGATATCGTTTTAAAGCCCAGCATTCCAACTTTGTGAATATTCATAGTGAATTTTCAAAGGCATGAGTCTGACTCAATGCAATGTGTTTTTCAAACTCATGCTGATGAAAACAAAACAATCTCACTCGCGCTGTCTGACAGATCCGAAGCACACGTATAAAGACAGTGCGCAATCCTGATATGTACAAATATGCGCAGAATTACAAAATATCCTTCTTGGATATTTTTATTAATATTAATATTAAGTATTATAACAGTATCTGTTATGTCTTAGGTGAACGGTTTGATTAACTGTTGTGGAAAACATCTGATGTACATTATATTAGATTCGTGTGGTGTAGGCTGTCTGTTTCATTGATGTTAAATCAAACAATTGTGGTATTATGAAAAAAAAAGTTGAATATTTATTTTTCCTATAGATATTTAGTTTTTAATTGGTGTGTGCCAAATTTGTTAAGATTTTAAGGTACGGTTGCTAGATGTTTTGGAACCATCAGAAAACTTGATTTTGCTAACAGGTGTAGTTTATTAATGTTTTTTTTTTTTTTATTCCAACAAATCATACATCATTTTGAAGGCTTTTTAATAGAGAATGTCAAAATAAGTTATTTTTCCAAATTTGCGACTCATTTTGCCAGCACAGGCCAAATATGGTAATTAAAATTAAATTAAAAAACAGTAATCAGTAAAAAGAGATTAGTGAACATGCAAGGATGATTTAAAACGTATAATATGTTAAATATCAAAAAGTGAATGTTTAAGGTCATAGAGGTTTACTTGACAAAAAGTTTGGAAACTCCTTGCTTTTGTTTTGTTCAAGTGACTTTTGACATAGCAGTATTCCCATTTGTATCCTTGCAAATAATAAGTGTATTTTTAAAGTGTTTGAACTGAGAGGAAACACCCCTTAAACTGGCTATATATATCACTAAACACTGCCCTATGAATCATAGTCATACGGCTCTTTTCGTCTTCTCAACTGACCGTTTATTGTGCATAATGGCGAACGCTCCTTGTGTGTGTGGGTGTGTGAGCATCTGCATCTGCCTTTACACAATAAGAATTATTAGGTTGCAAGCCTAGTTCAAACAAAGACTCCTCTGAAGTACCTAAAACATCTGAGTGTACACATTCAAAGGCCACCGCAATGGATCAAGCAGCCCTTTTCTTAAGAACCACACATACAGTAATATGAGCTCTGTCCAAAAAAAAAAAAATGTCTCAGTCCACTCCCTAGTTCACTATATGGTGATTAGATTGTGAACACAAAGGTTTGCGGGCTCAGCAAAAGTACGCATTGAAGAAGTGAAGGGGGTGCCCGTGAGCACCCTTCTGAAACCTAAAATGAGAAATGGGACACCCTACGGTCTTATAAGTGACCGTAAGTGCATATGAAGATCCCAATTGGAACACTAGCAAAGGCTTTAATAGACTAAACACTGCACTGTAAAAAAATTAAAGTTTAGAAAACTTAAAAGTTTAAGGGGACTAGCTGGAGGAGATGTTTGAGATTTTTTCAACTTGTTGTATAACATGTTCAATTTACAAGTTAAGAAAACTCAAAAATCTCATTCAGTTGGTTGTTTTAAACTTTAAAGTTTTCTAAAGTTTTAATGTTTACATGGTCACACATTAAAACATCACTGTTTTTTTATCAACAAAATAGTTGCACTGTATAACACACTACGACTTAACCTTCTAGTATAAATTGAGAGATATAAACAATTGTGAGTTATAAAGTCAGAATTGAGAGACAAACACTCAATTGCGATTTATAAAGTCAGAATTGAGAGACAAACACTCAATTGCGAGTTAAAAAGTCAGAATTGAGAGATATAAACACTCAATTGCGAGTTATAAAGTCAGAATTGAGAGATATAAACACTCAATTGCGAGTTATAAAGTCAGAATTGAGAGATATAAACACTCAATTGCGAGTTATAAAGTCAGAACTGAGAGATATAAACACTCAATTGCGAGTTATAAAGTCAGAATTGAGAGATATAAACACTCAATTGCGAGTTATAGTCAGAATTGAGAGATATAAACACTCAATTGCGAGTTATAAAGTCAGAATTGAGAGATATAAACACTCAATTGCGAGTTATAAAGTCAGAATTGAGAGATATAAACACTCAATTGCGAGTTATAAAGTCAGAATTGAGATATAAACACTCAATTGCGAGTTATATAGTCAGAATTGAGAGATATAAACACTCAATTGCGAGTTATATAGTCAGAATTGAGATATAAACACTCAATTGCGAGTTATATAGTCAGAATTGAGAGATATAAACACTCAATTGCGAGTTATAAAGTCAGAATTGAGAGATATAAACACTCAATTGCGAGTTATAAAGTCAGAATTGAGAGATATAAACACTCAATTGCGAGTTATAAAGTCAGAATTGAGAGATATAAACACTCAATTGCGAGTTATAAAGTCAGAATTGAGAGATAAAAAACACTCAATTGCGAGTTATAAAGTCAGAATTGAGAGATATAAACACTCAATTGCGAGTTATAGTCAGAATTGAGAGATATAAACACTCAATTGCGAGTTATTAAGTCAGAATTGAGAGATATAAACACTCAATTGCGAGTTATAAAGTCAGAATTGAGAGATATAAACACTCAATTGCGAGTTATAGTCAGAATTGAGATTCAAACACTCAATTGCGAGTTATATAGTCAGAATTGAGAGATATAAACACTCAATTGCGAGTTATATAGTCAGAATTGAGATATAAACACTCAATTGCGAGTTATATAGTCAGAATTGAGAGATATAAACACTCAATTGCGCGTTATAAAGTCAGAAGTGAGAGATATAAACACTCAATTGCGAGTTATAAAGTCAGAATTGAGAGATATAAACACTCAATTGCGAGTTATAAAGTCAGAATTGAGAGATATAAACACTCAATTGCGAGTTATAAAGTCAGAATTGAGAGATATAAACACTCAATTGCGAGTTATAAAGTCAGAATTGAGAGATATAAACACTCAATTGCGAGTTATAAAGTCAGAATTGAGAGATATAAACACTCAATTGCGAGTTATAAAGTCAGAATTGAGAGATATAAACACTCAATTGCGAGTTATAAAGTCAGAATTGAGAGACAAACACTCAATTGCGAGTTATAAAGTCAAAATTGAGAGATATAAACACTCAATTGCGAGTTATAAAGTCAGAATTGAGAGATATAAACACTCAATTGCGAGTTATAGTCAGAATTGAGATATAAACACTCAATTGCGAGTTATATAGTCAGAATTGAGAGACATAAACACTCAATTGCGAGTTATATAGTCAGAATTGAGAGACATAAACACTCAATTGCGAGTTATAAAGTCAGAATTGAGAGATATAAACACTCAATTGCGAGTTATAAAGTCAGAATTGAGAGACAAACACTCAATTGCGAGTTATAAAGTCAGAATTGAGAGATATAAACACTCAATTGCGAGTTATAAAGTCAGAATTGAGAGACAAACACTCAATTGCGAGTTATAAAGTCAGAATTGAGAGATATAAACACTCAATTGCGAGTTATAAAGTCAGAATTGAGAGATATAAACACTCAATTGCGAGTTATAAAGTCAGAATTGAGAGATATAAACACTCAATTGCGAGTTATAAAGTAAGAATTGAGAGATATAAACACTCAATTGCGAGTTATAAAGTCAGAATTGAGAGATATAAACACTCAATTGCGAGTTATAAAGTAAGAATTGAGAGATATAAACACTCAATTGCGAGTTATAAAGTCAGAATTGAGAGATATAAACACTCAATTGCGAGTTATAAAGTCAGAATTGAGAGATATAAACACTCAATTGCGAGTTATAAAGTCAGAATTGAGAGATATAAACAGTCAATTGCGAGTTATAAAGTCAGAACTGAGAGATATAAACACTCAATTGCGAGATATAAAGTCAGAATTGACAGACAAACACTCAATTGCGAGTTAAAAAGTCAGAATTAAGAGATATAAACACTCAATTGCGAGTTATATAGTCAGAATTGAGAGATATAAACACTCAATTGCGAGTTATAAAGTCAGAATTGAGAGATATAAACACTCAATTGCGAGTTATATAGTCAGAATTGAGAGATATAAACACTCAATTGCGAGTTATAAAGTCAGAATTGAGAGATATAAACACTCAATTGCGAGTTATAAAGTCAGAATTGAGAGACAAACACTCAATTGCGAGTTATATAGTCAGAATTGAGAGATATAAACACTCAATTGCGAGTTACAAAGTCAGAACTGAGAGATATAAACACTCAATTGCGAGTTATAAAGTCAGAATTGAGAGATATAAACACTCAATTGCGAGTTATAAAGTCAGAATTGAGATATAAACACTCAATTGCGAGTTATAAAGTCAGAATTGAGAGATATAAACACTCAATTGCGAGTTATAAAGTCAGAATTGAGAGATATAAACACTCAATTGGGAGTTATATAGTCAGAATTGAGATATAAACACTCAATTGCGAGTTATAAAGTCCGAATTGAGAGATATCAACACTCAATTGCGAGTTATATAGTCAGAATTGAGATATAAACACTCAATTGCGAGTTATAAAGTCAGAATTGAGAGATATAAACACTCAATTGCGAGTTATAAAGTCAGAATTGAGAGATATAAACACTCAATTGCGAGTTATAAAGTCAGAATTGAGATATATATAAACACTCAATTGCGAGTTATAAAGTCAGAATTGAGAGATATAAACACTCAATTGCGAGTTATATAGTCAGAATTGAGATATAAACACTCAATTGCGAGTTATATAGTCAGAATTGAGAGATATAAACACTCAATTGCGAGTTATAGTCAGAATTGAGAGACAAACACTCAATTGCGAGTTATAAAGTCAGAATTGAGAGATATAAACACTCAATTGCGAGTTATAAAGTCAGAATTGAGAGATATAAACACTCAATTGCGAGTTATAAAGTCAGAATTGAGAGATATAAACACTCAATTGCGAGTTAAAAAGTCAGAATTGAGAGATATAAACACTCAATTGCGAGTTATAAAGTCAGAATTGAGAGATATAAACACTCAATTGCGAGTTATAAAGTCAGAATTGAGAGATATAAACACTCAATTGCGAGTTATAAAGTCAGAATTGAGAGATATAAACACTCAATTGCGAGTTAAAAAGTCAGAATTGAGAGATATAAACACTCAATTGCGAGTTATAAAGTCAGAATTGAGAGATATAAACACTCAATTGCGAGTTATAAAGTCAGAATTGAGAGATATAAACACTCAATTGCGAGTTATATAGTCAGAATTGAGAGATATAAACACTCAATTGCGAGTTATAAAGTCAGAATTGAGAGATATAAACACTCAATTGCGAGTTAAAAAGTCAGAATTGAGAGATATAAACACTCAATTGCGAGTTATATATTCAGAATTGAGAGATATAAACACTCAATTGCGAGTTAAAAAGTCAGAATTGAGAGATATAAACACTCAATTGCGAGTTATATAGTCAGAATTGAGAGATATAAACACTCAATTGCGAGTTATATAGTCAGAATTGAGAGATATAAACACTCAATTGCGAGTTATAGTCAGAATTGAGAGACAAACACTCAATTGCGAGTTATAAAGTCAGAATTGAGAGATATAAACACTCAATTGCGAGTTATAAAGTCAGAATTGAGAGATATAAACACTCAATTGCGAGTTATAAAGTCAGAATTGAGAGATATAAACACTCAATTGCGAGTTATAAAGTCAGAATTGAGAGATATAAACACTCAATTGCGAGTTATAAAGTCAGAATTGAGAGATATAAACACTCAATTGCGAGTTATAAAGTCAGAATTGAGAGATATAAACACTCAATTGCGAGTTATAAAGTCAGAATTGAGAGATATAAACACTCAATTGCGAGTTATAAAGTCAGAATTGAGAAATATAAACACTCAATTGCGAGTTATAAAGTCAGAATTGAGAGATATAAACACTCAATTGCGAGTTATATAGTCAGAATTGAGAGATATAAACACTCAATTGCGAGTTATAAAGTCAGAATTGAGAGATATAAACACTCAATTGCGAGTTATAAAGTCAGAATTGAGAGATATAAACACTCAATTGCGAGTTATATAGTCAGAATTGAGAGATATAAACACTCAATTGCGAGTTATAAAGTCAGAATTGAGAGATATAAACACTCAATTGCGAGTTATAAAGTCAGAATTGAGAGATATAAACACTCAATTGCGAGTTAAAAAGTCAGAATTGAGAGATATAAACACTCAATTGCGAGTTATATATTCAGAATTGAGATATAAACACTCAATTGCGAGTTAAAAAGTCAGAATTGAGAGATATAAACACTCAATTGCGAGTTATATAGTCAGAATTGAGAGATATAAACACTCAATTGCGAGTTATAAAGTCAGAATTGAGAGATATAAACACTCAATTGCGAGTTATATAGTCAGAATTGAGATATAAACACTCAATTGCGAGTTATAAAGTCAGAATTGAGAGATATAAACACTCAATTGCGAGTTATATAGTCAGAATTGAGATATAAACACTCAATTGTGAGTTATAAAGTCAGAATTGAGAGATATAAACACTCAATTGCGAGTTATAAAGTCAGAATTGAGAGATATAAACACTCAATTGCGAGTTATATAGTCAGAATTGAGATATAAACACTCAATTGCGAGTTATAATGTCATCTCACAATTCTGACTTTATAACTCGTAATTGCAAGTTTATCTCTCACAATTGTGGGAAAAATAGTCAGAATTGTGAGATAAAAAGTCACAATTATGTTTTACTTTTTCCGATGGAGGAAACAAGCTTCTATAGATACTCCATTTCTGTCAGCTTGAAATTCTCATTGTTGCATTGTGGAAATTTTTTGGAGAAGAAATGTGTTAGTGCATTGGATCAATGTTGACAATGAGAAAGAACAAAGAAATGACTTACACCCTCGGCAGTGCACAGACTACTAAACTAGGGAGCTTCCTTCTAAGCTGGCATGTTAGCCACTATGAATCTAAGTGATTTGGAGCGCTTATCACTCATGGAGCAACTTTTTATTTTTTAAGTATTGAATCAAATATAAGCATTTCAATAATCAACATTTAGTTTCATCTAACCCATCATCTTGGAGGGCTTTTTTCACAAAGCTATTGCAATGCACTCTGGGATTGCTTTCACTATGAATCACATAAGACACTGCCTTATAATTTATCTAAAATGAGGCAGCATAATTCATAGATCAGCTTTCACATTCTGAGCAAATGACCATAAGTCTTACTAGTTGAAACATAATAATGGACAATAACTTGGCCATCTTGAGAAAAAAAAGGCCAATTGTCCCTTTAAGTGCCGCATGTATAATGGACAGGACTCCCCTCAGGATCACAGATTTTCTAAACAGCTGACGGTCATGGGCTAAAGGCATGGTGCTGGCTGCATCTGCGTGTGTGAGCTTTTTTTCTCCTTCCAGACTCAGCTGTCATGTCTATTCACCCCCTAAATCATGACAAGCATGAGAGAGAATCTTTACAGCTATTCTTTCAATGATAAGCACTTGTTTTTCTCTTATACAGTCATACAAAGATTTTAATTATATATATATAATAATATAATAATATTATATTATATAAATGTATGTGTGTGTATATATATATATATATATACATATATATATATATATATATATAATACACACACATACATATATATATACACATATGTGTTAAAATATTATATATATGCAGACACATATATAATATAAATATATTATATTATATTATATTATATAAAACACATATAAATAAATAATTTTATATATATATATATATATATATATACACACACACACACTATAATTACAGCATTTACTACTTGCTGATTGGTTGACGTCACTTCTGCAACCATTGAGCTTGTTGCTCACACATTTAAATGACTGGGTGCAGCATACTTCCTTTAAAACCCCCCAACTTCCCCAGCTCCACCTGTATAGAGCTGCTATGGGTTATTGAAATATGCAATTCGTGCAGCAACATATGTTTTGTGTCTTACTTGCAGCAACGTATTGGCATATGTATTGACAGTAGCAAGTTCCTGTACATGCTCTGCCATCAGCACCAATAATAATCTACAATAGCAATACGCTACAGCAGCAGCAATTCAGTAGCAGCGTAGCGGATCTATTCCACCAAGACCAAATACATTAATATTGTCATATCCATTACCATGCTAAAAATCTTATTAGAGTTGATTGAAATATATTTACGGGATTAAAATCTATACATTATTCTTGCTTTTTCAAAATGCGCAGCAATAGTCATGACCAAGAAAGCAGATTTTTATCTGACTCTAACGCCATCAAGTCGTAAATCTCCACCTGGAAAAAAGAAATTAATAAAACCTATTTTTCCACCTCTCTTACCTCCTTCCTAAAATTTCCTGTTTGGAATCACATGAAAGTTGGAAAAAAGAATCTCCTTTTTTCCATTCAGGTTTGGGGGGGTCAAGGGCAGGTGGTGCAGTGGCACACAGCTGCATCCAAGAGTTGTTTTCCACCTCTGCTTTACTAGAAAAACAGCTATATTCCACCTCCGTCTCAGCTCGGAGATCTGACCTGGACTGATGCACTGCTTACGTATCGGTGGAGATCGTTTGGACAAACACAGGACGTGAAATTTGCCATGGTGACTTTAGTTTGATTATAGACTTGATGACATTTTAAGGGGAGGTTTTGTTTTTGCTCAGATGTTTTTTCCCGCTTTTATTATATGAAAGAAGCAGCATCAACCAAAACAAAATTAAAAAAAGAACAGTTATGATCTCTTGACAAATCATCCTACATTGACCCTCCATTATCTGCTTTTATCTCTGCTTAAGTCCAGCTCATCTCAGGGTATTGTCATTCTCAAGTGTTTAAGATACTCTTCCCATCCCAAATGTACAAAGCAGATGTGAGCGCCATAAGCTCCAGACTCTCTCCCTTCCATCTCTGTGCCTGATGTCTTCTGGATGAGTTAGGTATTAAATATGAGAATGTTAACAGCTGGTTGTTCATCCTTACTTGAGTGCATTAACCTCTTTAGCTGCTTTTTGATTCCGGGAGAAGGGTCCCTGGAAGCGCCCGGGCTTTGGCAGGGCGACAGGACGCTAAAGTCCAGAAGCAAGAGAATGACAGCGACGAGGAAGGTAAACACGGCCGAACCCGGAGGAGGTGATCGACTTGGGCAGCGGTCACCTGCTTGCTCGCTTGCACAAGAAAAAGCAAAGGTCGGGTTCATCCAGGCAGAAAAACACTGCACTTTCTTCTGCTTATTTGGCTAGCAGGGTGGCAAAGCCACTTTTGGAAGGGTTCCAGGGACAAACATGGATAAGACAGACACACACATACACACACATACGCGTGCGGAGGATGGGTGATATCATGCCTGCTGTGGCCGGCCGAATCAGGGCTCCGCTGGAGCACTGATGGGTAATGAGGAAGAAAGAGCACATCTGCACAGGGATGCCGTGCCCTTGGAGCTTTTAGTGTATTACCACACCATAAAGACACTGTGCATGTGCAACTCTCGCATGAGAATCACCGTGGCAGAGGATGACAGATGATCATTATGGTTATGGACTGTACATTTGTGATATGCTTCATTTATGATGGAATATCTAGTTTGGATTTTCTGTTAGCCATGAAAGATGCTGGAATCATCGTATTGCGTACATCGTGCGTTGGTCATTCTGACACGGATTAAAGGGACAGTTATGCCAACTAAAAATGAAATTCGCTTATTATTCATTAGTGTCATCCAAACTTTACACTTCTACAAAACTAGAAAAGTTTTTTCCATGCAACAATACGACAATGGTCAATAAACAGTAAATATGTTTTCTGAAGTCACGATTATGCGATTGAAATATAAAGGGCTAGCGTGCCAAAAATGGAAATTGTCATAATTTTCTAATCAAATCAGAAAGCTGAATGTACACTTCACGCACAGCATTCCAAAGTACACTTCATTTGACTCGTACACAGGCGTGCAACGCATGTGCAGTTTTGAGCAATCTCTTGCCGTGAGTTACAACCCGTGTAAATAAACGTTGTACTTTCTAACCTCATCGCACAATCTCTCGTCTACGTAGGTCTGCATCATCACTGTAGCTTGCTTGTGTTCCCTTGTCATGAGAAATCGAGTCCCCCCAGGAATCGGGTCTCCTTTAGGACACAGGCAGTAATGTCGGATCAAAAGCGGTTATCATGGTGTCTTGGCTAATTATAACCTATTTCAGTACTTTATGACATTATTACATTAAGTGCACAAACAACATGCTTAAAATATAAAAAGAATGCATATGTATTGCATAATAAACAAACTGGAAAGAAAAAAACCTATTATAATATAGGCCTAGCTAGCAGGCTAATTGGGTAGATGTATTTTATTTTAACTAAAAAAAACAGTAAAAAAAAATAAACTAAAAAAACCAGTAACAAGGGGAAATGCTTGAATTCACAACCTATAGCTTCCAGTACATACTAATATATGTACCATTTAATTTAAAAGACATTAATGGGTAACGCATTTTAAACAATATAAATCATAACATGATTTTGCAGGAATTATAATCAGAAGCTACAAATACTACCCATTAAAAGCCTGTTGAACCAATGGGATCACTGGAGGTCCTAACGGAGACCTGATTCCTGAGGGGACTCAATTTCTCACCAGTTTTTCTTCGACTACCTTGTGAATCGATGCCTCCAGGACATGGTTGACACCTTATGGATAAACGAATTACTGCAAAATATAAATTAAAAAAATCCGGCTGTGCGAGTACAGTACGCGCATACTCTTCTGATGACAAAATTCACGTCACGCACACTGTACGCTGACCCTCGCGTAGGTAAAAAGTGAAGCATACTTTGGCCTTGAGGCTTTTATTTATCTTTGAAAAATGACATTTTTAATGAAATCGGATTTTTGTTCCTGCATTAAAAATTCACACATCAAAAATGCTTCAAATCGTTCATAAAGACAAAGTAAAAGCAATCTATATGAATCGAGCGCTTAAATCCAAGACACAATATATGATGAACGGATTTAATGTAGGCTTTTATTCACATATAATTCACATACACAGAGCACATCAAATATCACACACACTTAACCGTACTTGCTTGGACTTTCAATGGAGGGACAGAAATCGCAGATATTTAAATGTCTTTTTATCATAGGGAACACATTTAAACTATTTACTACAACTTTCCCCTCAATAAACTCCTAATTTACTGCTTATTAATAGTTAGTAAGGTAGTTGTTAAGTTTAGGTATAGGGTAGGATTAAGAATGTAGAATAAGGTCGTACAGAATAAGGCATTATTTTTTGCGCTTCATAAATACTAATAAATAGTCAATATTCTAGTAAAATGCAACTAGTTAAAAGACCCTAAAATAAAGTGTTGCCTATCTTATAAAAGTCATATGGGTTTGGAAGGACGTGAGGGTAAGTATTTATCGATAGACTCAAATATGGTGTGTCAACTTCATACCAAAATGGTAGAAGCCAAATATTACACAGCATTTTTAAAGGGCAGATTACTATTTAATTTTCATCTTTTCCTCACACAAAACTATTGTATGGTTTCAGAAGACTTAGAATATACTGCATGAGTCACATGGTTCACTTTGATGATATTTTTTTGGTGTTTTCTTTGGCCTTTTTGGAGCTTGATAGATCACTATAAACTGTTGTATCTACATAAGAAAGATCTACATAAAGATTTTTCAAACAAAAAAAATGTAGGTTTTTTTATAACAGCAAATGGATGACAAGACAACATGACAGGATGGAGAGTAAATAATAACAAATTTTCAAGTTTCAAGTGAATTCTTCCTCTACTCTGTTAAAAAATTACTGTAAATTTTACAGTATGATACTGCAGCAGGGTTGCCAGCCGGTTACTGTAAAATTTACAGTAGTGTTACTGTAATTTAATTTACAGAATTTCCCTGTATTCTCTGATTACAGTAAATAACTGTATTTTTAAAATTGCGAAGGGTCAATTTACAGCAATATTCTGTAAATTTGAGTCAAACCAACACGTGACCCCAGAATGCTTTGCAGTTTGCAGCAATATGCTGTATTATTAAAATACAGCCAGCGGCTGTAAAATAATGCTGTAATTTTTAAAGTAATTCATTACAGTGTATGCCATGCCCTGGACTAAGTCGCGCCCTCACCGTTGTTTCTTTATTTGTTAAAGACAAAGCTAAACTGCATCCTGGAAATATGTTTTATATAGATCCCATCAACATCACAATAACTCATGCTCTAGGCTGAAATAAATAAAGACAAATATGCAAACCATAGTGGTTCACACAGACGTCAAGCTCCTGATGACACTGAGGAAAAAAAGGATCTTTTGAATCACCACAGAACAACTCAGCAAAAACACCTGCCAGTCTCAATGTCCTCGGTTTCAAGACCAGGGTTAAAAAGCATGGTCTCTTTGAACTTGTTCCTCCTGAGTAAATATTGTCTTATCAACGTGTCCCTAATGGACTATCCCCTGTCTTCCAGTGAGGTAGTTGTAAAGAAAACAGGGCTTGAACAGAAAGCTCCTTTGTATTAATTTTTCTTTATCTATTGTCTCTATATTGCAGACATTATCATTTGTGGTTAAGGTCTCCCTATTGAATACGACTTGGCAGGTGGTCATGTTTGCCAACATAAGAAAAGTGAGCTTCTGTCTTAAGTGTGTCAACAACCTGAGAATTTTATGAGAACAGACAGGGGGAAGGGGACAAAGAGAGAGAGGGGGGGGAGAGAGAGAGAGAGAGAGAGAGAGAGAGAGAGAGAGAGATCAGTCAAACAGATCGATGAATAAATAACATGTTTATATTTCTGAATTAGAATGTCATTTTTTAAAGTGTTTTTTGTATTTACTTAAACACTAAATAATAATAATTAACTACATATAACTACAATAGAGGTACATTTAGGTTTAGGATTTGGTTAGTTACTTGTAATTATGCATATTTTACTGTTATTACTATAGGAAATACATGTAGTAATGTAATATTTACATGGTGTAACTAAGAATGCAACAGAAAAAAAGTCTCCCTAACACGTACATTTTTGCATACAACTTTGGCTAGTATAACAATTATTATTTCAGTCACACTTTATATTATACTATGTCTTTAACTACTATGTGGTAACAAAAAATGGATGGAAAAAAAAACATGGATGTACACAATAAGTACATTGTATCAAATCATTCATTTAAATGTAAGTAGTAGTTAAAGACGATACAAAGTGGGACCACAATTTTTATATATACATTGAATATTTTATATGTATAAATCAAATTCACTGTGGTGTAACCAACATGCAGGAAGTCATTTTGCTGTCAAGGAAAAAAAAAACCCAATCAAACATCAAACAGGAAATGATCTCACAGAGAGGACCCCGTAAGCTCTCATGACTATGTGTGAAGGTCAGTTAAAATACATATTCTGACCTTTACATGACAAGGAAATATTAAATAGAGTAACCCTAATTAAACGTCATGATCTCAGTTGAAATTAATTCGAAATGAATTTTTTTATTATGATTTGGTAACGCTTTAAGGTGACGTAGTTACATGTTACTACATGTACTTACTCCAGTAATAACAGTAAATTATACATAATTACAGTTCATTAATATCAATCAGTACTAACTACGCCATCATAAATCACATACGCCTTTAAAAATGATGTTGTGTAAAAACAAAGTGCAATATTTGATCACTTTTTCATTATTTTTAGAATCATTATTTAATTTTTTTCAAAACGGTATGAAAAAACAAAAAAACAAGTTCAGATTCCATTCATAATAACGTGGCACTTGCATTGTGAACTAGATTTTTAAATGTTTTCATCGCGGACATCTTTATTTGTCATTGACCCACACACGTAGAGGGACATCACGGTATTCTCTTTAAAACATCACTTTTCCCTGTCACCGTACAGACAATGGGCACAAGCTCACAGGGTCGAATCACACCAGGGCCGTTTCACACGGCAACCCAGAGAGAAATTAATTAGTGAAGAGACGTTTACATGACACAATGCCCGCGTGTGACATCCTCGCCACCTTCAACTGAAGCCAGCGGAGCCCGTAGGGACCCCGTCCGTGCTCCCGCTCTCTCTCTCTCTCTCCCCATGCCCCATTGAGACATACGGAAAACTCGGCCCTTTTCTTTCCACTTTTGCTTTTTTATCACAGAAAAGAAAGCACTTTTACAAAAGTGGTCCACAATGAGAGAGAGAAAAAAAAAAAAAAAAAAAAAAAAAAAAAAAATCATATTTGGCCAGGAAAACCACAGCTGTCTCGACCCAACTGGCTTTTGATCAATGCGGTCCTCCGCATCAAGTTTGTCTGCTGGAGACAAGAACGCCTCCAAATTGTTTTCCCCCCTCAAAGGCTGGAATTAATACAGCAATGTAAAGAGCTTACGATAAGTGTCTATCTGCCTCCAGCACTTGCACACAGAGGAAGGCTCGCACGCTTCGCCTTAATATGTGTTAATTCATTTGGTCACAGACTGAAATGTGTGAAACATTGATCCTATGAAGAGGGAAATTACAAAAAGAAAACATTACGAAGGGAAGCACAATGAAGAACCGTACGACTAAAGTCAAGGGTGGGTTTGCCTGAATGCGGCAACATTTCTAAGTGGATGTAATTCCATGGTGATTATAATAAGCGGGTTAAGATAAACCCGGAGGACGCTAGCATAATGCACATGCGTCTATTTGTCATGTTTTTCCTTGTATTCATTGTATTCACAAACTTTAGCAGCACTCTCTTACTTATCAAAAGAATGGCCAAATAACGTATTATCCCCGTGACAATTCGCAGAGAAAAAAACAGTAAGGATGATGGACGGAGAAAAAATAATATGTCTTTGACATTTTTGTCCCAGAACATCCTCCGCCAATGACCTTCTGTACAAGACACGGTGAAAAGAAATGCTTCTCAAAAGATGAGCTGGCCGTGGAGGAAGAGGAGAGAGAGGAGGAAACAGAGACTTTTTCACCTCTTGCATGTCGCTGGTTTCCTCATTGGAGAGGCCGGCTCCTCACCAGCTGTCATCCTGTAGGAGAGCAGAGAGTCCGGAACACCTCCTTCATAGCTCAGCAGACTCTGCAAGATAAGACACACACACACACAGGTTTTTTTTTTTTTACCATATTTGTGAGGACACTACATAGATTCCATTAAATTTTATATATCGTGTTAATCATATTTTCAATGGCCTCGCCCAACCTCTACCCCAAAACATAACCTTTATGTAAAAGTGAAATGTTCGACTTAAATAAAACATCTTTTGGCCGATTTATAAGCATTTTTAATGGTGAAAACACACACACACACATTGGTTTTTTCATGATTTATGGGGACATTCCATAGATAATGATTGTTACACTGTACATAATATTATATAGTCTATCCCCCTAGCCCTACACAACCCTTGATCAAAACTTTCTATGTTTTTAAAAACATCACTTTTTACTTGTTACCAGATGTGATGATGTTAAATCACCCCTTGACAACCTCTGTAGTCCCATTTAGCCACTTGTTAGCAACCAGGTTTTTGAAGACAAGTAAAAGCTTTAAAAAAAAAAAAAAAAAAAAAAAATCACAAGGAGTGTACTTTATATCAAAAGGAAAACACATGAAAATATCTCGAGCTCGGGTTCACCACAGATCTTATTTCAGGTATTTTCACCCTAAAAATAAAACCCTTAAAAATAACAACAGCAACAACAACATTAAATGGAGGTGCTAAAATGCTAACTCGTTGTTTCTGGGTTTTGGCCTATATTTAGGGGCTTTACCCTGCAAACGTGTTGATATATTGTATGTGATTATTTGTGATTAATTCAATTTATTAATCATATCATGCGTACCATATAATTAATTACATTTTAATTGACTGACAGCTTTCAACATTTTAGAAGATGAAATAAATGCCTGACAAACCTGAAAAGCCAAAAACACACACACTAGGATTTGGGTCCAGTAAAATCATCTGCAATAACTGACCAAACTTGGTCTGCGTGTGACTGTGAACTGTCTGGGTGTTCCCTCTGACAAGAGATAAAAAGAGACTTATAGTGAGGATAAAAAAAAAAAAAAAACATGGGAGAGAGAGAGAGAGAGAGTAGCTGCACTAATCTGTGCTAAATGCTCTTGAGAACGTGGAGCTCGAGGGAAGAAGTCTCAAAACACAAGCTGAGACATATGGCAGCCATCATCTTGATTAAACTCTGGCAGCACTTGCCGTAGGATTACAGTGAAACCCTCACAAGACAACTTAATGGAGTGAGAGACAGGCATCAGGATCACTCACCCTTCTCCTGTGAAAATGTGTCACTGCTGTTTAGCATGGAATAATTTAATAATGCTCTGTTGAAGGGAACGCATTTGCTAGTAATAAAATGTGAAGTCCATTTATTTTCAGCAGCCATTACTCCAGTTTTCAGTGTTACATGATTCTTCACAAATCTTTCCTATTATTATCACAGTTGACACGATTGAGCTGCTTAATAAACTGTGATTTTAGTGTTTTTTCAGGATTCTTTGAGAAAAAGAAAGTTATAGCATTTATTTTAAATAAATACATTCTGTAGTAATATAAAAGTCTTTGCTGCCATTTAGATGAATTCAATGCATCCGTGCTGAATTAAAAAAAAAAGAAAAAAAAGAAAAGGAAATCATAGTGATCTGAAACTTTTGACGTGTAGTGTAGCTTAAAATATTTGTTTATGGTCATGTTGTTACCTAATATCATATCTTTCCAACATTTATAGTAATTTAACTAAAAGAATGGCAGTGGCTATTTGTGAAAATAGCATATTTTCTTAGAATATATTACTATTTTCAGTTAGTGTAAATAGCATTTATTGCTATTTACACTATATAAAAGTAGCAGTTCTTTGGAATAAGTAGATAAATTTAGATGCTATTTATACTTATAGAGGCAGATACAATTCGCACCTAGGTATTGTTGTACATTAACAGAATGCAATAATAACACAGTGTAAATGATTACATTTATTAAAATTATTAAATGGATGCCTCCTTGTTGGGCCAATAAATCCCTCCCTAAACCTACCCCCAACCCTACCCGATAAATACTCTATTATTAAACACTCAGTAGGCACTTTATTTCCACCTTTCAAATATTTTCTTAATTTTTATTGAAAATAAATGCCTTTCCGATGTGATATGTGATGTGAAAAGGGAGAACAGCGAGTTTGGCAAAAGGTGGATTCGAAATCGGGTCGATCGCATCAAAAGGTACTTCTACGTCTTTTTAAATCTTGTGTGGCCCAACCAGACATTGGTAGGAGGAGTTATTGAAAATAATATATTGTAAATATTATTAACTACATTATAATTTTCTGCACTATATTACAGGGTATTCCTGCATTGCCAAAGTCATTGGTTTGGTTCCCAGGGAATACATGATAAAATATGTACATTGTATAATAATACAATACGTTTCAGGTAAAATCATTGACAGTTATGCACTTACAATGGAAGTCAATTGGATAAATTCACGATAACTGCCCTACAGACTTGCATTATTCCCACAGACACTGATGAACTGAGTTAATACATTGGGAAATGCACTAATGTTTACATAATATTTAGATATGATGCCAAATTGGAAGGCTTATTTCAATTTCTTTGTGTAAAATTGGACTTAGTCAGTAAAGATGACCGTTTGGTGTGTCCATCTTGCTGAAGGCAAAAGCAGTCTCCTCTGTGTGAGTGTTAAGGAGCAGATGCCCACCTGGCCCACAGAGAAGCCTTTTGGACCAGGAGACACCCATATGTTAGAGGAGATGATTCCTGCCGAGGATCACATACTTTACTGCCACAAATCTTACTGCAGAGAGAGAGAGAGGAAAAACATTTATGATAGACTCATTCTGTACTGTATATTCTGCAAATGTACGTTTACTGTTAACCAACAGCGTGACAATAAGGGAAAGCAACTGAAAACAAACAAATAGGAAGCATCCAAGCGATGGGAAAGTCATTTTGCTAATAGGCTGTTTCATATACAATACAGGACAGTTGTTTAATCTAACAAGACATTAATAGGTCACAATTTGTTTTTACAGCACAAAAAGGAGTTCTTGACATCTTAAAAAAATGCTGTGGTGACGACATTTTCCCCTGAGGCAAGATTTCCGAGGAGAAATTGCTGTAGTCTTCAAAACGTCCCTGTTTGCTATTGTCTACCATCAGCAATGATCTTAGCTTTGACTTACAATTAAAGACATAATGACGGACTTTGTAAAAATAAACATGTAAATAGGGGGACAGAATCAGCATATTGGCTTGAAGTGTGGCATCAGCTGAGCAGGCAAAAACTGAATTAATCTAAACTGGAAATGTAGTTATCTCTATTTTCTTGGTTTCTTTCTGCCAATGATATTCTGAGCAGCTCTCAGAATTTAAAGGGGACCTGTGGCTATTATGCCCCTTTTTACAAGATTTAATAGGTCCCTTGACACCACAGACAATTTATTATACCATGTTGGAAATGACCAGGAACATCATGCTGTTTTCATGCATGTACCTTTAAATGCAAATGAGCTGCTGCTCCCCAACCAGCTTTCCAGAAGAGGGCGGAGCCTACAGCTTGTGGCATGGATATGCTGTCAAAAACCTGTTTGGTTTTGATTTTCATCTCTATCACGGTCACACTCACGTGACATTGCAGTTCTCCGTCTTGATGAAAGTTTATCTGCAAGCGTTTTTAAGCTATATCAGTCTAAACTTCTGATATATGGTTTTCTGAGCGCACACACCTGATGCACGAGCACAGAAAGCTGGTTGTCAGACGGCGCATCCCTTGAGTATATCAAACTAAGTTCTCTTTCAAGTGTTATTGTGCTCAAACTGTCAAAAACACACAAGGTTGAGTCAAAAACATACAAATTCACATAAACAAAGAAATCACATGTTAGATCTGTGTATTAAAGTGAAAACAGTGTAATATAGTACCTTCTCTAATATGAATGAAGCAACGAAGGAAACAGAAAATCTCTCACTGCTCTTGATTGAATTAACTTTAGTAGCTGTAATAATAATACATTTCTTACTTGAATGCTGCTGTTAAATGCTCTGGCGCGGAGATAAACATGGTGGACTGTTTACAGCTCACTCAGGGCGGGGTCTATGCTAATAGGGCAGAGTCTGTCAGCAGTCGTGGGCGGGGCCTAAGTATTTGTTACAAAAATAACAATATATAAACGTCTTGTTCTGAGACACTGCTTATGATTTATGAGGATTAAAAAAAAGAGTGGGTGGATTTTTACCATTATAGAGTGGGTTGTGTAAACACACTGCCATGTTCATGTACAAACATAATTTAAAAATGAATTTTCCATAAGTGATTTATGCCCCTTTAGCACTGGAATAAAATCAGGCCCAGTGGGGGGAAACTGGCTCTTAGAACACCATTTTAACCTCACAGAGGATAAATGATGAGATCATGTAGTCAGGATCCAAAATTAACTTTTGGCCACACCTTCCAATAGCAGGTGGATTAGAAATATTTACTGGCCATAAATATTTCTTTACGCTGGAATTCACTAGGGGAGAGCGGGGCACAACCTAACATTTTTTGACTTTCTCAGTTTGTGTAAATCCACTTGGGGTTTTTCCACATTAATCAAGTACAAATATGCTGTCTTTTTTCATTATCACAATGTATACCTTTCCTTTATTTACCCGGAAAGAATGGAAGCGAAATGTGACAACATGCCCCATAGGTGGGGCACATGTCAAGGGAAGGTTGCAAAACAAAACAAAATATTTTGTCAATAAAATAGCTTATATATATATATATATATATATATATATATATATATATATATATATATATATAAAATAATGGCTTTTTTCACAAATAATAATTTTTTTTTTTTTTTTTAATTTTCACAATATACATACCGCAAAACACAGTTAAAAACAATGTGGGGCAAAGAGATGAACACTCTCACAGAACAAACAGACAAGCCATAATGCTTTAAATTTCTTGAAATAATAATTTCTGAACATTGACTCACAGTCTTTATTCACCTGCTTCTCATGGTTTCTCAATAAAATTCATAAAGGTAATTAATGTGAATTATATTGCAAATGTCATAGAACAACATAGAGGGGAACATTGCAACACAGTGTTACAACGTGCCCCACCTGCGCAACTGGAATTTAAACCTGGCTAGTGTCTTCTGCTAGTTAGCCAAGCTAAGCATTAAAGAAGTATCTAAACTGCTAAACACATTGAAGATTAAAATAATAGCAGATTTGTTTCGTTTTAAATAAACACTAAAAACAGAGAAGAAAAAAATATCTTCAGTAAGGAAATTACTTCTGCTATGATTAAATAAATGTTCAGCGATATCTTCAGATTAATTCATTTGGGCACATTTTTTTCCTTATATACTTTAGTGTTGATATGACAACTAGTAAATTCAGCAAGCTTTCGACATTCATCATTGGTTTCCCGAGGGGAAAGTTAATAGAAGTCGTGCAGTTAATGCAAGTCGTGACAGATGTTTTTAGTAAATATTGTATTTCTCCAAAACTGAGTAAATAATAATAATGTATTATATATTTTTTAGTATAAATGTGATATAATTTTTTTCTAAAAAAAAAAAAAAAAAAAAATTAAATTGAACTAAATGGGGGAGAAAAAAAAATCCATGCTCGTTCATGTTTAAGGTGCAACATTATGTTAATGAATGTGTGATTAAACATGTAAAACATTTTAATTTGGTTACTGCACTTCAAATGCACTTCAGGTAAACAATGGCGCAAACCTTGTCCTCTAAATCAAAGGGTTTGAAGGGTAACATATTAACCCGTCCCTGCATCGGGATCCCCCATTTTTCCATATGAATATGAAAGGCTTATGTCTGCTCCATGACTCTAATTCCCCTTGTCTGTTTGACTGATCCCTAGAGACAAGTTGTTGACCTGTGGTAACATTGTGATACACGGCTACTAAGCCACGTGGCTCCAGCAGTCTTTCCATACTCACTGGACGATGAGAGAAGGGGAAGGCAAAGTGAGTGAGACCGAGAGAGAGAGGGAGAGAGAGAGAGAGAGAGAGAGAGAGAGAGAGAGAGAGAGAGAGAGAGAGGCTGGGGATAAAGAGGAAGAGAGTGACATCGTTTTATAAGCAAGTTACCATGAAAAATTTGTTAGCAAAATATTTGCACAGGAGTGCGCTCTGGGCTGGATAGATAACCTATCTGTGTTTGACTTTAGCTTCCCATGCTCTAAATACTCATCTTCTGCCTGTTTGGTTTATTGATTAGTTTGGCAAGAAACTAGGCCTCTCTAGCAGTGACCAAGGTCAAATGACACACACATTTAACTCACTAATGCTCAAACTTCTGTTCTCACACACACACATACACAGCCACACAAGCAGCATTTATGCTCACAACACAATAACAGCCATTTTAAAGCGAATCTCCCAGGGTTTCACAGACAAGGCTTAAGACTAGTCCCAGACTAAAATGCATGTTTGAGCGGTCTTAACTAAAAACAACTCTGAAAATATGTCAGTGCCATTGTTTTGTCTCAAGTTTCTAAGGCATGTTTATAAAAGCCACTTTAATGTCCTAATTAAACGAAGGCCTAATCCTGGCTTAATCTAAGCCCTGTCTGTGAAACCAGGCCATTATCTAGAGCGTTAACGCATTTCTCAGCACCATCAACTTGATGTCTCCAGCTTTGAATCGAATATCTTTCAAACTATCCAGCCCCATCCGATCTGATGGCCTCCCTTTTCTCAAGCCATGCAGACTAATGCGATGTGCAATTAAAAAAGATCGTTTGAATCTTTCTGCCGGCAGTGGCCTCATCTCATCGCACTGTCCCGCACCCAGAGTGCACCGAGCAGGGGGAAAAAAACATCAACAACTTCCGACCTCAAACTTCCTTCTGATTGCTCTGGGGCGGTGGCAGAGGGAAGTTAGAGTTAGCCCGTAAGAGCCGTTCACGCGATTAGCTGTCTATTCTTTAATTAGTCCTGGTGGAGAATGCGGGCAGAAGGCACTCATTCCTCCCCCTGATCGATGGTATTGAAATCTGAAGGTTATTTCAGGGGCGTTGGGCCTCAGATTGTCGATGTCATTCCCATCACATGTGCATTGCCCCTAAGCCTTGTTCTGAACTGGAAGCGTTAGCGGGCAACAGCGCGAAAAAAAAGGTCCTTAATTCTAAGCACTTTGATTAACCTCTGCCAGCAAGGACTTGTCCGAACTGACTTGACGTACCCATGTGACGCCCTATTATTAGCCCGTATCGAGCCACAGCACACTCCCAACCCCTCAACCGGAGCTCCCTCCCACCAATCACCCCCCCAACCTCTAAGTTTGTCCTTATGTAGATGTATACATATCTGCCTACTTGCAGTAGGGGAGCGGGCACATGACCTCCCATTGTGAGGAATACTTGGCACGTGGCCCCGCTCCTCAGTTAGAAGCATTGTTCTGTTGCAGAGGAGAGTGACACTGCTGGAGAAGATACTCGCTGACATTTTCGACTTTTTAACCACCATCAGCCCATTAATCAATGGCCGCATCTGTTTCGGAGGGAGCAGGAGCGAGGGAGAAAGATAGAGGGCGAGAGAAAGAAAGGGAAATGGGGAGAGTGAGAGAGAGATGCCCGTGTAAATACACTAGCGCTAATCCGGCCAGACAAATGCGTGGAGGAGCTGAGAGAGAGAGAGGGTTTGACTTTGACTTGCGCTGAGAGGGGGCTTGTGTCAGTTCCACCTTTGCTTTATCTCATCAGCTCAGTATTAGCACATTGCATTTGCCACTCAAGTGTTTAGCATATATGTAAATTTTATAGCCCTCGACATGTTTGTCCCTGCTGACAGCCATGGAAATGTTTGCCCATGAGTTTGTGTGTCTGTCTGTTGGACATTCTCTTTTTGGGGAAGTGCATCTGAATGATGCTCTGCAAGGTGTGGATGTGCGTGTGCGTATGCGTGTGTCCGCTCTTGGGTGTTAGTTTCCGTATGCGCTCTGATGATAAGCGAATGAGAGCTCCCTACAATAGAACACTTGAGTATCCGAAGAAAAGGGAATTGTGTTGGACACAAGATGGTGTGAACAAAAATCTGAAGACACCTTCTTTTGCTTTGAAAGGAATCTGCATTCATTCAAAGGGTTCTTTCTTCTTTAGGTACAATGGTTTGAAATTTCCTGAGCAAGTAGGCCTCTTCTTTAGCCTTCAGTTGTAGAAGCAAGAGTGTTTTGTAGGTGCGAGACACGGGTGACCTTTCTTTGATAGTCGCTGTGATATACGATGGGCCTAAAAGAATAGTCTGTCCCATGCTTTGCATTCAGCTGGCATGAGGGCTTTTTTCCCCGCTGCAAAAGCCACCTCGTAATGTTTTCTAATTCTGTTCTATTTTAAGAGCATTACAGCATTCTATTTTAACATTGTCTGAGGATCGCACCACACATTCTCTATGTTAATGACCTTCACTGAAAGGCCACAGGAATCATACAACATTCTTTTGTACCTTCTTTCATGTTCACAGTAGATTTATTAGTTTGTGTATACTTAGTAAAATTAATATATGTGACCAGTGCTGGCAAAATGAGTTGGAATGCGCATGGGCTAATTTCGAGTTTGGTACCGTATAGTTGTAAAGTGAAGCATTCCAACATTGTTAAAGGGTCATGAAACCCCAGAACAAATTTTTTGAGATGTGAACAGATATGTACAGGTTGCACACATAAAGTTTATCAACAAGTGGTTATTCTTGGCATTTTTCAGAACAATAGCCTACTTCCGGTTTGAAAAGCAAAGTCGAAGCTACGTCACAAAATTCGGACATAGATTTGGGCCTTGGAGTGTGTAGGTTGGCTTGCAGGGACGAATCTATGTCACCCGGTTGTGAGGGCTTCTCTGCATTTATTCATTTACATTTATTCATTTTGCAGACGCTTTTATCCGAAGCGACTTACAAGAGGAGCAATTAGGGGTTTCGGCCTTGCTCATGGGCACCTTAGTCATGATATCGAAGGTGGAGAGAAATGTTTTTTTATAGATAAGGTGTTCATTCACGATCCCCACCTTCAATTCCTGCTGGCGTGGGAATCGAACCAGCAACCTTCAGGTTACGAGCCCGACTCTCTCACCATTAAGCCACGACTACCCCATGAGAAAGAGCTCGTTCAATCCAATCCCTGCGCTGTAGTATGCATAAGATTATAATTGCGGTATTATTCATGATGAACAATCATTCTGTCTCATTGCCTATTGTTGTCATTCAGAGACATGGGACTTAGATGCTCGTTTCCGCAGCGCTACAACACAAAAATGCGTTTTCCTGTGACACGACCAGAGCAGAAGTTTGGGTGCAGGTGGTTTGTTTAGCTGTGATCTACCAGCACAAATGGAAAATATGTTCACATGAGATCACATTACAGCAGAGAATTCAAATGTCACAAAAGCTGCGAGTATGTTTCCCTCAGCCAACTAGCACTTGAGTGTTGTTTGTATTTTGCCTGCGATGCAGTCAGAACTGGAGTTTGAAAACGAATGCATGAAAAATTCGATTGTTACGATCATATACAGAATAAAGTATCTGTATTTAAAGTTTTTTTATAGATATGGGTTTTGACTTTGTGTCACATTTGGTGGTATTACCAGGGTTTTTAAGGTATGGTTGCTAGGTGGATTTGTTTTGGAACCCTCAACTTTTTCATTTTTTTGTCAGATTCCAACAAATCCTAAATCCTTTTGAAGGTTTTTAATAGAGAATGTGAGAATAACAATAACTATTTTTTGAAATATTTTGTATTAAGCACAGACAAAAAAAAAATCAAGATCAAAATCAAGCACTGGAAGCCATGAATGAATTTGCAGCATCCCTGTTACGAAAATTTTGCAAGCCTTCCTACAAGTGGTGTGATGTCATTTTGGACATATTGATATGTCCATTATAGTTATCTGTCATATCAATCAGGGAGTCTTGTTTTCTGACCGCTGTGGCATGAATCGATAATCAACATCTGAGAATGTGATATATCATGTCCAAAAATTGTGATTCTTTGTAAATATATTCATACTGACTCTCTCCAACATTAAGAAGTCTGGGAAAAACAGGGTTGGGGAAAATTTTGAATAAAATCTAATAGGTTACACCCCACAGGGTGTAAATTAGAATTGGAATGACAGGAAACGCAATTTACTTAGGTAACATTCTTGGAACCAGTGATAACGTCAAATCCGCCATCTTATCCGACAAAGCCGTCAGGGAGTAGCCAATAGTAGATTAACTCGAAATATTGTGTGTACTCGCGTCTCTCCGCGGTTGAAACAACATTCCTTCTGATGTCATTCATGTTTATTTGATGCTGTAAATGAACTAGTACGAAGAGATGATCGGTTCACGAGCCGTTTGAAGGATCTGTCACGACACATTAAGGAGCCACTATATGGTATTTAGTGTTTAAACTGCTTTAAAAAATTACTACATTTTAAATATGAAACTGTTTCATACGTTGTCAGTGTCCTCTTTGCTCCGCGATGTATTTTTCACTGCGGGAGAACATGATGTGTGGTGTGAGAGAGCATGGGTTATCAGGCATTGCAACAGGGGGCGGGTTTTGCGAAGGGTCAATTAAGTCTGTTTGTTCATCTGTCTTTCTATCCAACTATTCATCCATCTATCTATCTTTTCGTCAATCTATGTAGTTCTTCAGTGTTTTTAATGCTTTTGTATTTTTCTCGTAGAGCCTTTTAGTCATCTTATGTTTCAAGATAAAAGAAAAAAGTTAGCAATGGATAACATGAACTGATCACTTTGTGGGTCATATACGGTAGAAATAGGCACATCAAGGTCTCTGGAGATGGACTTACGGCCTTGAGATTGTTCATGCTTGACAATCCTCTCTTAAACCTTCCCAGATGACAGAAGCATATACAATGTCACAAAGAAACAAGGCCTTTTTTTATTCAGACTATTTTAATGTGTTTTTTTTTTTTTTTTTTTTTTAATCATTATTATAGGCAACTGATTTCTTGGCTTTTCATGCACACCAAAGAAAATTCTACATGAATTAATTTTTAATTTGAATCATTTTCAGTGAAGAAATGTCATATCTGAAATATGCCACACTTGCAAATGAACTATGGATCTTTCAATGTATTGAACAAAGCTGAAAGAAGGTTTGAGTTTGAAAGAAATACTACGGTGAGAAAAGTTTCAAAACTCCTTTTGAATGTGACATTCCACATTTACAAGCTGCTAAAGTGCCTGCTTATTAACAACATGCCTGGGATTTGATGCCTTCTCAGAAAGGTAGGCAAACCGGGTCTCAAGAGAACAACACTGTTAGCACTGTCCTTGTGAAAATGTGCACAAAAAACACTTCAGCATCTTTTCAGTTGCAAAATCTCTACTTGCTCCTCAAAGAAAAACAAATGCAGTAGTAAGATGCTAAATATGTCTTTAGTCAATAGCACTCTGACATTATTGAAGCTTAAGTATATAATTTATGGGAAATATAATTACTGTGATCATACAGATTTCCAAACCCTGTCCTTCATTGGTCAGAGAAACAGATAGCCATGTACTAAACTCATACCTCAAGTTGAGCCACTGTTGCTATGTCAGGCTGGTCAGGATATACAAAAGAAAAAAACCCAGCAATGTTTTAATACCGTCACAGTGTTTTAAAAGGATCAATGCTAATCAGCCAAAATATTTTTTACTTTTAGGTCTCTAGATCTTAAGCTTGGAAAGGAGAAAGTATTTAAACATTAAAGAAAAAATTTTGAAACAAAAAGTTGTGTAAATAAATGTAGATTCAAAGGAATATAAGTCGCTGTATTAATGGTTATATTTTCGTTGAGGTCCTCTGTAGGGGTTGATCTAGAAGTGTACAAAGAAACCTGCAAGCATTGGTTGCTAATAGATCATTGTTAACTGCTTAGCCCTCTGGTGCTGTTGGGTCATTTTGGAACAAAAAATTTTACTTTTTTTTTTGTTATTTCTTTACTTCATCGAATTGGTACAAAACTTGGTAAAGGTTTTGGCACTTGCTGTGTGAACACACACACACACACACACACAAATTCATGCCAAGTATCATATTTAAAAAGAGACCAATCTTAAGTCTTGTGAAGAGCAGGGTGGGCGAGAGCCATGAGGGAAAGGAGCGAGGTTGGTGACGCGAGTGATAATGAGCGCCAGCTGCGCACTACACCGGTCTCGTATCTCTCACGGAGGAGCTCCGGAAGCATAAAAGAGGAGCGACGACAGTGAAGGACGAGAGAGGATCAGGCCTGGATTTTATGGCTGTATGGCCTTTTACTTTCGTTTTATTGTTTGTTTATTTTATTATTAAAGTCATGTTTAACGTTCGCCGGTTCCCGCCTCCTTCTTCCCGTATTTATTGACAGTGTTACATTTCCCGGGTTTCGGCACCAATGTAACACTGTCAATAAATACGGGTAGAAGGGACTCGCGTCACCGGCCTCGCGCCGTTCCCTCACGGCTCTCGCCCGCCCTACTCGTCACAAGTCTATGCTCCAAAGCATTCAAGATTTATCACAGTTTAAGTTGGAAATTTCATTTTCAAGTCCTTGCTTAAAATGTGAATAAATGGATTATAACTACTGCATAAATATAATTTAATACCATAAAATCCCCTAAAAATACAAAATATTAAATAAATTTGTCGAACTAAAATATAGTGCAATCATTTCATTGAAATAATAAAATAAATTGGTCATTTTTGACCGATATGCGACCGGCACCAAAAGGGTTAAACCAATCAATAGTACTCTTATTCAACATCCTCATCAGGCACAATTTC
This sequence comes from Opsariichthys bidens, assembly GCA_037194245.1. Taxonomy (NCBI): domain Eukaryota; kingdom Metazoa; phylum Chordata; class Actinopteri; order Cypriniformes; family Xenocyprididae; genus Opsariichthys; species Opsariichthys bidens. Next base: position 7,299,262 of record CM074286.1, on the reverse strand, counting down.
TCTTCATTGGCAACGTGTGCGGGTCATGTAGGTGTGAGAGTTCATTCTTCCTCAATTCTTTTGGAGGTTTAGAACATCATGATCATGTGAGATGAGGACAAACAGAAGAAGTGATTACTGGAGATCACAGGCCCAGTGTAGAAGAAGGATTACGGCTCAAAGAGCAGTTTACACTCTTTTGCTCTCAACTCAATTTCTCAAGGCAGGCTCTGCTCTCTAATGATTGGACTTACACTCAAGGCCACGCGTTGGCAGTTACACTATCCAAACATACACACACAGACACGCGCATGCACACGCCACATTTATTAATAGTCGAAACAGCTGCGGATCCTCTGGCTCACACCCGAGGAGAGGAATTCCCAGCATTCAATGGACAGAAGTGTGTTAATCTGTGATTCTTCACCATAGGCAGAAGACAGATGGATTCCTTCACTCTTTCACTTTTCTCTGCGCGTGCGAGGGGATCAGCTAGCAAGAGGCGCGGGTATCCACCGCTAATTAAAGGTGGTGGGTGGGAATTGGAGGGATTGCTGGACAGATGGACTGCCTTCACCAAGGAGCCAGGGATCTTTGAACCCAGACTATGGAGCATATTTAATTAAAGCTCTCCAAAGATTTTTATGTGAACACTGACCTCATTGTCTTTCTCAAGTTTCAGTATGAGCTCAGAGGTGTTGACTTCTCCGAATGTGACAACTATTTGACAAAATATTCAAATATTTTCAATAAAAATCTGACATTGCATCAGATATTGCATCAAAGTCTTGCATATGCACATGCAGTCTTTTGACCCTGGGTTAACATCTTTTTAAACCCTGGCTTAAGGGCTATTTAACCATGGGTAAAGCAATTTAGCATTACTTTTTGAGGTGCTAACCTCAAACTGCAGTGTCAAATGTGTATAATGCAAAAAAAAACAAAAAAAAAAACACTGAATAATATATTTAGCTGGACAGATAGCTGCTTGCCAAGCCTGACCAGCTGGAAAAAATGCCTAAATCTAAAACCAGCCAACAGACCAGCAAACAAGCTTTGGTTGGTTTGGGGTAGCTATAGAGACACTCAGCTACTCAGCGATGCGTGTTGCAGTTTCGCCGTCATATCTGGCTATAACATGTCATATAGCCTATAAAACACTTACGCACATTTATTTTTAACATTTTAGGAAGAGTAAAAGTGGTTTCAAAACCAGGTGCATTTACACTTGTCCAGTTTCATTTGGAATCACCTCCTGAAGTGGTTTGAGAGATCGGATTTAAAGGGGACCTATTATGCAAAATTCATTTTTATATTGTTTTTGAATATGTGTCCGCAATGTGTGTAAACAACCATCCTATTGTGGTAAAAATCCATCCACTCCATTTGTTATTTTCCCCATAAATCTGAAACTGAAAAAATGAGCCATTTGGGATTGTACTCCAATGTGACGTCACATTGAAACAAGCCCCGCCTACGATTAACGAGGGAATCTGCCCTATTAGTTTAGCCCCCCAAGTGAACTGTACACAGTCCGCCATGTTTATCTCCTCGCCAGAGAATTTAACAGCGGCATTCAAATAAGAAATGTATTTATTAAAGCAAAATTACTAAAGTAATTAATTCAAACGCTTTTGTTGTTTGATTTATATTAGCAGCATATGCAGCAGTAGGAACAGTATATTAAATTATGTATATGTATAATAGTCACACAATGCGTCGTCTGACAGCTTTCTGTGCGTGTGCTTTGGATGTGTGCACTAAGAAAACCATATATCAGAAATTTAAACCGATATGTCTTTAAAACACATGCATAATATACATTTTCTTGATGATGAAGAACTGCAATGTCACATGAGCGTGGCCGTAATAGAGATGATAAACAAAACCAAACAGATGTTTTGTTAGTTTTTTGCGGAGTATCCGAGTCACGAGCTGTACAAGCTCTGCTCTCTTCTGGAAAGCGGGGTGGGGAGCAGCAGCTCATTTGCATTTAAAGACACATGCACGAAAATAGCATGTTTTTTCTAGCACTCAAAAATGGGCATGTACATCATGATATGATACATTACCTGTGGGGTACTTTGAGTGAAAACTTCACAGTCACATTCTGGGGAGTACATCTTGTAAAATGGGGCATAAACGATCCAATTCGTTAAAGATTTGCATCTAGCTAATTGCTGCTTGCTAAATGTCCTGCTATTTCATATTTATTCTTTTATTCCTCTGAAAGAAACGGATAGAAACTTAAAATAAACTATCTCTGAGCAAAAACTTTACTGCAACTTTCACCTGTCCTAACCGGTGTTAGGTTACACATCACCTGGTAGCAATAGTAAACCTGCTAAACCTGTTTCAAACGAACCCCTTTGTTTACTGCACCATGACCAAACACATAACTCTGGTTTCTATTAGCTCAGTTGTTCCACCAGTTGAAAGAAAGTGAAAGTTTTCTGCCACGGGGTAAGAGCTTTTCAAACTTGCACCCACTCTATTACAGAGGGTAAAGAAAAGCAGAACGCCAGGGGTTGACATCCAACCTCTAGATACCAGGCTAATCCATCTATTCCAACCTCATTCTCTCCCTGAATTATCACCTTTTGACATCATTTTTTAAAATCTGCTGTCAAAGGAGTGCGGGCTGTACAATACGGGGAGGATGAGGAGTAGAAGAAGAAGAAAGAGCGAGCGAGAGAGGATGAGCGTGGGTGGGGGAATCTCCTCTTAAGTCCTCAGCCTCAGTTATGATTAATGACCCAATGCACCTCAAAGTTCATAAACTTCCCAACCCGCTGATAGTTTATACAAGCTAAATGATTTATTTCCAGCGCATGCCAGACTGCTCATTCCATGTGACGGATATTTCCAGAGTCCTTGTTTGAGGTTGCATCTTGGTGTGAGATAGCAAACCTTATGAGGGTAATATAGTAATACATACATCTCTAGAGAGAAATTGTTAGAAGTCAGCACAGATTTCACCTGATGTATGTGACAACACCATGACAAGATGCCACCATGTCACAGTTATGTGACAGACATAGATGTAAAATAAAAATATCTTAGAACTAGTTATTAACTTTAGGTTGGGTGGCACCCAACTATCAGAGCTATCTAAAGACTTGGAAATGTCCTATCAGGCCATACATACCTCACGGATACCTAGCGCTCCGACCGCCTCCCTCCCATTTAATCTAGCTCCTTCCCTGCTAAATGCCTCCGATAGCTCCTCTCCACGCTGGAACCTGCGTCTGAGGGATCTCTCGAACACCTGTCACCCCAAACAGCAGAGTTTTCTGAGAGCGTCCTCCATCACTGTCACCCTCCCATCACCTGCCTACTTTACCTTATCCCCCTCTCCTTTCATTCATCAACATTTTAGGTGCCGCCTTTGACAAGGTCACATCTATTGCTTGGATCATACATCATATTTATACTAGGGTGCTGACAAACCCTGTGATATTGGACGGCGCTTATTTGTCTATTTACATTCTGAGGTTGTACATGGTCTAAGGAACATTGTTCAAAGGAAAGTGAGGTGATTTTAAGGGAGAGTTTTACAGAGTTGAATTACTCTTGAAGGAAAAGGTTAACTGCCTGGTCAGATGTAGTTATGGTTTGACAGTCTCTGACAGGCTATTTGTGTTTGGAAGTAGACTGACCTTCATATACTTTTAGGCACAATTATCCAACAATTTTGATTCAACTAACTGCATACTATGGAATCATTTCACAGGCTAGAGCCATCTTTTTTTCTTTAGATTTGTTTGATCGTGTGAATAAAACAAATAAAACTAATGATTTTTAATGGTTTATGTGGTTTCGTCATGATTGAACAAATATCTGATTGCTATTTTTAAACAGTACTTGCAAAAAAATTCTGGGGCATGATTTACAGTAGGATTTCATAAAAAAAGATACATAATATATATGAAACATATTGGTATTTTTTATTATTAATTATCCACTTTGTCTCCATTTCGTCATAGAATTTTGATAGAAACATAGCAATGTTGGCTTCTCTAGTATAGTATGTCTTCAGAGTTGATATACACAAGAATCTCATTGAATGAAAAATTATTTTGCTGAAAAAACTATCCGAAATGACATATATACGGAATAATTGACAACGAGCCGTTGAATTATAAGAAAAATAATGCACAGCTGAGGTGGTAATGCGGTTTCACCTTGGGTGTGCATTATTTTTCAATAATTCAACGGCCCGGAGTCAATTTTTCCATTTAGACCACGGTTACCACCACTTACCAACATTGTTGAAATGATAAATTTCAAGACATTTGTCGGACTAATGTCTTACAACATCTAATCGCAAGCCTCTGTTGCTTATTCCAAAATGTCATTAGCAAGTAATAGAGGTTTCAGCCTTGATATTAGAATAATACAGTTATTAGAAAGAGAGAGAGAGAGATTAAGCCTATGTGAATTACTGTGTCTCTCAACAGTTTTTGGCAGCAGCTTCTCTAATAATAGCGAAACTGTACGTTTATCTGCTCCAAGAACAGTGGCATTATAACCTCGCAAGTGAGAAATGTCATGTAGCTTTTAGGTTGTTAAACAAGTTAACAGATAAAATTGAGCAGCGCTGACAACATGTTTCTGAGCAAGTTTGTGTTCGTACTGTTTGTGTGTGTTTGAGTGGGAGAGAGTGCGAGAGAAAGAGAATGTGCTTAACCTACACACCAAAACATAATATTGTTACAAAAAACAAAATAAAAAAATAAAAAACCTGTGGAAATAATTTATCATTCTTTATCCTATTGTTTACTATATTTATTTCCTTGGTCAGTGTTGTTGTGGGTTTTTGGTTCTTTTGCTGTTGTAGGCTGTAAGGAACTTTGAAATAACTGAAATCATTTGGGGAAGTGATATGGAAATATAAAGCGGTCAAGATCTGCCTAGAACTCCTTTAGCCGTGCGTTTCCCTGAAAATAATCGCACACCTTAGAATGTTCGTCAACAATCAGATTGAAGCATTCAGCAGCCCCATAGTATAACTGGGTTTATTGTGTTAAAAGATGACAAATGTCTAATTAAAAAATATGTATATATTTATTTATAATTGTTCCCAAATTATCCTACACCTTTACAGCTTTAATTTGGCCACTAAGGTATCATTTTACTGTCCTGTATTCGAACAGCTGTTTCCATTAGTGTTTTGAAATTACATCAAAGGACTTCAAGGTCAAATGCTTACCGTTAATATTTAAAAATATAAAAAGGCCACTCAGTTTAAACTGTTATGTGGTGTGACGTACTTCACTTTAAAATGACTTTGAACATACCAAGTATGGTAACCCATAACTGGGTTATACCCAATTTAGAGTGGAGTATTGAGTAGTGAACATAAACACCTGGAGCAGCGGCCAGCCATTTTTGCTGTGGCAGGTGTGGAGTGATTGGGGGTTAGTATTGAGACTCGAACCCACAACCTTCAGGTTACCAGTCTGACTCCTTAACCATTAGGCCACGACTGCCTCTATATAACAGTTAGTCAGTTACAGTTACATTCATTCATATGCATGCAAATGAGATTAAACGGAAGCCATGTGAAGAAGTTCTGCATTTTGCTGCGTTCCAACGATCAAGACCTGTGAATTTGCATCATGAAAAAGATGTGACCAATAGATGAATGATACGTCACAGCCGAATTAAAAGAACACAAACATTAAAGCTGCAGGTTTGCGGGAAAACAGAGAAGATGGTATGTATAAAAATCTACTTTTAAATGTGCCACAGAGCATGACGTCATATTTCGTTTGGCGCAGTGTCCGAAGGAATATTGCCTGCTCAGAATCTAAACTGAAGCCCATTTACAGCTGTTTCCTGAAGAGCGACCTGACTATATAACGGTGTGCTCCGACTGGAATAATTAAATTGTAGAATAGAATTCTCCTAGATGTTCTGTTCTAACAAAACATTCAATAGCAATATGACATATCAGGGCACTCTTTAATTAATGTCTTAATGAAGTCTCCACTTAAAATAATTGGCTTGGCATGAATCGCTTAGTGCTGATAGCATGAGCCTTTGTCCTAGTTATGATTTCCCTTTTTGTTTTTTGATGAGTGTCAGAGGTCTGTGTGTAAAATAAGATCCTATGAGCCAATCATTTGCTCTCTATGGAAAAATCTGTACATATCTCAACTCTGACAATGCCTCTGAAAAAACACATTGTTGTTTTTATGATTATTAATATATTTTGCTTTTATAGCACAGTGGAAATATAATTATATTTATTTCGCTATACATACTGTACTCAATACTGCACAACGATTCAAAAACTTTGCCGCCTCAGAAAACAGGAAGAACCTCAGGTAGGAAAGAGCCATTTTCATCGAGGTCAGAACTTTTCAGAGTTGCTCTTTAAGGCAGAAAATGTTTAAGACGAAAATACTCGCAAGGGTTACATCAGTAGGTGACAAAAAGAAAGAAAGGACAGAACGCTGAGCAAAGGTGTTTATCATCCAACCAAAAAAATCTGCAAGAAACCATTATTTATTTGTTTGCTGTAATAGCATGGCTGGGGTAAGCTGACGGCACGACAGCCTGCTAAAGCAAACGGATAACAGAAATGTCTCATGGAAATACTTTTCAGCAGTTGGACTGAACCTTCCATGTTGGCGGCATTCCAAGCCTAACTGCTGTTTTTTAATCACAGGGGAGTTTTGTCCTCATTGTCAATGACCTGACAGCACACACCCTGAAACAGCAGCCACATCTCAAGAAAGGATGCAGCTGCTTGCGAAGGAATTGCAGGCTTCACTAAACCCAACCCAACCAGTATTTCACAGGAAATCTGTCAAGCCCGGGACAAACAGAGCTTCATCAGTGGCAGTGCACAATCTAGCAACTAGAAATGATGGTCCAACACCGACTCAAAGATGAATGAGCTGAAGGGATTGGACAAACAGAAGGGAGAGGTCTGTAAGATTCTCAACTATACCCATTTCCACGGGCAAAATACTGCTCAATCTAGAACTGTTCCGAATGTTTACGAAAGTTGGCAAGCAACATAAAAAAACATAAATATTTAATTATGCAGTTTAAGAATGATACTAATAATAGAATAAAATGCATTATATTTGAGGTTTACATATGACTGGTTTTGAAATGTAATAAAGTATGATAATTATTTTTTATATATTGCATATTGTCACTGCATAATGATAAAGTTTTATATATATTGCATTCAAAATCATTGCCTGAATCCCTGATTAATATATTAATTGACTATTACTTTACAGTAAGCATTTTGCTGTTTTAGATGTTCCTACAGTACCAAACCGTCCCATACCGGCGTGATCAAAAAGATCTTAAACTAGATGGAACTAGATTAAATATTTTGACTGTTGCGATTCCAAATCGGTTTAATGACCCGTGACTCTGCCTGAGTATCGGACAAGTGTTCACTGTTGGCCAGAGGAGAACTGGCCCCCCGACTAAGCCTGGTTTCTCCCGAGGTTTTTTTTTTCTCCATTTGTTGGAGTTTTGGTTCCTTGCCGCTGTTGCCTTTGGCTTGCTTAAGTTGGGGACACTTGCTTGATATTCAGCAGTGTTTTTGATATGCCTGCATTGGCGCCGTTGTATACAAACTGAGCTGAGCCGGACGATTACGTCACTGTTTTCTGCAGTGCTGATATACCTAAATTAACTAGACTAATAACTATTGATATTTGCAACGGAATGAATCAATAATATATAGAATAAGCTGCACAATGACACCATTTTCTTATTAATGTAAAGCTGCTTTGCCACAATTTGCATTGTAAAAAGCGCTATATAAATAAAGATGACTTGACTTGACTACAGTACTTCTTGGCCCTGTTCGCACCTGGTATTAAGACGTTTTGGTCGATCGGCTCACAAGTGGATTATGCTAAATACAGGTGCAAACGGAATCTAAAAATGTTTTGAGGTTGTCCATTTTTGACCACTTCCAGAGGTAGCCGAAAAAGCATTCAACCGGATTGCTTTCATAGTGTAAACGGTCATGTGATCAAATGTGTTCGAACAGCCACAAGACCGTCTTCTTTCCGCCTACTGACCTAATGCGTAAACATTAGCCAGACGGGATTTAAACTTTGTCGGCTGAAGACCCAAGTTTGGTTTGAAGATGAAAAATGTACCAAGCACAATGTTCTCTCACCATTCCTGATTTCTAACACTTCGGTGTGGTTTTGCAGCTATCAGAGCAGAAATGAAAGCTGCTGCTCTCCGTATGTTTTCCCATGGTCTCCAGAGGTGTTCATATGTAATTTGCGTGAGCTTATTTCAATCATTAGATTGAAAGATTTGAACAAACCCATACATTCACCCGCCCATAGATCCTCCCCTCGAAGAAACCAGGACAGAGTGGTTGAAAGTGGACAAAAGAGACGGATTAAAACACCAGGTTTAAATAGGGCCCTTGTTGCATTTTTCCTGTCTGAAATAAAATGATTTTATCCACAAATTTAATATGTGAATTGATTACCGTTAATTTAAATTATTAAATCATTTACATAGCTACTAATTTACCGTTTCTTAGACCTCTCTTGTTCTTATAGGCTACCATTATGCATAAAGCCAGAATGTGACAACTGTATATATTAACTTTTGATGTTATAACATACACTCAAAACTAAGACTAGTCAACAAAGACAGCTATGTTGTTTGGTTTGTGGCCAGTTTCCTAACAGTCAGTTACGACATCATATGGCTGTCAAGAGTTTCACAGACATCCCGGCAGAGCACCAGCTCCGGCACCAACCTCATTACAGTGGAAAAGTGGTACTTGTATTTCACTGCGATCAGCTATGATGTGATTTAACGTGGGATAATTCATCTTATTAAATGAGGCTGTATTTACTTACAATGTGAATGGCTGCTCTTGGAGCAGCTGGGGGAGGAGAAGGTGCGTGCCGCAGCTGTAGTGACCCGTCTGTGCTGATCGCCTGCAGCTAGCCTGAGGGTGGTGAACGCCTGAAGGAGGTTCTCAATGAACAACAAGTAAATAAAAGATATGAGGGATGTCAGAGCCACAAAGGCCATGGCCATTGGGTAGGAGGCTGAGACAATACAAGCATCTACGACACAAACCAACAACTCTTTGTCTTTTTTCTTCTCGTCCATCAAGTACAATGCTGGTTTACAGATTCACTGTGATACTGGCTAACATTCAGGCATAAAACATCACATATCGATCATTAATTATGATCAAAAGCATATCCAACCGATCTTACCAGGCAGCTGAAAGAGTCCTCATGGTGAAATTTTATTATTCTACAGCTTCCAATTTCACAGAAAAACTATACATAATATGAATATATATATATATATATATATATGTGTGTGTGTGTGTGTGTGTGTGTGTGTGTGCGTGTGTGCATATATGTCTAAATATGTAAATATTATATATATATATATATATATATATATATATATATATATATATATATATATATATATATATAATATTTATACATATATACATACACACACACACACATATATATATATATATATATATATATATATATATATATATATATATATATATATATATATATATATACATACATATATATACATACATATATATATATATATACACATACATACATACATATACATATATATATATATATATATATATACCAACCCAGAGATTTCAGCATTTCATTACGTTGCTGCCTGCACATTTCATGACATTTTTTCAAAGTGAAATGTCCAGTGAGAGACGCTAAAACATGCTCAGATTTCTCTGAAATAGATGAGTGTGGATCTGGCAAGGTTTTATTACGCTGGTTGTTGTTCATATTGCGGCAGTTCGGAAGTGAAATCAAAGTCCCATCAAGACAAGTAATTTGAATTCACTTGGCAGCCATCTTTGAAAAGCCTCTCGGGCATGCAAGTGCAGCTCCTATCTCTTTGAATGAGGAAACATCAAATTCTCCAAAGCTGTTTGCCAAGCTTTCAGTTAAATTTCATATTTGGAAAAAACCAATGAAATCTGACAACAACTGTCTCATAAATTTTGTTTCTAAACGCTCGAATGATGAGAAAAACTGCATTTTTCAGGTTGTATCAAGCTAATGCGCATGCGCAGTCCTAAGTGTGCATCTCTATATGAAGCGCGTATCTGACCGTTTCTGTAGGAACCGGAGCGTTTAACGGCCACTGCAGTGACTGCGATGACTTTACCAATTGGTTATTGGCACTTATTTAGAAGGCAGGACTTATTCCGCCATATTGAGTGTTGCACTTTCTCACATTCATAATAATACAAGTGCACAGTCTTTCTATATATAAAGTCTTTGGTCAAATGTACTGTGAGTGGCACTGAAAGTTTAATGCAAATGAACTGTTTGAAAATAACATTCCACCTACACTAAGCCATTCTCTAAACCTAACCGTTAGAAAAGTCATTTTCGAGGAAAGTCTGTTCACTCGGTGGCCATATTAGCAATGCCTCCAGCTATTTCTATTTGAATGGGAGAATCCTGAAATCTCAAAAACTGCTTGATGAACTCACAATTAAATGAAATATTTCAAATCAGCAACATAAACTGTCCCAAAATGTTATTTTCGATGCTCAAATAGCATTAAAAAGCTTATTTTTTGGGCTACAAGCAGTGTACATGCGTTTCAGGTTTCTATGGGAACCGGAGCTTCTAACAGCTGCAGTGACATAATGACTCGATCAATCAATGATTGGCTCTTTTATTTAGAAGGCGGGACATATTCCGACATATTGTGAGATGCAGTTTCTCCCATTCATTACTAATAGGAGTGAACCGTCTGTCTACATATTTGCTGATAAGGTCAACTAAATGTGAATGAAAGAAATGCATTTGCTAAAGCACCATTTCCATTTTAGCTCACTTCTACAAGTCTTTGAGCTGTTTTAGTGAGGCTTAATGTAACCAAGCACTCCGCATTGCAAGTACAGAACTGTACCAGGTGAGCTAACAAGCAAGTTTACAACATCAGAGTAGCCATACAGTTTTTAGGTCATAAAATAGCATTGTGCCAGTGACCGTGCAAAAAATTTTATAGCACAAATTTTTTTCTTTTTTCTTTTATTAATCGATAATCTGTTGCTTTACTGCCACTAGTGTTTATTTCAGCAGTTTGCAAAAATGTAGGTCGAGGCATGTTTTACCAATGAGCTAATGTTTCAACACAATGTTAATAAATTTACACATACATTTTTATTCATTTATACAGAATCTCCTGTTCTGAGTTGTAAAAACTATCAATGAAATCGTAGCGCAATATGTGAGACATACAGTTGGGAGTAATTTTAGGGAGAGAAAAAAGGGACCACAACTGACCAATCAGAATCAGGTATTTCAAAGACTCGTAATAACAGCCTTCAGTTTGTCATGCCAAGATCATTCTCAAAGTGACTAGGTGCAGTGGTCACGTTCTTAGTGTTTAAAAACAACTTAGCATATGCTCAATCGTGCCCTATCATCCCTCATCTACACTGCAGAGGAGCGAGGAGTGAGGGTTTGCATTTACTTGGTCCCTCCCCCATTAACTTCAGTTAAGTAACTGCGTCAGTCCTAGCGCCTTAATTACTCTTGTCCTTTACAAATTAACAAACTCATTTCTTTCCCAGCATAATAACCAGATGCCCTGTAAGAGCTTCTGTCACCTCAATTCAGTTCTAATTATCTCAATTTCCCCGTAAATCATTTTTATAGGGGCAGTAAAGCAGTGAAATGCTGTTGGCAAGCCAATACAAGGCATTTGATGGAACAAATCATGTGAAAGGTGTGTCAGTCCTGATCCTGGAAATCAAAATGCAAAATTTTGCTCCAGCTCTAATAAAACACATGAATGAACTAATCAAAAATCTTTGGGTTCACTTGAAAATTACAAGCAGGTGTGTTAGAGCAAAGTTGGAACTAAACTGCAGGAAGAAACTGGGCGCATCGCAATCAGCTCCCGATTTTGTGAATCAATATATCGTGTACACACATTCGGGCACTGGTAAGGACAGTACTCTGGCTCACCACACATTGGGACGCTGTTGGTGACTCTTTGCCATCAGAAGGATGCTCAACTGTCGTTATGAAGTGAGTTTGGAGTAAAAACATGTTATTAAATGTTGTCTTTTGTTGGACAAGACGTTAATAAATGCTTCTCATGTCTGGAAAGATGTTTGACGCACGTTGCTATTCGTATGTACTTCATAAGCGACTTAAACTCGCAGTGCTTTCAGATGGATTAGCATTTGGAGCCGTACTTCACTGACAAGCTGCGCATAAAAAAAAAAAAAAAAATCGCAGCCTTCGTGATTTCAGAATCGCACTAAAAATCACGTTTAAGCAATAATTGCATTCAAGTTCAATGTTATTTTTCGTATTGTGTGTAAAATCATGCAGCCCTACTTCATAACATTAAGGTTGAACCACTGTAATCACATGGATTATTTTAACAATGCTGCTCTGGGCCTTGAAATTGGTTATGAAATTGCTGTGTATAGGGAGGTCAGAAACTCTCAGATTTCTTCAAAAATACTAAGGTCTTGGGGATTTGGAATGACACGGGGGTGAGCAATTAATGACAAATTTCATTTTGAGGTGAACTAACCCTTAAAGTCAATTTCAGAGCCCTCTAAATATTGGTGAATGGTAAAGCATTTATTTTTTTCTACAATAATAATAATAAAAAAAAAAAGCATTTTATTTAATTTATATAACATTTATTTATAAATGTATACCAGCCAAGTTTTTTTAACATTGTCTGCCAGACATAGAAAATTGGATTAAAAATATAAAGTGCATTCATTTAGTAAATCATTCCATTCCCAACATTTCCTTGCATTACAATCCATGAAGAGCATGGGATAAAGTTCCTTCTTTCACCACAGGGAGGTTTCCTGCACTCAGAACTTAGACTGGGATCTTTCACACTGCCACACTAGTAAGTTGTTTCAGTGCCAGAACATAAATCTTACAGAGCCAATCTTCATTCAATAAAATCCGAATGCTTGGTCATGTCTGAATGTGTTTTTCACAATAGAAAATTAGTTGCAAAACAACTACCTGAAGTCCTAACTCCACAGTATTAAATACAAATAAATTATATTATATTCCCTTTGACATAAAACACAAATTTACCCATCATCAATGAGTGTCAGACTTCGATTAAGAGAATGTACTTAAAATTCCAATACTACCTGACCCATACATTACAATTTCATGTTAAGAAATTTTCTGTGTCAATTTTCATTTTTGGGTGAACTGACCCTTTAAGTGTCTGAAAACTTCTTGGGGCACATGCATATTTGCATTTTGGATATAAAATATAGTCTAACCTACAGAAGTATAGACTACTTGGAAAGGGTCAAATTATATTACATCTTGACATCTTTGCATGTCTACCAAATTAAGTTATGCTTCTTTTACCTTTAATGACTTAATTAGTCTGTTTTGCATCAGTGAACATAAAATCAATAACAGAGTGACAAAGCAAATTTAATTGTGTCTGGGTCACTGAGCTCCCCCTGTGTGCAGGTTGGGGGTTCTTGGACTGAAAAAGGATGAAGACTGCAAATATGGAAATAATAACCATTTGATCAAGCTTATTACAAAAAGAGTGCACTGTTTACATTCATGGAGAGGCCTTCTGTTATAATTATTAACCTTCCCTCTCTCCCAAGACCTTGGGTTGCAGCTCTTCAGCCCCAATTCTCTCTGGTGACCATTTTAACTAATTACAATGGCTTCTTCAGTAAGCATCTCTAAGACGTGCTAAGGAGGATCCTCTCCCAGCCCGCAGCAAGATGCTCTCTTCCATTCAAACGCTTCAAATGCTTTCTGCAAGTAATTGTCTGTCCTTAGCAATCCCCTAATGACATTAAAAGTCTCATTATATGCCATCTCGAAGGGGCTTTTAGCTGGAAAATCTTAAGCAACAGACAGCTTAGCTCCAGGGCTTTGAATAAGATCCTTATGTGAATCAAGTGTCATTTACTAATCCAAACTGTAATCTCATAAGTATTCTCACATTCCACGCTGGTATTTCCTCATTTCCTTTGTAGGAATTACAAGTTTTGATTGTTCATGTGTCCTTTTGAGTGCTCCGTTTTTTGTGTGTGTGTTTTTTTTCTTCAAAGCACAACTTAACTTGTATTCATAAAGTTAAGGATTTATTTTCTATGAAGCTTTATGAAAACTTCCAAGCTTTATGAAAACACATTCCAATACTGTATATTCAATATTATACAATAACATATTTTTATTTATGTACTTTATTTACTTCATAATCTGAAGCTAGGAAGAAACAAAAATCCACCCACGTTGAATGGAAGCTTGTTTCCGTTACTGAATAAAAAAATAAAAAATAAATAAAAAAGGTAATTGCGACTCACAATTCTGACTTTTTTTTCTCAGAACAGCATGATATAAACGCGCTGTTGAGAGTTATAAAGTCAGAATTGCGTGATATAAACTCACAATTCTGAGAAAAAAGTTGCCTTTATAACACGCAATTGCTTGAGTTAAATATGTAACTCATTTAAATAATTAAATGAGTTAAATATCAAGATATTTTCCATTATAGATTAAGTTAAAAAAATCAGAATTGCGAATTTATATCCCACAATTCTAACTTTAAAACTCCCAACTGCGAGAAAAACGTCAGAATTGTGAGTTTATATCTCACAATTCTTTCTTTATTTCTCACAACTGTGAGTTCTGACTTTATAACAACTGACTTTATAGTCGCAACTGCATTGCAACCCTAATTAATTGCATATATTAAAGATAATCTACCTGCATTGTAGATTGTAATTACTCTATGTTGCACATTAATTTTCCTTCAGATTAATTGTCCACTGTCCTCTCTGACTAACCGCGTGTAACCACAGTCCTTCAGACTGTAAACAAACTTGTGTCTAATGTTTCCTGCCAAATCGTAACATTCAAAGTATGCGAGATTCTTTCGAATTTAGGAAGACTCCGAATGACAAGCATTCAGGCTGACTTTGAGTGGAATGCTATTGAAAATTAAATCTTTGTTTCTAGTTTTGTATTTTCAAGGCCATGTACAGGCTTCTTAGCCTGCAAGAGCACATCTGACATTGCATGCTTAACCTTGACAATGATATGCAACTTAACACAAACAACCTCTTAAAAACTTCTTGTCTTTATGACTAATCTATTTTCTATCAAACTATGACAATTCTTCACCGTTCACCCAAATCATTATGTGACTGAACCAAGAAGCTGTTCTATAGACACAAGCACGACAGAGTAAACAAGGACAATGACCGGGTCCAAACAACTGTGATCAACATGACATGTAGAGGTCAAATCATGTGGTCTATGTACAGATCAGTAAAATGTAACCCTTCTACGCTACCGTCATTCTGTCAATCCAATTTGCCAATTCCAGATGTCCATCAAGTGTCTATTGCTTTTATTTGTGCTTCCAACCTCCTAAAAATTAATAAATTATCAAAAAAATAAATACTCTAGACATCTCAAGCTTTTGAGCAGATTAATTTCAGATTTGTCTAATCCGTTTCTACCTTCTTTTCCACCAGCAGATCAGTCAGATTGACACAATATAATGCACTGAGACCTCCCATAGTTTAAGCACTCTAAATAGTCGAAGATACCTTCCAATAACGGATTATCTGTCTGTCCAGGGCCTTAGTACCCTCTCTTAATGTACATATTAGTGTTTAGCATGTATTTTAACAGATAATGGAGCCAGGGACTGTGCTCCCCCCACAGGATAGTGAAAAAAAGTAATGTAGCTGGACTCAAAAAGAGGGCACTGCTCAAGGAAGCCATTCACACGCAAGCATTTGCATTAGTTTTGACCTTAAATGATGCAAAATGTCCCAATGCCTGTCAGAGGAGATTTATATATCACCCTCTTTTAATCAATACAGAACATCACAAGGTGCTATACTTTAGTACAGTACACAGCGGCCTCGAAAAGTACTTGGAGTCACACTTAAAGGGACCCCTTTTGAAAAAGATTTATACTTTGCCATACTTTTAATAAGAACACTTATTATGGAATTATACTTTATATATGTTTAAAGAAATAAAAAATATTGTTTAATTCAAACTTAATGTAATATTTTATACGCATCAATCCAAAGTTTCCATCATCTGAATTCTTCGGAATTGTCAGTTGAAATCTGGATCCAAAATGAAGTTGGTGCAATCTGTAATTACTCCATAGGATGCATTTCCCAAGGTAGAAAAAGGGTACCAAAAGGAGAAGAATTAGTGTAGCTGCTGTTTATAGCATATTTTACTTCATAACGTATTAAATGTGGATTTTTTTTTTTTTTACACAAATGCATCGCTTCGCTTCAGAAGTCATTAATTAACCCCCGTAGCTGTGTGGAGTATATGTTTATGATGGATGGATGTGGTATGGAAGCACTTTCTTCAGCTAATACTCATGACCCCTGTTCACTGCCATTATAAAGTTCTTATATATTCATATATATATATGAATATATAAAGTTCATATACATGTGTTATATATTAAATATTAATTTAATATTTCTAGTGACAGATAAAGTGTTCTGTACTGTAAGTGAATGTTTGGCTTGTCACTCTTCAAAAGGATGTTCCTTTCACAACTGAGTGCATTTAGTGTGTATTTTAACCAAGTGTCTTCATCATTTATATTAAATAATAATTCCTTACATTTTCTGGGTACTCAAAGCGCTTTACATATGGAAGGGGGAATCTCCTCATCCACCACCGATGGGTAGCATCCACCTGGATGATGCGACGGCAGTCATATTGCGCCAGAACGCCCCCAAAACACCAGCTTATTGGTGGAGAGGAGATAGAGTGATGAAGCCAATCAGTATATATGGGGATGATTAGGAGGCCATGATGGACAGACACTAGTGGGCAAATTTGGCCAGGATGCCAGGGTTATACCCCTACTCTTTCCGAAAGACATCCTGGCATTTTTAATGACCACAGAGAGTCAGGACCTAATTCAGATCTCAGCGTAGCTTCTCGTCTCCTTCACTTCACTCTCCCCTGGACATTCTTAAGAAAATCTATACTTGTTTTGGAGAGGGAGGGAAGTAGATAAGATCTTCATTGACAACTAAATGACATTGTGTGTCCCTTGATAAGAGATTGCATCTGAGTGATCTAATCGTTTGAAATTCACTGTTGTTAATTATGGACAAGTAGAACAGAAAGACATAGGTATGGTATGAAATAACAAAAAGGTCTTGTTATTGGCCTTTGTTTGAGTAATTTGCAGATATTGATCTACAATGAGGTCTGCTGGCCAACTTGGACTGCAATTTCTACGAGTGGATGTTATGGTTGCCTCATCAAGCCTGCAAAAAAGACACAATTATGATCCATGCATTCATAAAGTAGATTAAACACTTGTGAATTATGCTTTCACGATATGAAACTGCATGGAAGCTTCCTGTTTTAGTGTGAACAAACCATCGACCACCATGGAAAATGGAAAGACCTGTTAATGATGATGATGATGATAATCTATTATTACATTAATTGCACATTTGTCAAGTAGTTAATTAAAAATAATTAATACTGAGACCTCACTCAGTACACGTCCACTGATTTTTTTATTTTTTTATTTTTTTTGGGGAGGGGGGGGGGTGTCTGTGTAAGCATTTTTTACAACAGGTTACATTAAAAGGCATATGTACAGTCGTGGCCAAAAGTTGAGAATGACATAAATATTGGAAGTATTATTCTGGTCAAGAATAACTCAGGTGAGAACCAATGAGGTTCATTCTGGTTACGCAGCATGTTCTCGCGCATCAAGCAGGTTCTGTTGAGATTCTGTTTATGTTCACTGATCAATGTTTATATGTGAATAAAAGCATAAATTCCAATCTGTTCATCACATAAAGTGTCTCTTCAGAACATTTGGACTAAATTACTCAATTCATATGGATTCGTTTTACAATCTCTTTATGAATTCTTTGGAGTGGACTCAACGGAGGCACAGAAATCTCTCAAATTACAATAAAAATCTCTTTATTTGTGTCCTGAAGATGAACGATATTCTTACGGGTGTGGAACAACATGAGTACGAGTAATTAATGACAGAATTTTCATTTTTGTTTCAACTAACCCTTTAAAATGTTAGTTATTATTACCTCATGCAAAGTTATACATCTTCAAATATACAGCACAAGTCACA
Source organism: Opsariichthys bidens (assembly GCA_037194245.1). NCBI lineage: Eukaryota > Metazoa > Chordata > Actinopteri > Cypriniformes > Xenocyprididae > Opsariichthys > Opsariichthys bidens. Next base: position 7,281,094 of record CM074286.1, on the reverse strand, counting down.
CGGAGAACTGTTATGGAATCTTATCATCATTTTTGTCACCATTCACTTTATTGATATGGAATACAGAGGCATGACTAAGATCATCGTTTGTATTTCGCTAAAGACATAAAGTCATACAATGACGACAGCATTTACATTTTTGGGTGAACTATCCCTTTAACATAAAAAAATGAACATCAGAAGAATGCTGAAGTACCTTCACTAATTCAATTATTGAATTCATCTTTTGTTAAATTTAATGCAGTTTTTCTTTATCTGTATTTGAAGAACACTAACTACCTCAATCACTTTTTGGCATCACAAAAAAGAAAGGGAGATGCAAAAACAAGGTGCCAAATGTTGAAATATTAGATAATTCGCTCTCTTCCATCCTAAAAGCACTTGAAAAACCGTTCCTTTTTTTCGACGGAACACACTTATAAGCATGGCCATGGTTTACAGCAGTGAAGGGAAAAAAATGATGGATAGGAAAAAAAAAAAAGAATAGAAAAATGGAACAATCTGTGTTTAAGTAAATAATTGAATAAACTCAATTTGGGAAAGTTGGCAAACTGGGTCTAGGTAATGTTTTCACCCTGGTGCTGAAATAGTTTGAGACTGCATCGCACAACATCAGCCTCATCTTGTCAGCTCTGGAGAGCCCTTGAGCATGTTATTAGCTTGGTGTTCGCCTTGCCATTTTCCACCCGAGGCAGATGGGTAATTACCGAACTAATACTCTGATTGAGAGGAATCAGATGCAGTGGCTCACCCAATTAGATGATACATTAGCTTTCTTTCTTTGTAAGCAGCTAATGTGTGAAGCAAAGTGGCATTTCTAAGGGGGTCAGAGTCTCAAACAAGCGGCGAGTTGCAGATTGCGGCGCTCCTCTCTTTCTCGCTCTCTCTCGGTCTTACTTTCTCTTTCCCTCTCCAACTCTCTCTCTCACTCCCCCCCTTCACCCCCCCCCCCCCCTTCTCTCTAATGGACTAATAGAGTGAAGTCTTCATCACCCGAAAAGCACACAGAATGCAAATCAGGCCCCCCACTCCCAAACAAAAGGAGGCAGAGGATATTCATGTCTGATGTGTCAGCTACAACATCAATTACACTGGAATACACTGGAGCTAATGAGAGAGACACTGTAATTGTAATAATTGTGTGCTTTTGTCAAACACATTGCAGTGAGTGTTGTTTTGGACAGTTGAAGAGTTCACTCTTTGTTTTTGATCAAGAAAAAAAAAAGTTAGGCGAGTAAAAAAATATAATCAGATTTTTCTCTATTATTTCGCAAAGTGTCAGACGAGCTCAAACACACACACTTCAAAACCAGAATGTGACAAGTATGTAAAAACCTCAAAATCTCCAGTCACTCATACAATATGCTGCTAACACATGTGGCGCTTTCATGTCCAAAATATTCTCATAACCCTGTTGTAGCAGGAGTTATTAGTGTCTCTGAATGATGCTTGCAGAAGAATTACCACATCTTTATCTTTGTTTTAGCTCGTCTCTGGGTGTAGCCATGCGCTTGATCTCCAGCCAAAACACATTAGAGCACATCTGTCCACTCACGCACGCCACTGCGGCCAACTCTTTCTCGCCATATTTCTGAAGAGCCCTCATTGCTGCCATTGTTCACTTTGTCTGACTATTTGCTCTATTCTCTTCAATTCCCCTCCTGTTGATGCTCGGTGACAGCTTTCAAAAAACAGCATATGAATGCAAAGAGCTAAAAAGCTGCGTATTTTTATGTTGTTTTTCTCCAGTTGCTGAAATTGTTTCGCAGTTTGTCCATTGCAGTCGAGCTAGATGATTTTGTGAAACTGATCTGCATTCGTTGTTCGTACTTTTCATCACTTGAAATCAATGTAATTCACCTTTACGGGTATTTTAGAGTATAGTAAAAACTGATTCATGGGAGGTATCTGCATTAAGGGAGTCATTTCTGAAATGAGGGCAGGAAAATAATTGACTATATATGTTTTTGAATGTTTGCAGATATGGGATAGTTTTGGAACGGGGATGTGTCTGTGATGATACAGAGACTGTGGCATCTGGATATGGACGGCAGAGAATGCTCTTACCAGCTATTAGAGAAATAGTTGATTGTATGGTCATTGCTGAGAGCAGTTAGAACCCTGTACCACCTGTCACACACGATAGTGAGGACAGAGGTTATTCTAGCATATACAGATACGGCACGTGACAAGATACATAACCAACGACAAGATATTTACAAATATTGCAAAGCTATTGCACACGGAAAAATGACTTTTTTCTCAGTAACTGAAAGGCTTTACGTCAAACGTCCGATTACAAAAATCTCTAGCAGGGGTTTTGTTCACTACCGTTCAAATATTTAGAGGTGGTAAGATCTTTAAATGAAGAATTCTTGACAGATGTCTGTTATGCTCACTGCAAGACTGCATTTATTTGATCAAAAGTACAATAATAATATTAATAATGTGAAATAATTTCTCTGTTTTTAAAATTTCATTTATTAAAGCTGAGTTTTCAGCATCATTACTCCAGTCTTCAGTGTCACATGATCCTTCAGAAAACATTCGAATATGCTTATTTGGTGCTCAAAACAGATGTGCTGCTAAATATTTTGTAGAAACTGTGATACTGTACATTTTCAACTTACTGATTATGTTCAAAATTATACGTTCATAGTGTCAGTTTTATGGCTAGTTTTGTTTAATCTTTTTAAGGACTGCAAAGGCTGCAATATTTTTTTTTATGCGCAGCTTGTCAGTGAAGTACGGCTCCAAATGCTCATCCATCTGTAAGCACTGCGAGTTTGAGTCGCTTATAATGTACATTTGAAAAGGCAACGTGCGTCAAACATCTTTCCAGACATGAGAAGCATTTATTAACATCTTGTCCAACAAAATTAATAACATGTTCATTTAATAACATGTTTTTCTCCAAACTCACTTCATAACGACAGTTATGCATCCTTCTGTGAGATGATGTGTTCTTACACAGAATAAGGCAGTCGTGTGTTTATTAGTCATGTTTAACCAATCAAAGCGTTTCAATCTTCTGTAATTCAGCTATGACACGTGTGTTATCTTCTTCTACTGCAGGGCATTTATTGAGTTTCTGTGCAAGAGGGCCCTCTGGCTTTCAGATGGAGAAGCATTTACTACTGATCACAGAGCCGTACAGCTCTGACAAGCTGCGCATTAAATAATCGCAGCCTTTGCCAAATCGTGTGCGGTTTAAATCGCGATAAATCGTGATGTCACTATCAGTGTCCCAATGTGTAGTGAGCCCCGCGTCTTACCAGTGCCCAAATACTTGTACACGATATATTGATTCACAACATCGAGAGCTGATTGAGGGTACATTTACACAACAATGATAGACCAAAAACAGAGACGTTTTTAATTTGTCTTTTGCGTACAGATGACAATGTTGTTAAAACTATCTTCACATGGATCTGTGAAAACGTCTAAAAACGCTGCATTATTCATGCCAGGCCAGTAGTTGGCGATGTCACTTCGTAAAGAAACACTTCATCCATAAAATGTACGGAATCTATATTCTAAAATACAAAACCACACTAACATGTATATATTTTTAATAAATATCAGGTCAGGGGAAGTTGAGTAATATAATTAATATGTTGTAATATAATAATATATTCATTATTATTTATATTTTTGAATGCTACCTTTTTTACATTTACATTTTACTGAAAAGCATAAAATACGTTGTATAATGGCAGGTTCCCATTGTGACAACTTACCCCATTTAATGTGACAACTATTGTCTCTCAATACATATACTGTAATGTTTATACAGAAAATGACTTAAAAATAAACCAGAAAATAAACTATACCCTATATAAATTGTTTAGAGCATGACCATCCCCAGTCACGCATACACAGAGTCACATTTCCTCAGAGCATCCTTTCAGCGGACAGCTTAAACCGCATGATGCAAAATTTTGTGAATTAATTCATTTGTGGGGTGATTGACACCTCGCAGTGTTAATATCCTTGTGTTCAACAAGGGGTATGTAATACAGTAAATGCCACTCGTCCTAGCATTAGTGAACCTTACTTGCTTTTTATCATAAAAAATTAACAGGCTCTCAGACACAAAAGGGGTGTAGTTGAGACTTCAAGTGTAAAAAAAAGTTATTAGAGGGAGAAAGTGCATTGGAGGTGTCATTATGTGGCCAAATGGCCTTCGTGGAAAATGGTTCGACACAAAAGAGAAAAACCCCTGAGGGCATACTCAAATATTGTTACCAAACAATGACCCTGAGTGGCTCCTCGCCATGCAAATGTCAACATTCACACTTGGAAACATATGTGTGTTTTATTCCCGACGTCGAGTGCTACCTAAAGAACAATTATTCATGTAATCTCGTCTGGCGGGACGGCAAAATGGGACGTATTCCTCCCTGGCGGGTAAAAGGAGCTCTCATTATGAAATACAAAGGCTCTGTTACAGATATAATAGAGGCTTATAAAAAAAAGACGAACTTGGTTTTGTGTTCCACGGTCATGTTTTATTTTTTCATTAATATGTGTGTCGCTTTGATAAAGATCACAGTCAATATTTTGCCATCAGAGAGAGAGGCATGCTGTCAATAAGAACAGGCGTCTTTTGTTTGGGTAAAATAATCACTCATAGTAATATTGATGTATTCACAGTAGCCTATATCCTTGCATATGCTGTATCATTAAATAAAATATTCATGTTTCTTTACTTCATTGGAACACAGGCTAGAATAAAACTTTTTTTTTTCATTTAAAAAAAGTGACATACTGTAACTGAAGAATCCATTTGACATGAAAGGCGAGGGGTGCTTACTCATGATATGACACAGTAGTATTCTCCGTGTCCCCCATGTTCCTGCTGTTTACTGCCTTTTCATTCACAAAACAACCTGAGGTCAGTCTACTCATGTTCGGATCGTACTTCAGCCCAGGCAGAAAATCAATAAACACTATTGCCCCCTTTGGCGAAACGTGGTTGTGAAGCATAGGGACACTTCATGTCCGTGAATCGGAAAAAAAAAAAAAAAAAAAAAAAATCTCGTCCAGACAGCTCGTAAGTGCCTGGTTTGTTGCTATTGATTTTTCTGTTTATTCTCTCACAATAACTTAACTCCTCTTGTGTGATTCCACAACAGAGAGACCTGTTACTTTCTTCTTTACAGACATGATGAGGGCACAATGAATGCATTGAAAACAATCCAAGTGCCAAATTAAAAAAAAAAGGAGACTTGCACTTGCTCATGTAATTATACATCTGTACATATTAAAGTAAAAAAAGCTGTTGAATTTAACAGTTTAATAGAATGATATTGCAATTTGACCAACAAAAAAAGACCCAAAATATTGATGACATCATCTTGCACTCATAGGCGTGTCCAATTTTTCTATTTTTGTCCAATCAAACGACCCTAACTAGCAATAGCAAGCAGCAAATCATGTTCATGGCTGAGAACGCTCAATAATTAATTGGTTTGAGAAGGGCAAACTCACAAATTAGTTCAATCAAATGAACTTTTATGAGTATTTAGAACTTTATTTTCTTTTGAGTTCATGAAACGGACACATTTTAAATCTGAATCTGAACTGTTTTATGAACTTAGTTCATTTAGACAGCATGCTTTGCCATGACACAGGAAGAATAAATGCTAAAATGAAGTGTTATAATGTTTTTTTTAGTGCAAGATTAATGTTAGGTGGGGGATTTAGTAGTGTTTTGCTACCCCAATTTAGAAGAGTGTCTGTTATGGTGGGGTTTTTGCAGGGTTACCATCATGGTGACAAGTGGAGCATGAGCTTAGCTTGAGAACAGGTATATGATAAATGTTCTGTATTGCACTACTCTTTCAGCAATTGCTATGCTAATGTTATCAAAGCATTGTGTTATCAATTAGAATTTGCTGAATTAGCTAGTTATAGCAAGCCAAATTTCTACTACTAAAAATATAAATTGAGATTACTTGATCATTTTAAGCTAAATGTATGAGTTAACTTGCTCAAAATATTTCAAGTTATCTAATGTAACTGTTAATACCTCATTTTTTTAAGTTTTGCCAACTTATTCAGGTTTACAGCGTAAAGGCTATTGGCTGTTTTTTTTTTTTTTTTAAATGCATTTATCAGCTAAAAGTCAATGCAAGCACAAAGATGACCTCAGATAAGGACTAAAAGACACAAAACTCCAATTTTGATTTCCCAGAGCCTTCTAAAGGCTTCTAAAAACGACCTTTTGTAAAACGACCAATAGATGGTATGCTCACATTTTGCCCCTCCCAGTTGTCTTTAGCCCCTCCTGCAGCGAGAGGGCAGGCGGTGTAATTAGCTGTAGGGGGGCTTCTAGCGACCCTCGTCTCTGTCTCACCTTGTAGAGCTCGCTGCAGGCTATCCTGCGTTGACTGCTAATGTCACTAATGAAAGCGTGAAGCCCTGGATTATGACAACATGATCGACTAGCAGGTCTTAACGAGTGGCTGGGGTCTCACCTGAAGTTAACGACTGTACAATCCTCTATTCAGTCTGGGTTATACAACATAAAAATAAAAAATAAAACTGTCCTGCTAACATTCATAGCACTGCAAATCAATGAAAGCCCATATCAAACATGACATTTGTTCTGACAAATCCCATTTGCACTCAGTCAAATAGTCTGAATGTCTAAAGAGTGTCTTTGTTTCATAGGGGAGAGCAGGGATTATTAGTTTTCATGGGCTTTTCTTTTTGGACCAAAGCTTTGAAATTTTGCCTCAAACATTTTTGATGTGTTAGTTACATTTATAACTTAATAGAGTTGGATAAAAGTTAAGCTAAAAGTACACAAAGGCTGATGTTACATTCATAACACTCAAGCTGTATAATTGAAATGGTGGTTCAAGATAGATGTAGCAATAAATGAAATGTATTATATTATTATCAACATTGATAAATGATATTTTTTGATCACCGAATCAGCTTATTAGAATGATTTCTGAAAGATCATGTGACACTGAAGACTGGAGTGATGATGCTGAAAATTCAGCTTTGTCCTCATATGAATGATTACATAAAATATATTAAAATAGAAATGAGATATACAAAGTATTCGATATTGCACACTGTATTTTTGATCACGTAAATGCAGCTTTGGTGAGACTTCTTTCAAAAACATTTGATGCAACAAAATCGTATGACCCTAAACTTTTGAATGCTAGTGTATAATAATATTAGTCATTAGAAACATATAATACATATAAATACATAAATACACACAGCAAACAATATAAGCGAATATATAATTAAAAATTAAAGAGACACCTTTTAAGTGCATAAATATTAATATTTCAGCTGATTTAGTATCAGACAAGAACAATGATTCGGTAGCAATATTACAAAAAAAAAAAGTAGATGCACCAAAAAAGAGGCCAGTTTTGAAAGAGAGTTTAAAATAATGTATTTGATTGCAATGACCACGTCTTTATGAACAAGAATAGCAGTGTATATGACTTGCTTAAAAACTTTAGTTACCTCATCAGTTAAGGCATATGAGGTCAACAAAGACAGAGGGACGTCCTTATTGTCTTAACGATTATTAATTTGTTTTATTATGTTGATTTTTTTTTTTTATTATAGATTGCAATTATGTGCTCTTAATGAATAGAGCATATTTTGTCCTTTACATCCACCTGTAATGGCATCTGCAAAAGACGATAACAGCAAAAAAGAAATGCAGAATTAAGGGGCATATTTATAGAACTTGCTTAATTAAAGAAGTTACTTGGTATCTTTTGTCCGTCCACATTAGGAAATGGTATTATTTGCATTCTTTCTGCTTCTTGTGATAGATGTGAGGTTCTAAATTAATTAATGACCTCAACTGTGAATTCAAAAGATGGCCATCACAAAAGCTCCTCCCGTCGTAAGTGCAGCTCGGGTAACTGAGCATTCTGCTGTGCCTGTTGTTTCTCCTTCCATTCAACTGTAAATTGGAAAGCGATGTTCAGAAACTCATGGGGTAGGACGATATAATTGTACATAATTGGTGAAAACGGAGGGCAGAAAAAAAAAGGAAAATATTGAAAAGGAAAAACATTAAATTAAAAGGCAGTGCCCTTGTGATTTGTGGGTTTTTTTTTTCTTCATTCTTCCTCAGAAATGTCTTCTATTGAAATTCTAGAATATAAGCAGGGAGGATTTTTAAATAAAATACGCAATCGTCAAGACAAATGAAGTAGCTGCAGCAGTACTGACTGACAATGCCAAACCGGCCTAGTTGGAGGTTACAAAAACAAGTCCTTCATAGTAAACATAAATGATTAAAAAAAAAAGTGGCTAAACAAATAAAGAACCAGTACTTTATATATTTAGAAGCGGATCCATTTGGCAGATTCCCTTTCTGACCCTCTTCTCCTGTGTTTTGCGTATTAATGCACTTCATATCACCGGACAGAAAGAAAATGCATCAACAAAAGAGGACACAAGGCCTATGTTGGTTTAACAATAACCTTTCTTTCCATTCCAAATGCAGATACATTCATGATTATTGTCTCAGTCAGGTATCAATGCCCATTGCTCATTGATAATAGAACAGATTGAACAGCACTGAACATCTTGGCACAGTGGCACCGTGTCCCTAAGACCCTGCCTGAGGCGTCACATGACTCTAGAAGGTCAGTATCCCCCCCTCCCTATACCCGTCTACCAACGACTACTGCATGATTCAAGAGCCCGCCACGCAACGTGGTGCACCACTCCCCAAATCCCCCCAGACTTCGCCTGCAAACTTATCGAAGAGGAAACTCATAATCCTTCGGCTCTCCGCACACACGGAAGCCCCTTCGCTTGAAAATTACTTACAGCTAGAAAATAATTGGTCTCAAAGGGCATATCTGCGGCTGACTATCAGGTGTGATTCGCTACCGTCACGTCTGCACTGACCCCAGCCCATGTGCCACCGTGCCAAGAAAGCCACGCATTGTGCGTCTGCGTATAAACAGGCAGGAAGCACAAAGAATATGCGGACGGCTATGTTGTATTCAAAGCACATGTGGGTCTGGATGGTCTTGGTTCCTTTGTCTGATCTGAAGCTGAGTGGTTGCCAAGATAAGGAGGCTCCAAGATTTTTCGCCTCTTTGTTCTTCATCTTATTGATACGTTCCAGTATTTTTTCCCCGTTTCCATTTTTTAATGGTCCCTTTGGGAAAGATGTTCCACGCTATGAAGAACAAAAACTGAGCATTGGAAACCACACGATCCTGTTTGAACGTCATTATAGCTGGAATTATTCGCACCTCGAAAGAAATCTGTTTCTATATTTACAACAATGTCCCTTCTGAAGCACCATTGAGCAGCTCTGACAACTTCATCTCCAGCGTCATTGTGCGCTTGGAGCGATCCTGAAAGCTCTGGTGTCGGACACTCTCACACAAAGGCCTGAAGGTGTGAGTGACATGGCTCACAAATGTAAATGAGTGATGGAAGCCCTTGAACGACTGTCACTATAGGAGGAACCATTAAGGAGCCGGGCCAAGAGCATCTTCCCAAGCGCGTCCCATCCCTCCCTCTGTGTTGGTTCTCCTTGCGTCTTCCCCCCGTTCCCAATCCTGTCTCATTGTGTGAAGCTCTCCTCCCTCCCCAGACAGAAAGCTCTGAAAGCTTCCCCATAAGACAGTCCCATTCTCCAGTATTCCCATCATTTGCTTATCTAAGTGCCCGTCCTCTGTTTACCAGGAGTGGGGGACAAGTGGTTCTGGGTACTGGAGGGGGTAGGTGGTGGTGGGTGGGGTTGTTCAAGGAGACGTTGTGGAGAAAATGAGTCTGACAAGAAAAAAAAAAAAAAACTGGCAACAATGAGCAGACAAGTACTGTGGATGCACGCATACTTCACATATGCAGGTACTTTGTGTACACAGGGCCGCCCATCTTAGTGAGCTGCTCTCTGTTGATTTTATAATACCCCCTCATTTGCTTTCTTGTGTGGAGCACTCTGTTGTTATACCCATTATTCCCTTTCCAAGAGCTTTCTCACATCCTCGCCCATCATTATGGGATTCGAGTGCTGTTTATGCTTTCATTTTCAGACGGAGATCTTAATAGATTGAATTGATTATCCCTCACACAGTGTTCATACTCCAGGGCCCTCATCTACAAATCCAAGACATTATTTGTTTGGAGCGGTGAAGGATTATTTGATATAGAAACTTATCGTGTACTTTTCAAGACAGTTTTATCCTTCTCAGTTCCCTTTCGTTTGCATGAACCTATTTAGTAATCATGCTATTCAATCTAACTTCGGGTGTATATTTCAAAAGGGAAATTCACCCAGAATGAAAATCATTACAAAATCATATGATTTCTTCTGTTCAACACAAATTGAGCCATTTGGCACAATGCTCACGCTGCTCTTTTCCATACAATAAAAGTGAATGGTTACTATGGCTGTCAAGGGCCAAAAAATAAATAGGTAAATAAAAAAATAATTATTAGTATTCTTTCACTATATTCCTAGCCTTTCTAAGTCATACATTAAGTCCATGTGAGGAAAAGATCAACATTTAAGTCAGATACTGAAAATCTGCAAAAATCTGTTGCAATTTCATTACAATGTGATTCATATTATTAAGTTGGCTTAAAAAAGCCAACTTACTGAAATGTAATTTAAACTTATAATTATTCTTCTGAGACTAAAATTTCTGACTCTAACTCATCCTAGAGCTTTAACTCTACATACTCCAAACTCAGCTCAGACTTCTAACTGATTGGAATTAATATTAACCATCATAAAAATCCCACTGACTTTCATTGAAGGAATGTTCATTTGAGCCAAGACTACGGAAGCCCATTAGACTCAATTAAACATCCATTATATGAACTTTTTCTACGCCATTTAAACTCATTTAATCAATCAATCTATCTATCTATCTATCCATCTATCGAAAATAAAACTTAAACTATTTCAAACTACTTCAAGCTTTCTGGCTAGGCTTTTTCAAGCCAACTTAAAGTGTGTCTAGACAATTTTTTTTTATCTAGATAAACCATATAGCCCTGAACCTAACCCTCAAGTAGGGCATGAGCAGGTCATACGAACATGTACCAATGAGATTGTACGAATTCATAAGAATTTGCTACCAATTTGCCAAAACACAAAAGAGGTAAGACTTGTCATGTGACTGTTAGTTACACTCAAAAGATGAGCAAAGAAAAGCAGTATACAATTAGTCCACGATATGACTTTAAGAAATTCTTATGAGATGATGTGATAACCCTTGGGAAAGAAACACAAATAGTGTTTTCCTCATGCATAACTTACACTTAACAGGTATAATCTCTATCTGTAAATATTATGGTCATGCAAATATTTTCAATATAGCTTTCTGCAAGCAAATCTCCACTAAACTTCACAGACTTCAGTGAGCACCAAATAGACGGAGCACCATAGAATAGGAGCACAATAATTCTGACTAAAAATCTACATTTTGCTCAAATATTTGCTGTTGGACAATGCTTGTGGTGTATGTAGAATTTTAAACTAACATGTACATTTATTTTTATGATAGCAGTAACTGAAAAGTGACTTTTAATGGGGTAGTACAAACTTCAGTACCAAGTCAGTGTTAAAAAGTTTAAAAATGTGATGATACCAGCATTTCCGCCTACCATTTTGAGCGGTGCTGAGTGAATTCTTAAACACCTCTGATTGGCCATTGTTTTCACACACTCAACATATATGTCTGCGATTGGCTGCAATGACCAATGCTTCTCCAAGCATTTGAAAGCAGACGTCTATCAGCGCATCCCTAATATATCCGCTGATAGACACCTGCTTTCAAACGCTCCTGTGTGTTTCCTTGTAAGCACTTGACAAAGAGCGTCAGCGATGTCCATTTACAATGCTTTTGAAGCGTAGATCATTGTAGCCAATCACAGACATAACTGTTGAGCAGGTGAACACAATGGCCAATCAGAGGTGTTTAAGTATCCGCTCAAAGTGCTGGTACTGAAGTCAGTATTTTTGAAAATACTCGTTACAATGTTAGAATGTAATGTGATTTTGCACATAGGCTGATATATCTAAAATATAACATAGCCTACATGATTATATTCACTTTTTTATTTGTTTTCATAGCCTTCACTAAGAACATTGTTTGTAAGACAGCACTGGGCATGATTTTTTTTTAAATACATACGTTTGTTGCTGAGATTTTTCGATTATATTGCCATATATATCCCCAGTTGCACTGGGATCCATAAAGCGGAATCAAATGTATTCATTATGGACCTGAGCAATGAATGCAAATCCAACATGTATCTTTTTTTAAGTGGGTGGACCTCCGAGCTTCGGGGCTACACGTGATCTCATGGCCCATGAATGGGTGAGACAGACCCCGTGTCACCGCCCTGAACCCTCCCTCCTAAGTGGGCAGGGCCATGAACTTTCCAATTACAGCTCGAAATCCATGTCATTACTTTCTCAGGCGGTACACAAACTACATGTCCCTTCGACCGTCTCTCCCAGCAGTGTAGACGAGCACAAATCCAGATTTTAAAATTCAAAACCCCACAACAGGAATATAGCAAAGTCTTCTGTTTGTCTGTGCATCTCCAAAAGTCTCCTTTGTGAACTTCGCATCAAAGCCCTGACGAACAAAAGCGGCCAGCCGTCTGACAAAGACAAGAGCGAATGGTATGTGGAGCCATCTGTTTTGGAGGACACCCAAAATCTTGTGTATGGGCCATACTTAGCTATCCCACAATTCCATTCCAGGAGTGCACTAGCCTCCTATTCACGCAGTGGGCCATATACTGCCCATCTCTTGGCTGGCATTTTTTTTTTTCCCCTGTTACAATTAAGTAATTTATTCCTTTCTTCGCCCTCCTTTTTAATGAATCCAAGCCACAAACAAGCCCCAGTTGCTCCTATTCAAGGCTCGTGATTGCATCTGGCAGTAATTGCTGCAAAAGCTGAAGTGGGAGCAGGATGGAAGCACATTGTTTTGGGGGTAATAGGTGAAGACCTGCCTCTCTTGACCTGTAATACATTAGTGTCAGTGAACATTTGGCAGCCCTCAAATGATTAGCAATGAAGATGAATTGAGAGGGGGAAAAAAAGAAAAAGAAAAAGAAAAAAAAGGTAGAAAATCTGCCTCATCTGAAACACTGGAGCCCGCATACATTTGCATGCTGATTAGTTGTTCTTTTGTCTGTGCTCCTAATTATTATGACACATAATGTCTTCATCATGCAAGATTCAGATCTGTCTTGTTCAAAATTTATGTAGGGAAGGGGAGGGGGAAAACGTTTATTGATTCTACATGGAAGTACTTTTTGTTGTGCTTGCTTTTGTTGCGCGTTCTCCTTTTTTTAACGTTTCCCATTAATTGAAAACAAATTGGATTGCCTCCGACTAGTACATTTCAGGGCGAGTTTTAAAAAATCATATTTGTTTTGCTCTTGTTGACAAACACACAGGTAACCTCCTCACTTCTTGCTTGTGTGGATATGCATTTGGCTCCTTTTTTTTTTTTTTTTTGGCATCTCTGGCAGGGGCGGCGAAGCCTAATGCATCCCGGAGCTTCCAAAAGCTGCATAAGGTGTGCTGAAAATGAGGTGAAAGAGAAATAGGCATTTGCTGTTGTGTCTTCATAGGCACCTTGATGACACATTTTAGATGAATTTATTTTTATTTTCATTTCCTAATTCTCACAGATCGCTCCATTTACAGATATGGGGGATAAATCTCCAGATTAGAGATTACGCCGAGTGCCAGATTTTGGAATCAGGGTGTTAAGGCTGTATGTCTTCATCTGGCAGGGGTAGATGTAGACACCTAATGTCATTTGCGTCATTAAGTAGAGCCTCGGCGACTGTTGTTTTTCTCCCGAAATATCAGCGCGTAAGCAAATATTGCAAATGTAAAATTAAACTGATGATTTAACATTAATGATTTAAAAATCCAAAATCTCATTTTAATTGTTTAGAGGTTGCTCAGGAGTTTATTTAGGTATCAACATTGTCTGAGACATAAGGTGAATAATAATAATAATAATAATAATAATAATAATATAGGAAAATATTTGAAAATGAATGTAGAAACCTTGGCTCAGATAATATATTTATTAATAATGCATGGTTTGACACATTGCTGACAACTCTTCTCAGATTTGAGGCTCAATTTGTTTTCCATTTCATCTTATTAGGTTTTAGGTGGCATTAAATTCCGCATTTGCGATTGCTCTTTTCTGTCACTTAGAATATGATAAAGGGCTCAAAAGGTCTGACAAGCTAAAATAATTAACTCATCAACTTCAGTGCGGTCAGTTCATCTTTGTTTTTAATCATCAGATCCAAACGTTTCATCCTCTCCCAGCATGTGGGTTATACTGGACTCTGGAGATCTGACAGCAGCAGAATGTGTGATGGCGTGTACTGCAGGAGACAGCAGAGGGAGCTCAACAGACCAACCACAGCTCCTCAACACAAGCATACATCTCTCTCTCTCTCTCACACACACACACACACACACACACACACACACACACACTTTATATAATATCAATCAAATGATTGTGCTGCTAAATAAAGTGTGGAAACCACACTAGTGTCTTTTTTCATGATTCTTTGATTGATCAGTTTGATGACTTACTCATCTTTTACACTGACAATTGTAGGATTTACTTGATTAAATCCTCATACAAACACATTTTAAGTCATTTTTACTGCTACTGCTCTGTACAATTTATCAGTTAAAGTCCACTTACTTTCAAAGTTGTAAATATTCCTTATTTTCTTTGTTAAATTTACTTAAGTAGATTTCACTTGATTCTATATATGAAATTAAATTAAATAAGTAATTTTAGCTTGGCCAGTAAAAGTTTGAGTAATTTAGTCAAGATTTATTTGGCAATAATATGTAATCACATAATATAACACTGAATTAAAGCATGTTTTTATAGTGTATGCTTTACTTAGAAACACCTAAGTAATAATACACTAGATATTGTATAGAAGTAATGCGGCCCAAGCACAGAGACTTCAATGCTTGCTACACAATATACAATGACGCTGACATTAGATCTTTTTGAGCATGAATGTGTCATTTTATGTGTCATATATATATATATATGATGGGAACACCAGTATCAGAAAAGTTGGTTTTACTTAATTTTATATTATTGTTATTTATGCTTTAATTTCTACGAGCTTGAATTGAGCACTTGGCAAGAATAAAAAAATAAATTAAAAAAAGTAAAAAAGTCTTTTTTGTAATTTTTCATGTATAAATTACATTTATTTTTCTGTAGTATTTACTTAATCACAGATTAATTTTTATAACTGTATGATGAGCTTATTTTTTATTTAAAATTAATGTAAATACTAATATCATACCTTGCATACTTAATATTTTTTGGGGGAGACCAAGTAAAAAAAAAACTATTTTACTGTTTTACTAATTAAAAAAAAAAAAAAAAAAAAAAAAAAAAAAAAAAAAAATGGTCCAAAACACATGCAGAAAAACAGGAAGTGATTTCATGGAGGTTAGCTCAGGATGTAAAATGTCATGTGGTGCGACATGAATAATTCATGACATTTAAAAAAAAAAATGTACTTTAAAAATAAGTTTTTTTGAAATATATGCCATATTTAACATTTAAATATATATTTTTATTTGGTGTAAGGAGAAAATGGGCTATTACTTTTTACTTGACAATTTTGAAAATGGTAGAACTACATTTTTTCTAATCATGGACTTTCTTAAATGTCAATGACCATTATGCAAAACGAAAGGATTAAACTTTATATTTAAAGATGTAATTAAAACTATCTTGAATATACTGCAGCAGATAACTGTTCATCGTGGTTGGATGGACGTGCATCCTAAGATCCACACACTGCCGCAGCTCTGTCCCCGAGGACCGGCGGCCCTCAGACGTGCAGAGGCGCAGGGGTAGCGAGGAGCACTAAGTCTGCAGCTACGTCAGCCAGTTAATTTGTTTACTGCCGGCATTTAGCCATCCGACGCACTCCAGGGGCACCTGAACACTTGGTAAAGACAATAATTATCCGGCCCACTGGAGGACACACACACACACACTCGCATCCCTGAACGCCGTTCCTTTTATAACTAAGCTTATTAACTGTTCAATAGATTGTTATGCATGTTTTTTTAACAACTTCAAAAACACAGCGTGCCATAGCGTACTCTCAGAGGGCCCGCAGCGCTAACCGAGCGCATACCGCTCCTTGTTCCTCTCATGAAAAGGTCTTGTTGCAGTTGCAGTCCGTGAAATGCGCTTTATTTGATTACTCGTGCTCCACTGTACTCGTTTCTCCATGTGACTCGCTTTACCGTCAAGAGACTGAGCTTTTTCTAGAAAAACATGTTTCGAACTAATAACCATTGTTTAAAATTGTCACTCTTTTATACGAGATGGGCACTCTAAAAAGTATATTTCATTGAAATATACCGACATACAGTAGCTGTGCTAGTCTTTCAGTTCACTCTGTGAGGGAAAAAAAAAGTTAAATGAAGTTTGAGCTGTAATTTAGACAATTGTGATAATTACCCTTGCCATTATCCAAATCTTACTACAAAGTACAAGTGTGACCCCTTTAATTAGTTATGACAAATTCAAATAGGGTATTTGATAATGTATCAATTTTCCCTGAAATAAAAATACCCTTTTTCAAACTTGTAGAGTCTATGAAGTCACCAAGGAGTGCTGTTATGAAAAAAGGGTCTGAAGGAGGTTCTTCATAATTTTAATTAATTTGGATGGATTCCTTGATTATCACACACACTTGAGAATTTTAATCAATCATCATGTTGATGGTGAGGAGAATGTAAAGGTTTTGCATGACATGACTATTTAAAACGCAACATTTGTGGTCAACATTTCAATCTCAACATTTGTGGTGAGTGTTGGCCATTATTTTTGAGATACTGCAGTGGTAAATCGACATTTAAAAATTGATCATCAAGACTGCATTAATTTGATTTTTTTTAAAAAATACAGTAACACTAACAGTGTTGGGAAAAATTTTAAAAGTAATGGGTTACAATATTGTGTTACTCCCTGAAAAAGTAACTAATTAGATTACTTAGTTACTTTTAATGGAAAGTATTGCATTACAATTCTTTTGCCGCACTTTGCCGTTTTTTTAAACAAAAAAAATCATTAAAATTTCTATTTTTGGCAAACGCATAGGCCCTTTCACTCCAAAAGTGAAATGAATAGGCCTCAGGCTGAAGGACTCCTGATTTCTCTTAGCATGGGGACAAAAGAGGTCAGTCTATAAATGGGAAAACAAAGTAACTTGTGTTACTTTTTTGAAAAAGTAACTCAGAAATTGATGTAATCTGGAAAAGTAATCTGGTTACATCACACGTGTTATGCGTCACCCCAAACACTGAACACCAATATTGTCAAATATTATTACACTTTTCTCAGTTACAATGTTTTCAAATATATTGCAATTTATTCCTGTGATTATTGTGCTACTTGTTATTTGTGGAAACAGGATTCTTTGATGACTAGAAAGATAAACAAAACAGCATTTATTAGAAATAGAAATCTTTTATCATTTTTTATAATTAATGTCTTTGCTGTCAGTTTAGATATATTCAATGAATTCTTGCTGAATAAAAATATACAATTTTACTGACCCCAAATGTTTGAAAGGTACATCACACAGTAAATGTGTTTGCAGTTGCAGTCAAATCATAAAATAAACCATGGAGTGACATCTAAGACATGAATAAATCCAGATAATATAGAGATTTGCATGCAAAGAATATGTGTTTCCAGTTAATAGCATGCTAAACTGTTGGTCAAAATGCCAGAGTTCATCTTGGGTATCCTTGATGCACAAAGCCACCATGCAAGGCCTTAACAGTACTCAGAGCAAATGCATTTCCCAAGGCCTGCTCTCCATTGACTTCAGCTTTTAAGTGTTCTTTATATTATCCCTGCTCAAGCAGCTCACACAACATGCGGCTAACCCTCAGATACAACAATGACTAAATCTGGAGCAAAAGCGGGTACATGGGCTAAGATGGAGTGAATGGATAGGTATTGAAGCAATGCGCTCATCGTTACAGTCACACTAATTGAAATACAGAAAACCACCTGTACAGATCAGACTGATGCACAATAATGTTTTCTCAAATGCTTGATCCATAACATTATATGGCCATTCGATGTGGTGCATTGAAATTGTTTTTAAAGCAACAACAACAAAAAAATAAAGCTAGAGATATGGCCTGATGGGTAACGCCCAACTTTCTTACAAGAGTAACCAAGAAAAAACTTAACTTGTAGTAGTAAAACATAACAGAAGATTTCTTACAAAAAAAATACTTTTTTAGAGGCCAAATACAAAGACAAAGCATTTCGATTCACATCGTGATCATCCATCAACTTTTTTTAGTATTTGGTACAGATATTTGGTACAGAAATGGGCTTCCATAAATTCTGCTAGGGCTGTGCGATTAATCGCAACTCGTTTTTGCATTTCGGCTTCCAACGATTATGAAAACAAGATAAATCGCGGTAAAATGATTATTATGCCACTGCCGCATTCCACCCAGTCCATCCTTTCCTTCACAGCAGTGCACTTTCATTCCTTCCTAAGCCAAGCTTGGCATCCAAATCAGCAGAATAAGTGAGTGTTGTAAAATGCAGTCTACTGTTGCCTAACTGTGGGAAGTGCTTGATATTAAACTGTTATTAAAAGTGCATTAAGCCGTGAAAGAGATACCGCTAGGTGTCCGCGATGGAGCAGAATGCACATAAGCAAATTACAGTATACTGTAGGCTTCGGATACAAGCCTAAACGATCAAACAGCCAACAAAAATGTCGAAATGCCGTTTTGTAGAGCATCCTCATAAACACAGTTGGTTATGTCTTAAATGACTGCAAACAGAAAACCCATCTGTATCAGTATATTGGATCCGTGCAGCTCTTAAAGTGACAGCAGCCTAATAAATTTGCTGCAGCCAATAATGTTAAACAACAAAAGACCAAGATAAAAATCACTCACTGCTCTTGAATGAGTCATTTTTGTAGTTTAATAAAGATATTTAATATATACAGCAGTGTTATTTTACATTTGATTACTTATTCAATTTCTATTGTCTATTACTTACCTGAATACCATTGTTAGTACATCTTCCTGAAAACCTAAAACGCTGTTTATTTCATTTGCATTTTTGTTCTGTTGTATTTATTTGTCAGTTTTGTTTGTAATAGTTTCTTTATTCTTACTGTATTGTTGTGTTTACTTATCTTCAGTAACAGGACCTTTTCCTTACATTAGTTTACCTGGTATTAGTTTTTGCTTAAGTATGGATAATTGTGAAATTTCACTGGTATTTAAAATTACTAATATAAAGAAATAAAACTTTGGTTATATCACCTACTAATAATCATGTTATCAATAATAACCAAAATAATCGTGATTATGATGTTTGCCATAATCGAGCAGCCCTACGTTCTGCAGTAAAAGATCCATAAAAAGAATGTTAAAAACACAAAATGATCATTTGTTGTTCCTTTAAAATTTAAAAAAAACTTTGTTGCATACAGCTTTCTTTCCTGTGCCGATCATTTGCCAGCATTCTTACAACGTATTATAAATAGAAAGTCAGAGAGCGCTCTAGAGAGAAAAAAAAAAAAAGGCTTAAAAGTTCCAAAGCATTTTGACAGTTAAAAGTACCATGGGAGAGTGTGTTCTCTTTGAGTCTCACGTCTCCTCTTGCACCTCCAAGGCAGCGTAATTTGAGGTTAAGGAAGGTGGAGCGTAAAACATGGAAGCTGCCCATTTTCCTCAGGATGATGAAAATTGATCCAACATTTCATATCATAACTGTCATATTATTTTTCATTATTCCTGCCTGCAAGAATGTGGTATTAACACTAATGCAAACTCAGGTAAGGTAATTGCCACTAATGGATGTGAAGGACTCTAAAATTGGATGTCATTAAAGCCGTCAACACATTCTCTGGATAGTTCAATTGTGTGGCTATGCACTAAGAGAGGGAGAGGGTGGTAGAGAGACAGAGAGAGAGACAGACAGTGTTAGTATTAAACATATGGCAGTATGGAGAAAAGAGGTCAGAACAAGCAAATTGAGGTTATGCATGTAAGAAACTTTCAGGCACAAATCACACGTAATAAGATTCTTACTCACAGCTCTAATCTGTATGTTTCAAGGCAATTTGATGGGGTTTTTATTCACTTTCAGGAGAGAAGTAATCACACTGCTATTAGTTTGAAACTACATACTGTAAGCAAAACCAAGGAAATGGAGGGAAACAGATGATATGCACTGTGTTTAGACGTATTTTACTCTTTAAAAACAAAGTCTGGAAAGTATAACCACAGTCATTTTTTTTTTTTAAACTTCAAAAGTGCAACAGTAAGAACCTATTAATTGATAAAGTGTAAGTTACCTTACCATGTGCTGTAAAAAACATACTTGATTTCATATCACATATTTATGTAATTTACTGTAAAATACTGTAAAACAGCATTTCTAGAAGGGCCTGGATGACCCATATGATTATATTTTATTTAAATCATTTCAATTCTTATCATTTATGTTCTTAGTAATGTACATTTGGATGTTTTATTTTACCATGTGTGTTACCATGATGTGTACATGACCCTGTATACAATACCAGCCATTTTATGCACTTTAAATTTTATCACCTCTATTATTATGGTGTCTATCATTACATTTTAAGGAACAAAGCAGATTTTGGTAGTTTAAATGGACTGGTATATTAATTTTAATTGAGGAAATATACAGTTGCACTGAATTTCTGGCAAACACAGCTCCCGCTTTTTACCTTACATTTAACAGGGTAAAGTTTAGATTGAGTAAATGCTGTTTTTTTTTTTGAAAATGTACAATTAAATGTGTTTCTTATTTTGATGGGGGGCTCAAAAAAGCAGCAGAAAGAAATCCACATGGGTTTGAAAAGACATGCGAATGAATAAATGGCAATAATTTTCAGATTTGGACTAACTGTCCCTTTAAAAAGAAACAGCGACTACAAAATCAAATCAAAGTTTTTTTTGAAAATTCATGCTCGCATTTGCATTCCAATTATTAAACATGCCACTCCAACACTGCCAGACATTCAATGGAGGATGACATAAAAACTACAGCTATTAAGTGAAATTGATATCTTATCATGAAACAATGAACAGGAATTATACAACTGGATAAACCATCTCAGTGTAATTAACAATCTAAGCGTTTTGATTAGCGCCACACCAATGTCATATATCTCCCAATTAAACTTCCCACGATCCTGCGGGTCACGCTAATGTCATTTCTTACATGTATTTTGCTTCAGCGCACATAAAAGACAAGACAGTGATCCCAAGTTTTGCTCTGCCTCTTTCAAATCACAGTATGACAGCTATAAATTAAAGCATCATCCTGAAAGAGAGAGAGGACCATAAACAATGATTTTCAGTCGCATTTGCACGTTTTTTTTCCCCGATGCTTAAAAAACAAGGATGAGGTAAATGGCAGAGGAGTGAGAGTTAACCAGAGACCTCTCCGACTGCTCCTCAGAAGCGACTCGTGAAGGGAGATAATTGATGAGACTGAAAGAATGGATCTCTACTCTTAAATAACAGGATGTGCGGTAGCCTGCACATTAAGGTGTTCATAGCCAGTTAGCTGCTGATGACAAAAGGGACAGGAGGCGAGTATTCTACCCTGTCAGGAAAAGGCCACTGCAAAGTGTGCTCAGAGATGTCTCCTATTCATCTGCGGTGGGTAATTACTTCAAACCCCATATTACCATGGTAATGAGACGCTACAGCACTGTCAACCCCTGCCAAGCAAAAACAAGGCGATCTATAAGAACTTCAGGCTGATCTTTTGTCTGTCGGCAGAGATGAGCTGTCTAGTTTCAGAAAAATGTGGAAGAAATGAGTTTCTCTTTAATTGTCAAGACACCATTTTGACACGATGACCACATTAAATCAGTTGTGCATTGTTTCAAATGTGACCTCTTTTTCTTGGTCTGTTTATCATGCACCATTGGAACAACTGTTTTTGTTTTAGATCATGTTATACGTTCATCAAGAGTCCACATATTCTAGAATTTAGCAAAGAAACCGTTAACGCTACCCAATAATGTCTAAATGTTAGTTATTGAACAGAAAATGTGATATCAACTGCAGTTAATGTCAATTTGTTTATGTTAGGTTTTTTCTTCTCATTTTTAAGAGCTAATATTCAATAACAATACTAAACCGTTACTCTAACAAATTAACTGCTTGTATCAAAGATATAGTGCTGAAGAACTGAGCTCAACATCGCAATCATTGTCATAGACATGACAAGTTGGAGGGCACTGAATCTCAAGCTACAATGACTAACAAAAAGCTGAAAGTTGGTCCAACAAACAATTCAAATATCAAATAAACCTTCAGTTTCTCCAAGCTCTGCTCTTTTTTTAAGGCCCTGTTTACACCTGGTATTAAGATGCGTTTTGGGTTCACAAGTGGACAATGCTAAATACAGGTATAAACCACTTCCAGAGGTAGTCGAAAACACATTCGACCGGATTGCTTTCATAGTGTGCGAACAGCGACAAACCGTCTACTCTCCACTTACTGGGGGGTATTCCAGAAAGGAAGGTTAACTTACCATCACAAATACCCTGAACCCTAGTGGTATGCTGGTTCCACAAATGCATCAGGGAGTAAGTTCAGCCAACCCAGAGTATGTTCCCGGTGAACACACAAGCCGTACTCAACCGAGCGACGAGCGGGGAGATTACAATAAAATAATTACATATATTATATATAAATTGAGTAAGCGTTTAAACATTATAATAGTGCTTTATACTTATATAAATACATATAAAGCACTTTTATATATATATATATATATATATATATATATATATATATATATATATATGTATGTATGTATTATATAATATAATATTATATACATACATATATATATATACACATACATACATACATACATACATACACATATATATATACACACACATATATATATATATATATATATATATATATATACACATAAAAATGTAGTTACCTTAATAAAACTATATTAATTAAATAACACACATCTGAATACCTCTTACGAAAACTAACTCTCAAACATAACCTGCTCCGGAGCAGGTTATGTTCAGAGAGTAAGTTGCTATGGCTACTTACATACCCTGAAAGTTACCTCTCTTTTTGGAACCAAAAGTTGAGGTTATCATCTTACTTACTCTTAAACATACCTGGGTCATACCCTGATCTAATGCGTAAACATTACATTTACACTTTGTCGGCTGAAGACCCAAATTTGGTTTGAAGATGAAAAATGTACCAAGCACAATGTTCTCTCACCATTCGTGATTTCTAACAATCACTCACAGCATTCTGTGTGGTCTTACGGCTGTCAGAGCAGAAACGAAAGCTGCTCTCCGTATGTTTTTCTGTCGATTCCAGGTGCTTTGAAATGTAAATTGCATGAGCTCATTTCCTCCATTAGATGGAAAGACATGAAAAAGCCCATACATTTACCCACCAAAAGACCCTTCCCTTAAAGAAATCAGAACAGAAGTGGACAAAAGAGATGGATTAAAACACCAGGTATAAACAGGAATGTGTCTCCCTCGTCTACTGGTGATCCGACTGACCAAAACGCATCTTAATACCAGGTGTAAACGGGTCCTGAGTGCAGTGTATATTATTCAATCAGTTAGGGATCACAAGCACCAGCATTTGTTGTGTGACTTGTCCCAGACGTACAGTACGCATCTGTTTGTGTATTTAAATTAATAAAAATATTTCCTCAAAATTACTATATAACTTATAAAAACACTGTTTTGATATTTAGAGAAACTATAGGCTCAGACAACTGCAATACGATTTGGATTTAATTAATTCTGAATGAATAGACTGTCAGTCATTTAGTTGAAGGTGTAATTTTGTTATTAAAAAACACTTTTGCAACTTTTAATTTGTTCTCAGTGGCGCACACAGTATATTGATTCATTTGAAATCCTGTTCATTATTAGCATGAACAGATCAAGCTTTAGATGTGACATACCCAAAATTGTTTCACACAAGATGGCTTACAATAGCTAAACGTGTATTTTAAAAACCTGTCCTTTGTGTGTCCTTTTCACACACATATAATGACATGAAAAGACGTGTACCAGGTGAAGGTTAAATAAAGAATTAGATGGGAAAAAACACTGTGTATAATTACTGGCCCCAGTTAATTTCTGGAGCACTAATGGAAGCACATGGAGGGGTGAAATGTCTTGGTTGCATCGTTTTATCTGCTATATTTTCACTGAATCTCTCCGTCTCTTTGTCAAAAACAACCCACTCTGTCCTGCCGATTGTATCTCGTAATTATCCCTTATTGTTGATGACATTCTACATAGCATAAGTTCAGGTCTGGAACAAGACAAAGCGCAGCCATTGAACCCATCAGGCTGAAAGTGGTTAAATTGTGACATCATCCAAGCTGCACAAATTTTGAAAAACAATGCATCAAATAATACTGAAACAAACACATTTTAATATAACAAGTGTGCCTTTTATTTATTGTTTAAAATTATTATTGATTCTTTCTAACAAATTGCTATTTAGAAATTTCTTGAGAAGCTCTACATTCACATTAGTTTTGAAGTTATATTTTATAGTTTAGTTTTTGAAACAAGGCCACCACATATGTAAAGCTAGTAGATGCTATGGAGTTAGGGCTGCACGATTCTTAGTGCGATTATGAAATCGCAAAGGCTGCAATAATTTTTTTATGCACAGCTTGTCAGTGAAGTACGGCTCCAAATGCTCATCCATCTGTAAGCACTGCGAGTTTGAGTCGCTTATAATGTACATTTGAAAAGGCAACGTGCGTCAAAGATCTTTCCAGACATGAGAAGCATTTATTAACATCTTGTCCAACAAAATTAATAACATGTTCATTTAATAACATGTTTTTCTCCAAACTCACTTCATAACGACAGTTATACATCCTTCTGTGAGATGATGTGTTCTTACACAGAATAAGGCAGTCGTGTGTTTATTAGTCATGTTTAACCAATCAAAGCGTTTCAATCTTCTGTAACTCAGCTACAGCGATATGACACGTGTGTTATCTTCTACTGCAGGGCATATGAGTTTCTGCGCAAGAGCGCCCTCTGGCTTTCAGAGGGAGAAGCATTTACTACTGATCACAGAGCCGTACAGCTCTGACAAGCTGCGCATTAAATAATCGCAGCCTTTGCCAAATCGTGTGTGCGGTTTAAATGCGATAAATCGTGCAGCCCTAAAAGAGATACAAACATCCAGCACTCCCTTTCCATATGCACACACAGACACTCTCCTTCACACACAACCAGCTTAGGCTAAAACAGTTCGTGTCCACACTGGACCGTCCCTAGACAGGAATCCAATTAAGCAGCTCTGGTTTATCCTCATCCGATCCTTTTTTCTCCAGCACAAGTGGAGGGAGAGAGGGGCCACTGTAGCAGGTTTTCTTACAGCAGGAGTGGGACACAGGCCCATCAGCTCGAGGTCTGTGATCTCAATGCACAGGGCTGCCATGGGCACATCGAGAGTGGGGGAGACTGATACAGACATCATACTGCAGCCCTGCATTAGTAGTGTGCTTGTGCATGAATGCATTCATTTGCAGATATTATTACAAACAGGTCTCAGTGTTCACTGACCTCCGCATCGCGTGTCTCTCAAACCTCACTTTCCTATGCTGGCACGTCTGCCCTACACTACCCCCACAGCCCGCTCTCAGCAGGAGTCCTTCATTCCTGAGCTCAGCAGAACCTACAACAGGACCTTCTCAGTTCAGCAGGCCAAGGGAGGCAAGACAACAGGGTGCCGGTTTGTTACATCTCTATCTCAGATGAAATGGACAGGGAGTGCAGCTATAGTGGATAGATCTTAAATCATCTCATCGTGCCATAGTACATGATTAAAGAACTTAATAATAACAATAACATCGCTGTTTTCTCTAGAGCCGATGTGTAGATGAATTAACTAAATTAATAACTATTGATTTTTACAAAGGAATGAATCAATACTGAATTCGGTCAATTATTTTAAAATGATTTGCAAGTTATCAACGTAAAGCTGCTTTGAAACAATCTGCATTGTAAAAAGCCCTATATAAATAAAGATGACTTGACTTGATAAAAGTTAGGCTCGGTAGACAGTATGTGAGGAATAGTGTCGCCTCAGCCATTGTGTTGCCATAGTATTGTCTGAAAAAATTATTTCCTTGTCTTCTTTAAAAAAATTGAGGCACACAATGGAAAAAATAGGGCCAATTCACAGTTTAAAAACTCACTTTAGTGTTGTCAAAAGTACTAAGTCGGTACAGAAATTTTAAAATTGTGACGCTTTGAGCGCTGTTGAGCGGAGTCGTCATGTTGTAAACAGACATGTATGACGCTCTTCGCAAAGCGCTTACACACGGGAGCATTTGAAAGCAGCTGCTTTCAAACACTTTCATGTGCTTTCAAACGCTCCCGTGCGTTGATCATTCGAGCCAATCAGACATATCTGATGAGCGCATGAACACAATAGCCAATCAGAGGCATATATGAATCCAACAGCCCTCAAAGTGTCACATTTTTAAAATGTCAGTACTTTTGACAACACTAACTCACTTAGATAAATTATATGCTAACATGATTTGTGTGAAAAAATTACTTTCTAACCATTTCTGTCAAGTTGTAACCAATTAACTGTAAATGCTTTGATGAAATCAAATCATCAGAATCACATTTATTCTATTAAAACCTTCAAGATTGACCCATTTACATCTATTGTAAATGCTTTTATAAAATAGTTTTAGCTTCTTTTTAAAAAAGAAAACAAGGGGCTGGCCAAACTTTTTGTGGTAATCAAAATTATGCCACAAAAGCTGAGTACTGAACTCAGAATATTCCTTTAACGTTTGAAGAGAGCACTACACAGTTGGCTAGAATCTTTAAATAAGACTCATAAAATGTGGCTCCGGAAAAAAAAAGAAAAAAAAATTCTGTGGTGGAAGTGACATTTTTAAATGAACTCCTAAACAAATGTTCATGTTCATCTAATCCTGTCAATCATATCACAAGGGTATATGAGCAGCCGCTAGCCTCATCCCCCTAACCTCTCTTCCGGATTCCCTCCTCCACCCCATACTCACCGTTATTCTAATATCCATTAAGTACTTATTCGTTAATTAAATGGTCCAGGAGAAGCTTAGAGCCTGAATCTTGCGCTCAAGCCTCTACATTACGGACAGTAAGCCAAATCTGTTTACTCACATCACATAAGGATTATATGGACAGGAATGAAACATTTTATGAAATAAAATTCCAGACTCCTTGATTATGTGTGCTACAGTAAAAACACACAATTAAACATTTTTTTTTACACATTTTGCAAAACTACAGCTTGACTATAAACTGCATAATACAAAATCGAGAAAGAAAAAGTTCAGATAAAAAGAAAAATTAAACACTTTTTATAGTTGAGGAAATAAAAATCCACCCTTGATATATAATAGTGCCCAAACGTGAAGAAGCACACCTGTATCAAATAGGAAATAGCATGAAATGAATAGAAAATGGCAAAATTGTTCATTTCACAAAAAATAAATAAATCTCACTAAGTAATGCCGCTATATATTCCAGAGCCTTGCCCACTTGGTTGGTCGTGCGTGTGTGGATAAAGGATCAGAAATCTTGAAAGCGCGAGTAAATTAGCTCTAATTTACGATAATATGTGTCCTATGTACGAGATGTTGTCAAGCATCAGAAAAATGCAAGGAGTGAGTAAATAAATAATCCTGAAAGAACGAGCAAACAACAGCAACCATGTACAGACTCCATGGAATCTTTATAAATATTTGTAAAGAGTGAGCCGTTGGAAGCAGAATAAATGGTGTGTCTTTTGTAGCCTGTGCAGCTCACAAAGGTTTAAATACGCCCCCCCCCCCCCCCCCCCCCGAATCTTTGCAGGAAGGTTAATATTTTCATGTTTTTATTTTCTTTATGCTCAGGCCAAGAAAAAAAAAAGTGACTTTGAAAAGGAAAAACAAGCAGCAAGATGCTAAAACCCCACCCCTCTCTAACTATTCTCGTCTCACCTTGAGCTACGTCCACACAGACCATTTCCCCCGTATCTTTCCCTGACAAACGAACGCGAGCCTCTGCGGTCCCCCTCTCCGCCATGGCGGCACAAACAAGAGCTGTCCACACATCACTCATTAACGTGCCCCCCACATCAGCCTCCATTAAAAATAACCCGCCCTGACAGCCTCAGAAAGGACGGCGTACCTCCTGAACACCTTTTAGTCTCTCTCTCCGCCTGCACCCCCTGCCCCTACTTTCATTAGGCCTGTTTTGGAGTGCGCTGTGGTATCTACACCATAACTAAGGCTGTTAGCATCTGTTTTACTCCAAGCAAAGTCAAAAGGTGCAGGGCTTTGAGGAGCAACCCCCTCTCCCGCAAGGATTCCCTCTCTGGCGCCCCCACCCCCCCTCCCTCCCTTCCTATTACTTTGCATACCCAGAAATGTCACCTTACTCCAGCAAGCTGTTACCATGCTGCCTCCATGCCAAAACAGCCAGCCTCAAAGGACACTGATGGATCCTGCATTTTTCAGTGATGGCTCTTAAAAGGCATTAGACGCCCGAGGCACCTCAGGCTTGGGCAACAGAAGAAGATGTGATATAATGGCGCTGGAACGAAGGACTGTGCCTCAAAGTCAAACCCAGCATGTGACACTGAGGGAGGTTTGGAGGGGTTGGAGAAAAAATGATTCCTGACTGCTGATATCTTGGCTGCGTCCGTGAGCCGGTTTGGACAATCGTGGAACAAGCACAAGGTTTTAGAAGGGAGGCATTTATTGCAGCACATGGAAGAAGATAGATCATGCTGCTTTATAACTCACAAGCATTAATTGCAACTTTGATAGTAAAAGCATGACATATTTTGATGCCGACTTGGAACATGGAGTCAAGATTCACCTTGATGACTGCAAATAGTTAAAATGATTAACCTTCATCAATGATCATTTGTTTCCCAACAGAAAAGTCAAATATCAATATGCATGATGCAATTACTATATACACATGATATGCATGTACATGTGCATGTACACCCCCTATATGCATGTACATGATATGATAATAATCACCAGAAACAATAAGCTCAAGGTCATTGTTTAAAGGGTTGGTTCACCCAAAAATGAAAATTATGTCATTAATTATTCATCCTCATGTCGTTCCAAACCTGTAAGACTTTCATTCATCTTCGGAACACAAATGAAGTTATTTTTGATGAGATCTGAGAGCTTTTGGTCCCTCCATAGCTACACAAATACCACTTCCAAGCTTCAAAAAGTTCATAAAGAGATGGTAAAACTAATCCATATGAATTGAGCGCTTACGTATAAATTTTCTGAAGACACAAGACGCTTTATATGATGAGCAGATTTAATTTAGGCTTTTATTCACATATAGACATTCATCAAATCTCTTTGAGCCAAACCACTCAATTGATATAGATTAGTTTTACCATCTCTTTATGAACATTTTGAAGCGTCAAAGTGGTAGCCATCAATGGAGGGACAGAAAGCTCTCAGATTTCATCAAAAAGATCTTCATTTGTGTTCCAAAGATGAATGAAAGTCTTACAGGTTTGGAATGACATGAGGGTGAGCAATTGATGACAGAATTTTCATTTTTGGGTGAACTAACCCTTTAATATGAAAATTTTACAAGCTTTTGCAGCACGTTTTGGTTTGAAACTTTGCAAAACATTAGTAGTAAAGCATAGTAGATTGCATATCTTTATTTAGGAGAGGTGGTATTGAACAAGCCAAACACAACATAAGACAATGTATACGTAGATCACGGAGTAACTAAAGCTTTAACTTCAGGGATCCGATTGCGTCGCAATGTTTTCCAGCATCATTTGAAAGGACAACCAATGGAAACTGGATCTCAGGTGTGGTGAGTGGATATAGTGGTTAGAGACCGGACACTGTTTTAGATACACTTGAATTGCTTTGATTGTTCAGATTGACAGGTCTTGATTTACTATGTGCCATCGAAAGGAGTGTCTACTCAAACAGCACTGGAAGATCATCACTCATCCACCAGCATCGTATTACTTGTTTATTTGATGTATTTTTATTGTGCCGTTTACACAAGTTCCGTAAAAGCACTTGTTTGGAAGGTTTTTAGGACCCTTGGTTAATTAAATAAACCTAATCAATTTCATGGCTCGAAGACATCAATCCAGTTAGAATGTAACTATGGTGAACTCGCTTAATTTTTCCTCGCGTGTCTGGCTGTCTGCTGCATGCGTTTTCCACATGAGCACTCTAGATCATCAATAAGTTTTATCGATTAAATTATTATCGACAGTTAATTGATCACCGATTAATCATTAGCATCTGTAAAATAAAACATATTGCTGTTAAACATGCCACAATATCTGAAGACAGCTACTCCGCTGGACTTACCGGCCATGTCACCAGCTTGTCTTGTCTGGCATTTAAGTGTTAAGAATACATGTCGAAATAAGGTAAAGTAGTATAGGAACACAGTGGTTACCTGGAGTACCCCTAACAGTACACATTTAGGATGTCTCTCTAATCTTATCTGACGACCATTTCAGGTCTTAAAATCTCTACTAAGAAGCTGATGAGTTGAATTTGGCGTGTTTGAATGTGCAGAGCTGGAACTGCAGGACCAGGGTTGGGAACCACGGTAGTAACAGACTCCGACTTGATTTTTTTTAACTGTCATAAAGAAATGTTAAAAATTATGGAGTTTGAAAATGGTAGACCCAGTGAAAAGTTTAAAAATGATAATCACAGTATAAAGGTCATACCCTTAAGGGACAGGAGGAAATCCAGTGAAGTGCTTGCGCAGCATTTAGTACGCCTTCCATTTCCAGGACATAGTCATCAACTCTCAGGAATAGTGCAGAAGCTGACGAAAACCCACTGTGGAAAGGGAAGTGACAACGAGTTGCAGTGAGTCCTGTCTAAACGTAAATACAACTTTTATTACTCAAAATCAGAAGAATATCAGAATATCTGAAGAAAAGTTCATAAGAACAACACTGACTACGTTTACATACACCCTCATCAGGCAAATATAATTAAGCTCATAAATCACAGTAACCGTAATCCTAGTAAAATGTGGCTTATGCTTATTTTAAAACGCAATAAACAGGCATGTTAGCACTTTAATCTCATCTATCACTCTGACCAAAGTGTGCATGTGCTTGTGGTGTACACAGATGATGACGTCGTCTTGCATAGATTCGTTATCAAAGCAGAAAAGGTGGTGTTGTATTTTTGGGAGTGCTGAAGAAACTGAGTTCATGTTGACACTGTTGCGTGGCATGAATATAATGCAGTATACTGATGGCCGAAAACATCAAAATGAAGATCTAACACATCCATAGAAATGTGTTTTGCATTTGGTGCAAGTAGATTAAAACAGTGGCCAGAAACAAACCTACTGTATGGGAGTTCATCATGTGGGGTATGTGAATAACATATTAATGAAATGATGAAAATTGCATGTAAACGGGATTGAAGAGGTATGCTCTTGTCATGTAAACATCTCACTGTGATTAAGTCTTAAAAATCACATTAACGGTGCATGTGTAAACATACTTGATTCTTATCTTGAGCCTTTTGTAAAGCAGTGGGGCTTCTAATCAATCAATGGAGGACACAAAAATTATTCTGAAAAGCATTAATAGTCTTTGAATCATCAGTCCATTCATTCTTCAAATAATTCCACACCCTACTGAGGCCTACTGGGGCAGAAGTCTACAGGTCACATCACGGTCGTGACCTCAACACAAATGAAGCTGTGTGGAATCACTCGGATGGCAAATTTTGACGTGTAACAATAAGGGTCATGTTTTCTCATCCAGGTTGGCACTGTACCTAACAAATCAACCCCTTACATGCCATCTTAAAGGATTAGTAAAAATGTCCTGATACTTTACTCACCCCCATATCATCCAAGATATTTAAATGTCTTTCTTCAGTCGAAAAAAAAAAAATAAGATTTGAGGATGATTTTCTTCCAGGATTTTTCTCCATGTAGAGGACTTCACTGGGATACAGTGTTTTGAAGGTCCAAATTGCAGTTTCAATGCAGCTTCAAAGGGCTCTACATCAGGGGTGTCCAATCCTGCTCCTGGAGAGCCACTGTCCTGCAGAGTTTAGCTCCAACCCCAGTTAAACACACCTGAACCAACTAATCAAGGTTTTTAGGCATACATGAAACTTCCAGGCAGGTGTTTTGTGGTAAGTTGGAGCTAAACTCTGCAGGACAGTGGCTCTCCAGGAGCAGGATTGGACACCCCTGCTCTACATGATCCCAGATGAGGGATAAGGGCCTTGTCTAGTGAAACGATCTGTCATTTTTAAATAAATAAATAAAAAAAAATGTATATACTTTAACCACAAATCCTTGTCTTGCACTGCTTTGTGATGCATTACATAATCACGATGGAAAGGTCACGCGTGACGTAGGGCGGAAGAACTTGCACTCATTTTCTCCTCCAACTTCAAAATCATCCGACATCATTGTTTTACCTTTTTTTGTAAAGTCCGTTTGACTTAGTCTTTGCATGTTCATTTGTAGACACTGGATCGGTACTTCCGCCTACATCATTCGTGACCTTTCCAGCATGATTACGTAATGCGTGGCACATTATGAACGATTGTTTCACTAGATAAGACGCTTATTCCTGGGCTGGGATCATGTAGAGCCCTTTGAAACTGCACTGAAACTGCAATTTGGTCCTTCAACCCATTGGTAACGGTTGAAGACCACTATCCACCTTTTTCCTGAGTAAACGATGAGCACCGCCATGAGGAATTACAACTTCCGTTTGATTGCTGTCCTGTCCCAGTCTCCATACACAGTCAATGGGGTAAAAGCAATGTTTGAATTAACTAAACAGAAACTTTTTGTACATTAATAATAAAAATTAAAATGTGCGCAGGGTTAAGCTGTGTTGTTGTTAGCTGCAACATAACCGCAATAAACAGAAGAAATTCTTGGAAAATACGTGTTTTGAGCACCAGCGAATCTGAAGAGAATGTCCCTACAGGGCATATGTGGGCTATAATCATTTTGAGTACAAAATCCCCTGTAGGATATGACCTATGCTCATACTATATGTTTTCATTGCTGCCAACTTCGGACAGCTTCGCGTCAACTACGCACTCATTAAACTTTGTTTAGTGAGATGCTGACAAAAGGCAGTCATTGCTGCATTGTAAAGTGATGGCACTGTGGAGCCATGTGCTTTTAAAACCATTGGTTTAACAATACAATTTCAGTGCGGAAACTACGCTAATTTCATTAGACTAACCAGAGACCGGAAATGTAAAGCATCATTCCAGCATGAGTCGGGCGAAACTTCCGTGTTCAGAAAAAGGTGGATATGAAGAAATATCCTGGCAATGTTTTCCTCAAAACCTTAATTTCTTTTTGACAAAAGAAAGAAAGACAAAAATCTTGGAAGAGATGGGCGTGAGTAAATCATCAGGAAATTCTCATTCTGAAGACTTTTATTTTTTTATAAACTTAAAAGTATTTTACACAGTCTGTACTGTAGTCATTTTTAGTGTTACATGTGAGCAGCCTATCACATTTCAAACAATGAGACGGGAAATCTCAAGACGTGAGAGCAGAAAAAACAGCGGGCGAGACGCAACTGACCTTTAAGTACATTGATCGACTTTTTTTTAAAATCACCTGTGAGCTCCTTAGAAAACCGCGGTGTGCGTTTAACGAGTCGCTTAAAACATAAAGAGAACCTTAAAATTTTCCAAACAAGCGTTTCACGTCATGCTACAAAAGCTTTTTAAGACAAAGATGAAATAACGCACTTGTTCCATCTCTTCATCAATTACAGCTACAGAACAATGGCCGGCAAAATAACGGCATGTTATATTGTTTGGCTAAAGCCTCTTGTCGCTGCATAATGGTGGAGAGTAGCGTGTGTGGGAGTTTCCTGAAGGACTGGAGGACTCTCATGCACAAACGGCGCTTCAGGCCGGCTAGAGGACTCTTTCAAAGTGAACAATCTGTCTCCTCACTAAAGGTCTCCCTCGCAGTAAACAGTATGTGATACTGTAGTGAAGGACGGTCACGGAGTGGCTAATCGGATGGACACAGCGAGTCTCCACTGGCGGAGCGAGAACAATGCAGCTGCGGCTGCTTAAGAGCAGCAGGTCCTGAGGCGCGACGCTGAACTGCGACCTTGCTCGTATAGACCGGTCCCTGCCACTACCTCTTTGACAAAACTTATGATTCATATAGCCCTAGTGCACTCTTTCCCTCCATCCATTTCTCTCTTTCTCACTCTCTTTCTCTCATTGCATGACCTTTACATCAGATTGCTGATAGTTATACTTTCCCTCCGCCCCTCAGATGTCCTACATATCACAATAGCCTTGCCTTAAGTGAGAGCAAAACTCTTTATGACTCTCTCGCAATCGAAAACGTGAAAAAAAAAAAAACATGGCTCGCATTGTCTCCAACCTCTGGCAATGCCTTAATTAGAACACACTAAGGCTCCTCTTCGGTGTCTCTCTTTCTTTTTAGCAGTATAATTAGATTAGTGTCGGAGACCTGGTGTAATCGCTCCGAGGGAAGATGAAGGAGTGGGAGCGATGAAGGGAGACAGGTGGCCCCTCTTCGCTCTTTTTCCCCCTCTCGTGCTCCGCTGCAGGACAATACGTGGAGACAAGACGAGGTACGGCCCTGACCCCCCCCCCCCCCCCTCCCCTCCCCTCCCCTCCCCTTGACAGGTGCTCCTTTAGTGCAGGTGTTTTGTGAGAGCCGGTCCGGCTTCAATATGTGTGCGTGTGTGTGCAAGTGTGACCTCCACCCAACACGTACCGCACCAAGTTACTTAACCATCTCACCTGTTTTCTGATAGCATCTGAAATAAAGGAATGGGAGCGCTACAAAAGATTTTTTAATCCTATTTTTTTTAATATGTTGCACAAATGTGTCTAGATTTTTATTTTGTATATGTTGCCGATACACTTCTAATGTGTCGACCCCGAACCCCTCAAGAGATATATGACCCTTTACTCTGTCTTTTTACTTTTCTGAAGGTATCTTAAAATCTGACATTACTGTCCAAATCTCATTTTGCCTCCAGAACTCAAAGCTATTCAAGAGACCATTAAGATATCTAAAATAGGATGGGCTGGAGATATGTGACCTCTGGGATGAATCCAGTTTTCTAAAAGAGTGCCTAAAGTGGAATGAGGAATTTCACTTTGGTGGGTGACATCTTAAATCATAAGCTGATTTGAACAGTGAAGGTTTAAAATCCGATCTATCCGCACTGTATTTTAGGAAGATTGAGATTTAGATTGTGACAGAATCTGACATTGATAGTGTTATTGATTAGCAAATCTATGAGTTCAGAAACAGTGAAGATGGTTTCCATTTGGGCCACAAATGTTTTCAGCCAATAAGTTTCCAATAAGACTAATTAACAGCGCAAAAAGCTGCAGGAGATACTGGTACATTACAAAAATACATGTTAAATTATTGTATAATAAAGTAAATTATTCGATTAGAATAAATACTCCCCCTCGTTGGTGAATAAAAGCGTCAATAAAAGCCTAAATTAAATATGTTCATCAAATAAAGCGATCAAGTCTCTAAAGAAAATCTGGACTAAACCACTTAATTCAGATGGATTAGTTTTACAATATCTTCATGAATCTTTCTAAGAGTCAAAGAGGTAGTTGCGTAGCTGTCAATGGAAGTACAGAAATCTCTCAGATTTCAGTAAACAGAACGTCATTTGTGTTCCGAAGATGTACAAAAGTCTTGCGGGTTTGAAACAACATGAGAGTGAGTAATTAATGACAGAATTGTAATTTTTGGGTGAACTATCCCTTTAAGCTTTGCCTGTGAAACTTGGGGACTGATTATTGTTTTTGCAATATTTAGTAGTTTGTTCACTGGTTTGCTTCTCAGTTCAATTGGCTCTGTACAATATACAAAAGTCTAAAAATCCATCAGGGTGCACTCACAGAAATAATCTATCTGTGTAAATCTAAGAGGGACTCAATTGTAAAAAGAAGCAAATGTCCAAAAACACACTCAGGGTCACCATAAATGACCCATTACTGAGGCTCATGTCAAAGAGCTGATGAAGTCAACCATTAGGGGCACTAAAGAGAATATGTGTTGAAGATTGGCTTGCTTGTGGCCAAAATATCTGCCTAACCCAAGTGCTCTTCTCGACCACAGCGAACCAAGAGGAGATGATACTATTCAAGTGCTCTTATTGATAGGACAGAGCACCCTAGTGGCCATGATCCAGGCCAAAAATTAAGACTCGCCAAAACCCAAGCCAAAATCATAGTGTTAATCGTATCAAATAAGACCAAATATGTGCGCTAAACTGACCTAATGCACTGAAGCTGTCTGTCCTACTCTTTAACTCTACAAGAAAGACTTTAAAACTTAAAACACAATCTTAATAAGCCCTGTAACCTGATCGGTTTACACTCAACACATCTAATATGATACCAAGCAGATGTCAACACTACTCATAAAGAGCAGGAGAGTGTGTTTTCTCATGTGTTGGGTGACATGGCAGTAAGACAGTCATTGGCTATTTACTCAAGGCTGCAAGGCCATTGTTATCCCTCAGCCTCTCCCTAAGGTCACAGACATCAACTTAATTAAAGCTGACACACTGAAACATCATCCCTACAGCTGGTTCAACAAACCTGTCAAAACACAACAGCACCCATACAGGTTTAAGGAATATAGATCTTATTTCCTTGATCAGATAGGAGAAGACTGCTTGAACCTAAGAGAAAATTGACTCCTAATGTAATACAGTTTGAAAATTCATATGTGGAAAATTATGGCATAACATTTTTTCAATTTTGTTAAACATCAAATGTCCAGGATTCGAGTTCATTATTATATTTAAAAAAAAAAAAAAAAAAAAAAATGTATAACTATATAACATAAAATGGCACTTAATATACAATTCTGTTAAATGACACTTATCTGTAATTCAAATTCAAAACGTTTTGTCATATTCCTAGAGCCATAGCCAAGCCTCCGTCTAAGACTTGGACTAGCAAGGACACCACCGCACTAAGATGCGCCCCAGGAGTGAGTTATTGAATCATTCATTCAAATTTCTGAATCATTCAGTTGTGTTAATACACACAGTTGACTCCGATTTGACTTCTTTTGGCGGACCGAATGTAGTCCAGAATGTATATGCCATTATTTTGTCTAAAAGGTAAGTAAATTGACCGTTCACAAAGACCCACCTCCTTTAGTTACTATGTCCGAGCCATGCCACGCATCACGATGAGGAGCAATGGACACTGACAACGTGTCGACAGACAGGACAGAGCAGGTTAATTTTGATATGAAACAAAATTTCACATTTCAAATGTTGTAATTTTTTAAAGAAGTTTAAACAATAAATAGCATATAGTGTCTCTTTAATGTGTCGTGACAGATCATCTCTTCATACTAGTTCATTTATAGCATCATATAAACATGAATGAACATCAGAAGGAAAGTTGAGTACACACAATTTTTCAAGTTCAGCGACGTTAATCTACTAACTCCCCTGACTGCTTTGTCAGACAAAATGGCAGATTCAGGGTTATTATTGGTCAGATCGCCTGTCAATCAAACTGCCGGCCAAGCGTCAATTATTATTAATTTCTAGTTTCCTGAACTGTTGCTTGCTTGATTTACCACTAAGATGCGAAACTGTTTATCCTTTCGCTACAAAACACCGGTTCATAATACACAGGACACACTTTAGGAAATCTCGCGTCACAGTTCCTTATGTTACAGTAAATTAGCTACTAAAGAGGAAACGGACACGTCAAAAACACAATACACACAAAAGCCACCAACAAAAACGCATCACAACACTGAATGCTTAAGCTAGCGCTGTTTAAACTTCTGTAAACCCATTGTAAGCAATCAACAAGTAAGAAATCTAGCAAATAGGCACTTACCAGTAATTGTTTAGGATAAGCTGTGGTATACCTGTAAATAAATTCAAATAACGCAGAACCACGTGATGTTTACTTTCGCTTGACTACACACCCACCTGGTACAAATGGAACAATTTCATTGGCGGATGAACATGACCAACGATAATTGGATTATAATCAGTACTGTGTAGTGATTCTGTTTTGCTTATAACTCTCAAAGTTTCTGATTCAGATTTTCTGATTGGATAAACATTATTTATTTTGAGGTGGCAGCAGAGAAGGCTTTGCTACATCTGACATAATTTGTTTAATACAATATTTAATTAAAATATTAATTTATTAAAATAGTATTACTTATGGAAATGAAATATTTACTTATCAAAATTTATATTTTAAAAACATTAATATCAGTGTTTTCTCTCACTCCAGGGTCAATGGGATATGCACTGTGCGATGTGTATCATGTCAAACTAAAGATCTTATTTGCAATATACACATAATTTAAATAGTGAGTGAATAAAAAACAACTTGCAATACATTTTTTAAATTAAATGCAATTCAATACTACTATGCAATAAGTAGAATGGAATTTTAAATGATTAAATAAGTTACATATATTTAAGTAATTAAGACATGGGAGAGTCTGAAATGGTTTGCATACAAAGACTGTAATATATTTAATATACCATTTCATAAAGAGTTGAATGCACGTAAATGATCGCATCAAATACCTTTTCCCGTTTTCCTCTCATTCACCTTGTAGTCACATTCACAGATCAGTCGGGCAACTGAGCAGGCATGGTTGCCCCATGGAGTTGCCTGCTTAAGTGCATATTAAAATAAGTGTCATTCTAGGCTACATTCAAGGCATTTTCCACACATCCACAAAATGTCAGTCTTTCAAATGGATATCAGCATGACACCCTGCAGTGAAGTTTAAAATATTTAGGAGGGGAGAGAAGAAAAAATAACTTTTGTTTTACCCCTCCTATTACAGAAACGAGCACGAGCGCACACACACACACACACAGACACACACACACACACACCTTTTAATTAAGATTTGATGCCCCCCCCCCCCCCCCCCCCCCCCCCCCCCCCCCCCTCCAAGCAATCATTATAATTGTGTTTTACTGGCCTTGAAACTTGTTTAGGCAAGGATCTTGGCTTTATTACAATATTTTTCCAGAGTCTTTCAAGCAAAGACTGTTTTGATGACGCGCTTCCACCCTACACGAGACTCTTTTGAGAGCATTCTAATGCTTGTTAATGAGAGAGTCCAACTTTCATTTGAACACAGCTTTCATTAGTTAAATGCCTGCTCCTTGGGGGACGCAAGATTTTAATTACCAAGAGGCCGTTCATAATTTTGACTGCTTTGAGAAGCATGCTTGGAATATTCTCTGCCAGGCTTCATTTGTTTTGTCTTCATTCTTGCAGTTTTTGAGGAATTCAACTTCTCACAAATTAATTTGAGAGAGTAGCTTTTCAAGGCTGTGCTTAACGGTTAACTATGTATATACATGAAGACAGCGCACTTAAAATTAGACTGCATGCTGTCTTTGAAAAAGTGTTTTATATGTTTCTATAAAGCATATTCAAACTAGTAAAAATATCAAAAGCCAGCATACACTGACTCATATTGTGCATGCAGGATTATATCTCATACTCTTTTGTTTCCATCTTATTTTAATATTAATTTGAAAGGGGACCGATAATGACATGATATTAGATGTAATACAAGTCCCTGGTGTCCACAGAATGTGTCTGTGAGGTTTCAGCTCAAAATACCCCACAGATCATGTATTATAGCTTGTCACCCCTATTTGGGTGTGAGCAAAAACACGCCGTTTTTTTGTGTGTCCCTTTAAATGCAAATGCGCTGCTGCTCCCATCCCCTTTCCACAAGAGGGCGGAACTTTAACAGCTCACGCTTCAGTTGCTCAACAACAACAAAGCTGGAGAATCTCAAGCAGACAAAATGAGGATTGTCAGTAACAGTGTTCAGCTTTACATTGTTCAAACCGGAGTCGGACACTGATGGAGAGACTCAGGAAGAAGTTACAACTTTTAGTTTGTATCTAGACGTTTCTGAATGGTTAGTGGATCAATTTATGTAGTTGCTGTTGAGTTGATTGAACTCAATGACTAGCATGTGCCATCATGTTAATGTTTTGTGCATTGAATTGACCCTGGATGGAAGAATGTGGTTTTATAGATGCTAGAAATATGCCTTTCAAATGAAAGATTAATAACACCTCTACTACAACTACTCTTCCTCTTCTCTAAAGCAGTCAACAATGGCCTCACCCCCTTTTTTGCACATTCTCGGGGGCAGGATTTATGTAAATTTTGGGGTTTGTGATGTCACCAACCTGGGAAGAAGCTCGTTGTAGTCCCTACCACCCATTTATTGTAGTCCTTAAAAAGCCATTTCTGTAAAAGTATAAATATCTGTCTTTGCATTGAACTTGAGTATTCTAACTTTGCTATTGATTATGCTTAAACAGCATCATTACACACCAAGTATATTTTTAAAAAGCAAAATCATAATCAAGGACCCCTTTAACAAAGAAAACCTTTTGCATGCTCAAATGCTGTTTTGTGGTAACAATTACAACACAACAGACATATCATGCTCAGCCAGGAGTAGCACTAGCTCATGGTGAGATCCTCTGACAAGTAGTACAGTGACTCCAGGCGCAGGCTGGAAAATTACTCCTAGCCGTTAGCTCCCGATGCTAATTGTTTGTATTAAACAGCGTCTGACAGGAAAGGAAGTGTGCAGAGGCGCTGAGAGCAGCGACAGGTCGTGTTAGCGTAGTGACAGTTGACTGGGCAGCCTGGAGCGGAGCTGGAGAAAGACTCTAATCTGCCCTGCTCGTTACTCTTGTAGCCCGTGGCACCTCTGAGACCTCTTGTTCTGTGTAAGAAACCCACTGCTGGTTCACCACAGCCACATTCACTAAGAGAGCATGTTAAATAACAATATGACTTATGCCCCAGGAAAGGACACTCGCATCAAAACATGTATCACCTCCTTTTGTTATTTCTCAGTGTTACTACTGCAAAACCATAAGAAAGTGGAGTCATCATTTACTCAAAACTCGTAAGACTTTCTTTCTTGCCCAAAAAAAAAAAAACATTAACATAATGAAATAAAGTCATTTTTAAGTGACCCAATTAAGTGCTCTCAAAGTAGTAGACTTGTATTCAATTCAACTTCATATGCGTTGTGTGACTGAATCATTAGACTGTACTAGGTAGTAAACAACCTATTAGCTAACAATTTCACACACACACTAGCATGTTAAATGGTAACTTTCAGAGCAAAGCTGCAAATGAACGTGAACGTCCACAACCTAAGGAAATGCTCATTCATCTCCACAATGATAACCCAGTGAAATTTAAAACATTCTAATAA
Organism: Opsariichthys bidens; assembly: GCA_037194245.1. NCBI lineage: Eukaryota > Metazoa > Chordata > Actinopteri > Cypriniformes > Xenocyprididae > Opsariichthys > Opsariichthys bidens. Next base: position 7,239,610 of record CM074286.1, on the reverse strand, counting down.
GTCCAATATAAGTGAATGCTGAAAACTATTAAACAATATCAAGCCTCCCCCCCATTTCATCTTGCTGCGAAACAAACATATATGTACATATTTTACCCATGGCTAAATGTCTCGCTCAAATGTAAATCGTACAAATGTAATACGATTTGTCAAAACCCCAGTGACGCGTAGGTTTAGGGGCAGGTCATTCGTACAGTTTCATTAAAATTTGGCACTCGTAAAATACGTACGATTTAGCAAAAAACGCATGAAATCGCACGAGTGAGGTTGTTCAAATTCGTACAAATTAGCCTCCTCGTAAAATATATTCAAATTGCTGTGATATCGGGCTGCCAAAACACATTAAATAACATCTAACTTCAACAATTTCTCTCTTGATCCAGCCATATGCAATGCATGCTGGGAACTAACAAGCACCGCCCAGTTTCAGTTAATGCAACAAAATTCATTCATGTACTCCCAACACAAACAGAAGAAGTAAACTTCAATATTTGATATATTTAAGTGGACTGAACACAATGAAATTAAGTTGAGCCAAAATTTGTAGGAATTGTGTTGTATATATATATACGTATATACATATATATATTATATATATATATATATATATATATATATATATATATATATATGTATGTTCTTAGCACAACTCTCATATAGATTTAAAAGAGGTTTTTTTTTTTTTTTTTAAAGTATGGTGATTTTATGCACTTTCTAATTCCAGCCCCTGATTACAATTTTTAATTGTCACCGCAATTGTAATTGTATAGAAAAGAGCAACCAGTGGATTATTCAACATTTTATTCTTTTGTATTCAGCAGAATTATCATGCATTTGAAACAATTTTTCATTTTTGGTTCAACTATGACTTTAATATGAGATCTTCCTCCAAAGATTGTAAGAAGCTTTCTGAATTTGTCCTTTTTGTTTCCTTTTGAATTTTTGGTTGCTATTCCCAATATATGAGTAGAATCGAGGACTACAGTCTAAAACAAAGACCCTCACAGCTGAATGAAGGGGAGAAAAAAAAACTACAAAATCAGTGCTGAGGAGTGAGGAAATCTCCTAAGTGATTTTCTAGGCTGTTACACCCGCTGTGCGCTGGGTATTGAGTGATTCCCAGAGGTAGTTAAGATCGCTTTAGGCAATTTGAGGCTCATCTTAAGGAGATGGAAACACGACTCTGTAAATGTTTGTTTGACTGTCTCTTGTCTGGGGGGAGTTGGAAGCTCCTTGAAGCCATTACAGCAAATCAAACACAAACATTTTATTGCTATAAATGCCATTTTAAATGTGTAACAGGGATTGGTTAGGAGATAAATGGAGAACATATGGAACATGAGCGTTAGCCTTTTGCAGGCTGCATTAAGTGTGTCCACAGTTGCTCCAGGCTGAGACAAGAGGAGAACAGAGTAACGGGCACTGACCCTCTCAGGCCTCTTGCCCCAGCAGATGGAGGAGAAGGCAGAGCGGGCACAAAGTGCTGGCACTGCCCATTTTGGCACCACTGGAAAGTGCCAAAGCAAAGCAGAAAGCCAAGATGTGTATCCTTTGTCTGTCTTCATAAACACAGTCTCCCCACACCCAATGGGCAACTGTAATTTCTCTCCCCTTAGTCGTTTTTTGTTAAAGATAAAAATGTTTGGGCCAAATTAAATCCCTGACAGAAGATGCTCTGTTGTTGCTGTTTTTCTTTAATAGATTATTTAAGCCAAAACCATGCAGAATAATCATTTTAGCACGAAGCTAAAATTATTGTGTAGCCTAATACGTCTAAAAATTTCTACAAAATTAGCGATCATCTGGTTCACTGTAACACCGAGAAGATTTCCAGTGACAAACAATTTGTCTGTCCACATCAGACACGACGTGACAATGAGGCAGGTCAATCAAAAAAATCACAGCCAATCAGAATAACGTGTGGGCGGGCTCCAACGAAATGGATAAGTACACAATCAAATTGTAAATATTACACCATTTTAACATTATTTCCTGAATTCGTTCCTGAATACACATTTCTGTTCAAAATGAGTAGACAATTTAAACTTAATTGAATTTTAATAAACTATTTTGAAGATCTAAGGCGAATTTTCCATCGTTGCTTTCAGTACGACTATAAAAGACACACGAAGTGATATTCAAACTCACATTAGACGCTTTTAACATTAAATAAAGCATAAACAGTTGGCCTACCTGAGATTGGCCACTCTTTGAATTGTTGTTCCAGCCGCAGTGTCATCAGAAAAATAAAAACCTCCATCGCGTATCAAACGGCTAAAATCACGTGAACTTTTGAAATCGCAAATCACTTGTGACGCAACTAAGCCTCATTGACTGAAATCACGTGACTTTGGCGAAAGCTTCGAAGCAGTGTTTTGAAATCGTCCATCACTAGATATTGTTGAAAAGTCGTTTTTTTTTTTTTTTTTTTTTGGCGCATAAAAAGTATTCTCGTCGCTTTGTAATATTAAGGTTGAACCACTGGACTCACATGAACTGTTTTAAATATGTTTTAGTATCTTTCTGGGCATTGAAAGTGTTAATTGTACATTGCTGGCCTCACTGAGCCATCGAATTTCATCAAATATTTCTTAGTTTATGTTCTGAAGATGAACGAAGCTCTTACGGGTGTAGAACGACATGAGGGTGAGTAATAAATGCGTCGCGTCTGGCTAGGAGAACATGGTAGGCACTTACTATGAATGGAAGTGAATGGGGCCAAACGTTAAAATACTCAAAAGTATAGCCATAAGACAAAAACAATGCAAAATATAGTCTGAAAATCTTTTCTTTATGAAGTTGTATTAAATTTGACAGCTTTCTTGCCATGACCACCACAATGCCTATGACAAAATGAATTTTATTAAATATAAGCTTCACATTTCTGCTATTAAATCATCCGAATATTGGCCCCATTCACATCCTTGCCTTAACCTCGAATTTTGCTTCTTCTTCTTTTTTAAGAATATGAAGGTCGAGTCTAAATTATTTTCATGTGAATATCATCATTATGGCCTGTTAATTATGCTAAACTTGCACTGAATCCAGAATATTCCTTTTAAAGTAAATGCTTATGAACTATTTCATGACATTTTTTTATATCGTGGATGTCAAATAATCATTAAGACATTCGGTTAAATGTGTGTTCTGTATGTCATGTGAAAAGCACTCGCAGTGCCCAATTAACTAATTAGCATGTCTCAGTTGACCCATTATTGTTTTTCAATGCTTCCACTATTTTTGAACATATGTAACACATATGCTCACCAATCGCAACTCCCTCTGAAACGCAGATCCTCTTTATAACAAAACTAGCGCCACAAGAAAGAAAGAAAGAAAGAAAGAGAGGGAACGGCAGACAGAAGAGGTTTTTTTTCAGGCCTTTGGAAGGAGCTCCTTGCCAGGCCACCTGTCTGTGCGCATGCCAGCTGTACGTTTGCGCTGAGGAGTGTCACAAACGCTCCACGCTTCCAGCAGCACATTAGCTACACTTGGCACTTCTTCCTCATGTGAAGGAAGAAGCGGCGAGAATCAGATGGATACATTTTGCCTGGGGTTGGGGGGTGGTTCTGGAGGAGGGGGTTATGAAGGTTGAGTGGCTGTCGGGTTTTTCCTTCATTTTTTTTTTTTCTCTTTTGGTTCAGTTCAAGAGAAGGAGTGCCAGTGGGAAGCAGAGACACCTGGTGCTGCCTTCAAGCAGTAGCTAAGTGGAAAGCTGCAACTTGGAAAGAGGTATTGTTTCATACACCTTACCTCCACTACAGTACATCCCCCCGCTCTGAGAAGCGTTCAGACGGCGAAATGGTGCCCAAACTTCAATCTAAATCATTAGATTGGGTCCAAGCGTTAAATGCAGAAGGCGCTGAGGGGGGCCAGTCGATGGCGAGCCTTCAGTGAAGTTTCTCTGAAGGTTTCTGAAGAAACTCAAGTGTTTTTATTTGTTTATATTCTTTTCAGTTGGACAGAAATGGACTTTTTTGGAGCTTTGTTGTGGGGTAAACAAAATCTGTAGGGTTTAAATGAAATAATTGTTACTAAATAAAACAGCAGCATTCTTTTAGAGCTGAGATTAAAAGGATTATCCTTCACTCTTTTCCGTCCCATCTCCTCCTTCCCGGTCTACGGTAAGGCCTACCGCACTCACACGGGCAAATTAGCAGCAATCAGCTCCCCTCCCTAAGGAATCCGAGTAGTCAAGATAATTGCGGCAACATTTGCCAACAACTCTGACACAACCTGACATTTCCAGGAAAGGTAAATGGCTAAGGCACATCGCTGGGAAGGAGAGATGAGCTGATGAAAAGCCATTATGGACACAATAATTGGATAAATGGCCATCAAAGTTAAGAGTAAGATGGATGACGGTGGATATTGAAAAAACAAACATTGGTGAAGCTTTTTAACACATGCACAAGTGTGTAATGCATAATTGCAATAATGAGCTGGTTAATTTTTGGATGATATTCATGTAATACATCAGTTTGCAATAAGCTATAAGTAATGGTGCATCTTGTCAAGGCAGTTCATTAGTTTACAGTAATAATAATAATAATAGTGTTGCTTTTGGAAAGGAAGATGGGTTTTCCTTTAGATAAACAAGGATTAGTTTAATATCCAATGCCTTTATTGGAACTCATTATACGTAATTTAAAAACAATTCATTATTAATTAAATATTTGCATGATTGACTGAATCGTAAAATTGCAACATTATTGTGATTCAGATTTTGCTGTCAACCACCGTTTCAAATATTTTTTTTTCCATTTCAAATTCTCAGATAACACATTTAAAATAATAATGAAAACAGATAAGAAAAGGAGAGAAAAAAACTGTTGAAATAATATTGACTGGAACTATGGCAAGCATGAGGAACAAATTCAACTAAAACGAACTGCCCTCAGAAGTACCGAAGACCGATATGAACAGTATTACAACTGGTTCTCATGAAATACAGTTTTCCCACCCTCCAATGTTCCTCCAGCACCTGAAAACAAGATCTGTAGTGCTGTTATCTGCTCAGTGAGAGAACAGATGTGTTTGCTAGAGCGCTTCATATCGTTCCATGAGGCAAGAGGAAACACTGTAATGACACAGTGTGTTGTTGTAGTCTGGTTTTTCCTTTCAAATAAACGCAGACAAAGCAGATTGATGTGAATTCAGCTCACACGTTCTCTTTATCTCTTTATCTCTATCTGCCCCTATACCTGGGCCCATTATGTTGCGGCAAGACATTTTACTGGACTTCAGAGTTCAGAAGCAAGAGCAATAAGAGTTTTTTTCTAATTTGTTTTTTTTTTTTTTGGTTTTGTTTTGTTTTGTTTGATTTTTGTTTTGTACATTTAGGTGTTTTTTGTTTTGTTTGTTGTTTTATTTTTGTTTGGTTCTTGTTTTTGTTTTGTATAGTTTTCTTTTTTCTTTTCATTTGTTTTGTTTTATTTTCGTATATATTCATTTTGTTTCGTACCCCATGTTCTGTTGTAAAAGCCCTTTTAATAGCGGTTATATCACTTACGTTTATAGCCCAGGTATAAAACTACTATATATTCATGGCCTTTGAATTGAATTTTTAGTATTTATTTTCTTCACGCAGCATAAATAACGTTCAACAGAACATGAGGGTTAATTATCTACAGTATATTTAATTTGCTCGAATTTAGCATTTTTTGAAGTGTCAATCATAATGGTGATAGATTTGTTGCCACCATCTGCGTGACCTATTGTACTGCAAATTAATTCCCACACCACCGACTGCTGAAAAGAAAAGAAACGGTGCCTCTAAAGAATTCTTAATAAGTTCCTCTTCTTCTTTGTTATAAATGATCTGCTCTAATGTGGCAAAACAGAAGTAGCCTTCCTATTACAAAGCAAAACAACACAAGGCTTTTTTCCCTGCCCCCTCACTCCACTCCTCCGCACCGGCACCCTCTTTTGTGTCTCTCTCTGTTTTTCTCAGTCTCTCTTTTCCTCACCTCTTCTCCCTGTATTTTATTTCGCAGAGGTGAAATTGAGTCCTGGAGTCTGTCAGGTCTCGTCCGACTCTCTCAAGGTGAGAGGACATGCCTCCCCTGGCCCGGTGCCGGTGGGTTCTCCCATCTCGCAGAACCGTTTAGGGAGATGGGACGGACAGTGAGAGTGACAAGGAGGTCAGCTTCACGGCTTCCGGGGAGAGCAGATGGCCCTCGGTGTGGGCTTTTTTGTCCATCATTGTTTTTCCTTTTTTCCAGGGGAATGTGCTGAGAACACAATGGCCTGGAGTGAGTGAGTTAGAGCTCCTGGCAGGGAGAAGGCCAGCGCAGAGCTCTGGATGTTGGGTCTAAATCCCCTTTACCTCAGGGAGGGACTAACAGCTCTCTTCCAGCCAAGGTTACTAAAGACCCATCCAGCCATTGCACTGTTTAACCCAAAGAGAAAGTAACGACCTGGCGTACCATGCAACATTCAAGGGTATCTTGTCCTTAACTTGCTTTTTTAATTATGTATTTAAAGGGATAGTTCATGCAAATTCAGTCATCATTTATTTATTCTCATGTCGTTTCCAAACCTGTACGACTTTCTTTTTTTTAATGCGGAACACAAAAGAAGGTATTATGAAGAATGTTTTGATCACATTTGCCAATAAAGACAAATGGATAGAATATTCTGTCATCATTTATTCACCCTCATGTCGTTCCAAACCTGGATGATTTTTTTTCTCTTTTTTTTTTTTTAAAGTGGAACACATTAGAGGGTATTTTTAACAATGTTTTGATCACTTTTTGTCAATACAGTGAAAGTTAATAGGGTCCAAAACAACAACAATGAACCCCATTGACTTGTGTGCTCCACAGAAAAAGAAGTATTATGCAGATGCAGGTTTGAAATGACAATGGGGTTGTCACAGATTGGTTGCAAAAACAAGGAGAAAAAGAGATTTTTATGTGCAGCGATCGTCATTTATTTGACATGAGAACTCATGAACAACCAAAGTAAAATGTGTAGAACTTGTAAAGTAAAAGTACAACTGAAAGAAACACAGGGCTTAAATAGACAGAACAAACCAATCAAAGAAATGTGAAACACCTGTGACAACTTAATCTAACCATAACCTGGGAGATTCAGGCTTAGTCCAAGGGTGTTTTTGTAAAAAAGTTTTTCCTCCTTTTTTTTTTCAAAAAATCGCTCCATTTTAAAACTCAAAAACAGTCAAGAGCATGCCAAACCAACAGGTCGCGATATAACCCGAACCATAAAGCAATGTTGGCCAATCAGAAGCCTGGAAAAAAAGCTTATTACCCGTTCCGACATCACAAGCCAAAATCTTCGGTTTCACCGACTTCACGTTAACACTGCAATCAAAGTTTCTAAAAATCTTCAGGATTTTTCAAAAATGTTCAGTTTCAGTGAGCACAGAAACTGCGCTTACGTGTGGACGAAGGCCAAACCGCATAGAAAAAGCTGCGGTTTTGAAAAAAACTGAGGCACAGAACTGAAACATAATACAGAACTCATCCAAACATAACACAAACAAGTGAATGGTGATGACAAATTTTCATTTTTCTGTGAACTATTCTTTCAAGATCTGTCACAATCCCTCATTGTCACAAAATCAGAGTGAAAAGAGCTTTGTTTTTTTCTTTTATTCACGGCATTTTCCTAGAGTTCAAAAAAGTGAATGTGATTTTAATTTAAAAAAAAAAATGTCAATATGCATAGCACATAATACTTTTTTTTATAACAGTTGTGAGTAGTTTTTACACTATCTGATAGCTGAAGACAGGTGCAGTCACTTCCCAGGAAACTGCTGGGTGTGTCTTTCTCCCAAAGTGACATCTGCTGATGCTGTTAAACCATAAAATAACAAACATCGAATATAACAGCGTCTACAAATAATACAGCCTGGGGCACATTTAAACCTGTTGTTTATGTGCTGACACAAAAGTGTCTGTGTCAGGTTTGAAGTGTGTGTTTTTATTTTGAAGATGATAAGAGGCCATTAAACTGAAGAAAGACATCACTGGAACTTTGAACATGCCTCAGACCCCCAGGCAATTACGCTCAGGACATGGAGAAAGTCGTTTCCCTTTGTCTGGAACAACACACTGTGACGTTGCATTTTAAAGGAAGTTCTGGGTAATTGAAAGGAAATTCGAGAAGTGTCTGTGAAGTGCTTTTGTGATGAATGCTCAGTTCTTCTTCTTTCATGCATGAAAGAGTTCTCTTTTAAGACTGCAGAGAGGAATAAGAACGAGAAGTATTATCGGTTTGATATGCGCTTCTCCAAAAATGACCCTTGAGCTATAACCTATAACATAACCTCAAAGTGCTCGCATAAGTACGGCAGGTAGAATGTGTTTTTTTCTGAAAAAATCTCTAGCTTTTGTTATTTTTAAATGTACCAACGTACAAACATACAAAATACGGAAGGTCATTGAGTTTCAGTGGGTTTTTAGACCCCACTGACTTTCATTCAAAGGACGAAAACATTCCAAATATTTTATTTTGTGTTCCATCAGTTTTTGTGATGACATGACGGTGAGAAATTTCATTTTTAGGTGAATTATCCCTTCAAGTGTGATGAGGAAAATGCAGGAAAAAAAAAACATACCTTGTCACAGGTCATAAACTAATGAAATATGAAACTGGTGTTGCTATTGAACATATTACTGTTAATGAAGCAAATGATACTGTAATTTTTCCATCGATGGCATTGTGAACGTTTCTCTGGGGATTAATGTCACTCGACAATTAGACGCCCAGCAGTCCGTGACAATCACGAGGGGCCGCCGTCATAACAGAGATGGTCTCATGTCTCTCATGAGATTGATCACATATGTACGCACTTTTACAAATTCTCGTCTGCCAGAGTGCCACATCTGGAACTGCACGATTGCATTGTACAAAGGTACAATATGTTGCCCCCATTTTAAGAGTCTCAAACGCATGGATGTGACGCACGGACAAAAGACAAAAAAAAAATTGTTCTTTAAACTTTACAGTGTGGAGCAGTGGTGTCATGGCATGATTTTGTCCTGTATGTATTTCTGCCCGTGTCTCGAAATTGCAATTTTATATCTCTTAATTTATATATCTCTTTATTTCTCATAATTGTGACCTCAGTTAACACAGTTATTATTGAAAATATCCTCTAGTTATGAATTTTTTTTGTAATTACGATTTTATTTCTCATAATTATATCTGCATTTCTCTATGACTTTATACTTTGTAATTGCAGATTTATTTCTATATATCTTACAAGTATTTGTTTTTTTTTGTAATTGCGATAATCATATTTTTTTCTCATAATTGGGACTCAGTATCTCACAGTATGACTATATGTCATTTGGACTATACGTTTTAATTATAACATAAATATGATTTTATTAATCATAATTGTCTCTTGATATTTCTTAATTGAGATATTATTTATTTTTCTATACTTGGGACTTTAATCTTTGGAAATTTGTTTAAAGGACAAACAAGTCAGAATTGCGAGATAAAAACTTCCAATTGCTTGAAAAAGCTCAGAATTGTGAGATGGTATGTATATTTTAGGTATGTTTTTTTATTTCATGGCGTAAACAAGCTTCCATAAAAAAAAAAAAAAAAAAATGTTACTACTTAAAGGGTTAGTTCATCCAAAAATGAAAATGCTGTCATATTTACTCACCCCCATGTCATTCCAAAACTTTTTTTCTTTTGCTAAGCACAAAAGAAGATATTTTGAAGTTTTGGTTCCCATTGACTTCCACTGTATTGTTTGTCCATAGAACGGAAGTCAATGGGAACTTAACTCTTCAGTTACCAACATTCTTCAAAATATCAAATTTTGTTTTTAGCAGAAAAAAGAAATGCATACAGGTTTGAAACGACATGAGGAGCAAATGGTGACAATTTCCATTTTGGTGTGAACTATCCCTTTAATAGTCCATAAATCCATAACCGATTTATCCTCCGTATAGGGTCGCAGACATTTAATAGCCTTTTTTTATTAGCAAGAACGGTGGCCGACATAAAGTTGTTTTTAATAAACTAGATACAACTTATATTTTTGGAAGTTTAATTGAAATTCCCAGAGGGGCATGTTTGAACTGGCATGATGTAAAGGATCAGGGAGTGGACACAAGTAACCTCTATGTCTTGTTAGAGAGAGAGTGATTGGGGGATGTCACAGCATCCTTCAGCAGGGGCTCAGGTGTGGCCAAATCGGCCCAGCGCTGCTGCTTCCTCATGTATGCATGCAGCCTTCATTACACACTCTCTTTGAAACTTGAGGCCAATTCATCTCTGCCGCACGTTTTTCCGTTTCCGACATTATACTCAGATATGCGAGTCGTGAGCGTCACACACACACTTGTTTAAAGCATAAACCTCCATAAATTAAGTCCCCATGATGCATTCGTTCACAATAGCTTTTTTTTTTCATGATTGCTCTGGTTTACAACCCTTTTCCCAGGTCGCCACGTGCAGATAAGTGGACAGTCAGTCAAACAAAAAGCGACATGCATTTTGAATACATATTCACACAAAAGACAAGTCACGGATGTGAGACACACACTCGTCACACAGTCATCCCTCGTGGAAACACAAAAGAGCACACCGGAGCGAGAGAAAGATAGCAACCCGGTGGTCCTGGGGTCTCTCGTGTCGCTCAAAAGTTGTTTGTTTTTTTAGATTGAAACATGTTGTTGTCACTGGTTGTTATTTGAGGACTCAAGATGAAAAAGAGGGGGCTTGTTTTGGCACAAATGAAGCTATTGGTGGAACCTTTTTTTTCTTCCTCGTGCTCCGAAAAACATCAGAGAATGTTCAGAATGAGGAACAGTTTGATGAGGTGATAAGAGCCCCAGTTGGGGGGCAGGCAGGTGGGGGTAAATCTGCTAAATGCACCCCTGAGGGTTGGGCTGGGCCGGAGAGGGGTCAGCCTGATGAAATACAGGATGATGACCCCATAACCCCTGACTAAAGGGCAAGAGATCAGAATACAAACCAGAGCCTATAATGGAAATCAAAAAAAAAATTGGAAATTAAATGAAGATTTAATTAAAGCAAAATCGGCTTCTTAATGAGACACTGAAACCAGCTTCCTTTTATAATCACTTGCGTCCTCTAGGGAGTGATACACATATATTGTATTTACATGATGTACCACACACACACATGTGCGTGCACACACACTCTGAACATGCTATCAGCAGACATACTTTTCCTTGTGTGTACATTTATTAAAACTCTTCTTCACTGTAAAAAATATGATTTATCACAACTTTTTTTCTTTTGTCAAATCAACTTAGATAATTAATGTGGTTCAGATAACATTATATTTTGAGTTTCTATTTGTTAAACCAATCTATGGAAGACCGTTTCCACCACTAAAAAAAAAGAAGAAGAAGATTGCTGTGACTTTTTATCTCACAATTCTGACAATTCTTTCACAGAATTGTGAGATATAAACTTGCAATTGCGAGTTATAAAGTCACAATTGCATTTTACTTGCACAATTTCTTTTCAGTGGCAGAAACGGGCTTCCATACCAATCTCCTTTATTGTATTAACTCAATTTTTTTATTTCAATGAACTCAAAAAAAAACAAAGCAGGTAACTTACTTTTTTAAGTTAAACCAACAATATATATATATATATATATATATATATATATTATATATATATATATATATATATATATATATATATATATATATATATATATATTACAGTAGTATGTCACTTTGGTTAAGGGTTAAACAAGAAAATAAATATAATTATTATTATTAAATTTATTTATGATATAATGTATACTATATACATTTACAATACAGTTCAAAATCTTGGAGAAACATTTTAATTTTTATTGATTTTATCTTTTTTTATTTAACACGGATGTCAAAAGTGACATTAAAGACCTTTATAATTGTACCAAATATTATGATTTCAAATAAATGCTGTTCTTTTGAACTTTCTATTCATAAAATAATTTAAAAAAAATTCACAATTTCAACAAGAATATTAAGCAGCACAAATGTTTTTTAACATTGATAATAGTTTCTTGAGCATCAAATAAACATAGAATGATTTCTGAAGGATCATGTGACACTGAAGACTGGAGTAATGATGCTGAAAATGGAGCTTTGGATCACTGGAAAAAGTCACGTTTTAAAATATATTACAATAGAAAATAGCCAATAGCCTCGTGGGCAGCATCATATAGCATTGTTGCGTTCCGGGTGACCCAAGTTCGAGTCTCGACTTGCGGACCTTTCCCAATCCCGTCCCACCTCCCTTCCTGTCCACATTACACTATCCTATCATAATAAAGACAAAAAATAATATTAAGAAATTGTAATAATATTTAACAATATATCTGTTATTTTTGATAAAATAAATGCAGTGTTGGTGAGACTTCTTTCAAAAAAAAAAACCAACTTGCTGACCCCAAACCTTTGAACGGTAGTGTGTTTATTATATTGTCCGAATATTTGTCAGCAACATACTAGAAGAGTTTTAAGAAGTATATAAATATATGAGCGGTGAACTGTGCCATAAAGAGTTTCTTGACTTGGGATAGTTCACCCAAAAAATTAAATTGTCATCATCTCAAGTTGTTCCAAACCTGTGTGAATTTCTTTGTTCTCCTGAACGCAAAGGAAGATATTTTGAAGAATGTCAGTAACCAAACAGATCTCGCCCCCAATTTACTACCATAGTAGGAAAAATAAATACTATGGTAGTCAATGTTTACTGACATTCTTCCAAATATCTTCCTTTTTTTTTCAGCAGAATGAAGAAACGCATACAGGTTTGGAACAACTTGAGAGTGAGTAAATGATGACAAATTTTTGGGTGGACTATCCCTTTAATGATTTACCTTGTGTGTGTGTGTGTGTGTGTGTGTGTGTGTGTGTGTACTTGTTTTGGCTATATTTGTGGGGACCAAACGTCCTCACTTATACTGTGAAATACTTTCTCAACCCACTAGTGAGGACATTGCCTGGTCCTCACTAGATAAAAAGGCTTATAAATTAGCCAAAATAGGTTTTTATTTAAATGTAATGTTTTGCACATGTTTCTCTGATGAGTAGGTTTAGGAGTAGGAGTTGGGTTAGGTGAAAATATCATTGACCTGATATAAAAATCAATGGAAGTCTATGCAATGTCCTCACTAAGATAGCAATACAGATTGTGTGTGTGTGTGTGTGTTATATATTGTTGTTGTTGTAGTTAATAATAACAATAATAATTAGCAGTGAACTGTGTAAAGAGTGTGCTAAACTGTTAATGTCTGTCAAGAAAGTGGTAGTTGATGAATAACGTTTTTTTTTAAAGGTAACTGACATCAAGTGTGTCATTTAGGCGCTTTTTCACTTTTCTAAATCACCTTTAAGCTTTTTGTAGTTCACTGCATGACAAATGAATTTTAATAGTCCTAATATTCAATGTAACCACTCAGTTAATATGAGGTCACAAAAACGGCATGTATAATTATACAAGGATTTTAAAAATAGTTTTAAATGAAGTGAAGCATGTCACACTGCAGGTTAACAACCCGAATTCAATTTTTAATCGCCGTCATCGGATGTATTTTTAAAGACTTTGTTTTACATTTAAAAACATCATAACCCATCTTCTTGTCTTCTTGCCAAAATGTGTCCTGCTGCAGGGAGTGATAATGCCCCCTACGCCACTGTTTGCTTATTCGATAGAGTGGATCAGTGTGTGTGAATCAGCACTTCAAACACAGAGAGATAATCAGACATGTACACACACAGTCAGAACCATCACTCCGCACTGCCAAACTGCAAAGTCTGTCTAAAACAGTCAAAGTTTTGCGACCCTTACCGTCGAGCAAAACCCAATGATCTGTTTCTTAGGAATTACATTGACATTCTTCTGCTGGTCTGTATTAGTGGTAGGGCAGGTGAAAAAGTTGAAGGTGAAGGCAGGTAGTAACCCGTGCTCTCTGTCTGACTTTGGCATTTAATGGAGCTTCTAAACTGTGTCTTGTTTTGACAGATAGGAGCAAAATTAGCACTTGACCTATCTGATGTGACATTCCACCCCACCCTTTCCCTTACGCACGGCACAAGCGGTTTACGAGGGTGGTATCCTTCTCTCTCCACAGGCCTTTATTTCTAAAAGAAAAGAGGGGATGAGAGAGGAGAGCAGAAGGGGGGAGAGGTGAGAATAGATTATGGTGTGTGGGTGTTCGGTTCAGCACACACAGCACATGTCTCCCCCTGCTGGTGAAGGCACGCCATTGAGGAAAGTGGCTTTTAAGAACTCTAAACTGATTTAAAGCAACCACAGTATTTAAAATTATATGTAAAGTTTAATATCCACCTCATTTATAAGGCGTTATAAGGTTATTAATGTGCGAGGCTTTCGGTGTCTTCCGCTTCAGTTATTGTGGCTGTACGGTCTTGATACTGCGAACTAGTATTTTGATATTATATTATTTTTATTTATTATCATAATCATAACCATAGTTGTTTGTAACGTAAACTTTGTTACTCTTATATATTCTATAGCGACTAATGAGTCGGGAGTCTCAGAGAGTATAGCTTACTTCTGCATTGAGAATTATGGTGGATACCAATGTCTAGTGTCAAAAAATGAAATCAATATAATAAATTTATGCAAACTATTTTAAAGACACTTTTTTGCGCTAATATCAAGTTTCCTCCTGCCAGACTATATCTGTCCAACCACAAAACAATTCGCTGTTTGGATTTAAATAGACAAATGCTTGACAATTGTTCTTTTAACCCTAATTGATGATTTTGTGTGAGTTTTAATAATTTATTAGTAAATGTTTAAATTAACATTAAAAAATGCTGGGTTAAAAACAACCCAAGTTGGGTTGAAAATAGACAACGTGCTGGGCAGTTATATTTTATATATAGGTTGAAGTTACTCATTCTAAATAATTCAACATTTAGAAAGATAATTTCGTGATAAATCACTCAATATATATATATATATATATATATATATATATATATATGTTGAAGCGGCAGTGGATTCCAGAATCCACCCCTTCAAATCTAACTTTTTTTTTTTTTTTTTAAATACTATATGGCTGGCTTAAATAACCCAAAATAGGTTATAAATTAAAAATCAGACACATAATTACTAGTGGCAACCATAATAATCAAAAGGTGAACATTTATTAATAAGTAATTTAATAAATGTTTATTGTTTAATTATTCATCAAACGTATTAATTAATGTTCCTTTACTAAGCATATTAATAAATGTTTATTTAAAAGGTTTATTTTAAGCACGCAATACCATCATTTTTAAACAATAGTTGGGGTAAATAAAACTACCCAGCAGGTTGGGCAAACATTTAACCCAACCGCTGGGTTAAAACAACCCAATTGCTGGTGTTGTCCATTTTCAAGCCAACTTGGGTCGTTTTTAACCCAGCATTTTTTAGAGTGTAAGATTAATAAATGCTGTAGAAGTATTATTAATTCCTTGTTCATGTTAACTAAATGAAACCTTATTGTAAAGTTAGCAAAAATCATTTCCACTCATGAATTGGCACCTCTGAATCCAGACTTTAAATTCATTGAAAGTCTTTGGGATGTGCTGGAGGAGACTTTACAGAGTGCTCACCTCTTGCATTGTCATTACAAGATCTTGACCAAAAATTGATGCACCTCTTGATGAAATAACTTTTCAATGAATTTAAGATCTGGAGTGTTACAATGATTCTTCACGCTTTTTGAGCCTGATGAATCTTGTCATCCGGCCAGGAAGTGTATAATGTGAAGCAATTTGTTAGTTCACCCCCTTTGCATGAGGAACCTTGGTTGATCGGGGGGATTCAACTAAAAACGGAAATCTTTTTATGCGTATACGCTGTCCATTTACACGACAATAGTTTTCAACGGGGCTAAAAACACAGATTTTGAAAACGGTTTTCAAAGTGGCAGTTTTTGAAAACGATACCATTATCATCTCCGTGTAAACGAAAACGTGAATTTGTGAAAATGGTGAAAATCATATCATCGTATTACATCGTATCACACATATTACACATCGGATTAGATGTTCAGTCTATGGATGTGGTGTTTCTTTAGAAAGTGATATCGCCATCGACTGGCCAGGGAGCAGAAAACAGCATTTTAGTCGATTTTGTGTAGCTGAAATACGCAAAGGAAAAACTTTCCGTTTTAAGTACACTGTTGTCATGTACCCTCAGTCTCTAGATTTCTTCTGTGTCATATTCTAATCCCATGCCATATGTATTTGACCTTAAGTCTTTTATATCTGATTTAAACTACCAGTATATACAATAGATATGATAAACTATCATATCTTGTCTGGGTGTGACCCTCCAAATATCATAGAGGTACACAATCCAAATTCACATGAAATTAAATGCTGGCATCATGTATTAATAGTATTAATACATGTGCTGGCATCACAGTATTAATACTGCTTGTATTTGTTAGAAAGTTCTCCATAATGCAGTGAATGATTGAATTCTCGTGGTTTGAGATGCGATAGCCTGCCATTTCCTGGGTTATGTGGGAGATTAGTGCTCTAACTGCTGTTTCAGCCTTGTAGTACTTTTCCCCTTTGACCTCTGATGTCTTAGTAAGACTCTGCCATATGTCTGAGTGTCTTTATTAAATGCTCATACAATTTCAACATGCTTTACAGCTTAAAGCCAGTCATATTTTTTAAATCGTGCTTTCAACTTAATAAAATGACATACGTTCAGCCGTCACGGCAATCTCCTTAGCTCGACTTGAAGATTTTTGTAAGCGTCTCTCTGACCACCGAAACAAACTCATTTTCATCACTGCAGGCAATCCCAAAAGTGCTTCTTTTAGATGATTGGAAAATCCATTGTCTCCATGTCTCATGATTAAACTAGTTTTAGTGAAATTGGGACAATGTAGACTTGCCCTCATGCTAAGATTCTTCTTCATTTTACTGAGAAATTTGATCAAAGAAAAAGCACAGGCGGAGGATTTGAAAAATCTGAGTGACAATATTCATTTGCCGAGATGATCGGCGAATACCTCGCTCGATTTAGATTAAGTAGTCAATGTGTAATCTGCGTTGGAATCAGGACAAGCATCTTAACCAAAAGAGAACGACTGGAAAACCACTGGGGAAAGTGTGTAATGCAGGTTTGAGGAAGTTTAAAGTAGAAGTGTGGGAGGAAGTGAAAAAGCAGGATTGAAATGTCACAAGTGAGATTTACTTCGAAATATTAGTCTTTTACGAAAGTTTTCTGTTTCATCTCAGGTTGTTCACCTGAGAAAAAGACACTGCAATCTTATATGTTCGGAAGCCTGTTGCACCTCAGACTAAGAAAATAAATCTAAAATTAACTGCAACATAATATCTCACACTTATTTCAAATATTACGTTATATCTCGCAATGCTACTTTAAATCTTTTAGCTGCAACTTTGTTTCTCATAATTGCTACTTTATAACCCACAAATGTGACTTTATAATTAACAAAAATAAATAAGTTTACTGCAATATTATACCTCACAATTATGACTTTACTTGTGACTTACAATATTACTTTATGTCTTGAAATGTCAATTTAAATCTCAGAACTGCAACTTTGTTTCTCATAATTGCGACTCTATAATTCACAATATCTTTCAATATTACTTTACATCTCGCAATATTACTTTAAATCTCTCAGCTGCAACTTTGTTTCTCATAATTGCTACTTTATAGTCCAAAAATGCAATTTTATAATTAAAAAATACATAAAAAGTTTACTGCAATATTATACCTCACAATTATGACTTTACTTGTGACTTACAATATTACTTTATATCTCGAAATGTGACATTAAATTTCAAATTTGTAAACTTGATTTCTCATAATAGCGACATTATAACAAACATTTGCGACTTGTAATTCAAAATATCTCACAGTATTACTTTAAATCTCAAAATTGTGACTTTATTTTTCATAATAGCGACAAAATGAACATTTGCGACTTATAACTCAACATATCTTACAGTATTACTTTAAATCTTGCAATTGTAACTTGTTTTCTCATAATTGCGATTCTATGATTTCAAATTACGACTTTATAAATCACAGTATGGTCTCGCTTTTTTTTTTTAAATCAAAAGTCAGAGATTTCATTGTGAACTCAAACATTTCTTATTAAATTCTTTCAACAATCCACATTTTAATAATTTTATAGTTCTACATTCTGACTGCACGTCATCGGTTGTCTCGTTTGTGCCTATTTTCATTCCTCCCTAGGAATTTCAGCGGAAACATCTGTGTCAAAATGGATATACTTCTATCGAAAAAGCAACCTCCGAGCAACAAGACTTTCCTCTGGAAAGCGCAACGCAGAGACCGTGAGGTCGGAGAGGTGCATTATTTAGTGGGACAGAAGGAGTTCGCGGGCTGGAGGAGCGAGTGTGTTCACAGGACAGGAGGAGCGATGCGGGTGGAGGGGTGAGTGTCTCAGGTGCGAGTCAGGAGTTTCAGCTCAGCGGCTCTCTGATCAGCCAACAAGCACATCACGCCGCGTTAGCACTGGGTAGGTGAACAGACTGTCGCATCGTGTAAAGGAACGGACACTGTTTCCTGTGGTTCTAATGCCAGAACTGAGTGGGGTGCAGGAGTCCGAGAGAGAGAGAGGGAGTAAAAGAGATAGATGGAGAGCGAGAGGGGAGTTCAGCATGAGCAGACAGATGGAAATTACCCTGGCAAGGTATCAGAGAGAAGCTGCAACAAAGACCTTTGTCTAGTTGCTTTAGAATCCCATGTTTTTCGCAAACCATAAGATGACGGCCATGCATATTCATTCGCTGATTTGCATGCAAACTTCTGGTCCTGTCCAGATTAGCATTACATTTTTAAAATGCTGTTTCATGTTGCGAGTAAAGAGGAGGACTACCTTAGGCAGTCTCGAGCATCTTTTCAATTAAACACCCGACAAAAGTGCTTCGCTCTCGTCCCTGATGTCTGAACGGCTCTCGCGCACAAGCACGCACATCAGCCGTTCTGGCTAATATGAACATTTGAATGCGCCGCTTGTAAGCGAGTGCGAATATGCAGTCATATCAGAAGAACGATGTCGCGCTTTTTGCTCTGAAACAATCTTCTTGCCTCCAGGGTTGTGCAATGTAAAGGCAGGCCCAGTGTACATGGCAAAACACAACAAGCTATTTCACACTACCAATTAGCAATTGTAACATGCTGGCTCTCAAAGCCCCATTAAAATCGCCTGTGGCGTAGGGTACGTCCTCCGTTTTAATAGCTTCTGAAGCCCTTTCGGTTGCAGTAGAATGAGCCATTGAAACCTCGAACAGCAGAAAGATGGACTGGATGTTGCGGCGTTTTGTGCCGTACACTTGGACATCTGGTCAGTGGGACATTTGAGAGCGAGGCTGGACCATAGAAGCAGGACACCTAGACTTCTGTCCAAAGTCAAATGAGTACTCAGAGAGGCTTAATAGGAGGGTTAAAATGGCTGACTTCACTCTAATATGGCCTGCTTTGTCAAGTACCGAGAGTGAGAAGTTTGAGACATTAGAGGAAATTGAACTGGCAAAGGAACAAGGCTTTGTACGCAGCAATTTTATTCAAGTCTTTTGTGGCCCAAAAACGTTTTATCTGTTGCACACGGTGTGAAATTTCAATTTTATCTTTTGTGTGTGTGTTATTTAAATAGAAGACTCCATAGTAGTGAGGCACAATATATATCGCTACCATATAAGTTATTGGTCAATGTGAGAGTTTTTTTTTTTTTTTTTTTTCATTTTATCAGTTGTGTTGATGTTTGATATTTAATTATGTATATTTATTTCCACTATTTTTACATTTATATGACCTTTTTCTCCATCTAATGCCAACAACATTTCTTTAAATATTTATAATTATAATAATTTAATATAATGTAATATTTAGCCAATTTCAAAATGAATATCCATTTTTCACACTGTACATTATAATGTTGCGTTAATTTATTTAGACCAGTTTTAATATTTAATAGTAATTACACTTTTGCTTTTTCTTTAGTTTTTTGATTTAGATATATGTAATTATTATTTAGAAGATGCCTAAATTATCACAATCTAAAAAAAATGCTGGGTTAAAAACAGCCCAAGTTGGGTTGAAAATGGTCAAACCCAGCGAATGGGTGGTTTTAAGTTAACCCAGCGGTTGGGTTAAATATTTGCTCAACCTGCTGGGTAGTTTTGTTTAACTCAACTATTGTTTAAAAATGACTGTATTGCTTGCTTAAAATGAACTCAAAATTAATATGTATTAATATGTTTAATCAATTAACATTCATATGCATAATAATTAAACAATACACATGTATTAAATTGCTATTGATAAATGTTCACCTTTTGATTATTATTGTTGCCTCTAGTAATTACGTGTCTGATTTTTAATTTCCAGCCTATTTTTGGTTCATTTTAAGCCAGTCATACAGGTAATTTTACGACCCAATTGCTGGATTTGTCCATTTTCGACCCAACTTGGTTTGATTTTAACCCAGCATTTTTTAGAGTGCAGTATTATTGTGCATTGTTTTGGATGCCATTATTGTTCGACAAGCATTATTTTTGAGGGAAATGACGGTGTCAAATAGTTCATCACAGCACTACATTCATGGTCAAAATACACGAAAACAATACTGTCTATCGTTTTCAGTTTTTAGAAAACATTGGAAATTTTAAAGTGATACATTTACTGCTGAACTAGAAATGTCCTGTTTCATTTCAGAGCTCTTAAATGTATTATAAAGTATATAATGAAACAAATTTAAATTGAGTAAACTGTGGGTATCCACCTGTATTTGTGAGTCACTGAATTTGTTCGTACCCTGTGTTTAAATAGAGATAAGTAAAAGCGAGTGGTAAACAAGCTCTCTCACATTATGTACATTTAAATATTGAGTTTATTGCAGTCATTGAATAAAAACCTAGGTGGGATC
This sequence comes from Opsariichthys bidens, assembly GCA_037194245.1. Classification (NCBI taxonomy): domain Eukaryota; kingdom Metazoa; phylum Chordata; class Actinopteri; order Cypriniformes; family Xenocyprididae; genus Opsariichthys; species Opsariichthys bidens. The sequence continues at coordinate 7,218,684 of CM074286.1, read as the reverse complement.
ATATAACAAATGTTTGTGAAGGCTTAATGTGCTCAACTGTGATGGTGAAAAACTGTGAGGAGCTTTTGATTTCTCACTTTCTGCCTCCATTTCACCCTGTTTTTTCCAATACACACTTCCTGTTACGGTCCCAAAATATGATCACAGGCAAGTGTCCATCTTAAAACAAAACAAAACACACCCGAACACGCGCACACACAGGAAAAATATACACCGTTTTCTCCATGCATATCCAGTAGAAGTGAACTGTAATTATTCCTTTGTAGCTAAAAACAGTATCATTAAGAATAATGGCATCATTAAGTACTAGAAGCTATTACTGTGGGTGAATTTGCTGCATTGATAATGAGGCTTCAGACAGGAAATGAAGATACTAATTATGGGATAAAACACCTACTCAGTTAATTGGAAGCAAAGAGCGAAGTGAAAAGAAAAGCATTTGCACAGAAAGGGAAAAAAACTGTACAAGATCAGTTCTTGACCTTTTCCAGCATGAAGTAATGGTACAGTACAGTTCACAGTCCCTGATTCAGCAGCATCACATGGTGACGACCTCTTGTTATGCTTTTAAAATGGCACTGAACAATATGCTGTTCTCAATAAGATGTAAATTTGTCTTATTTATCACTTACAGAACACAAGCTGAAGAATCCCTCAATTGCTGTTTTGTCATTAAATGTCATTGGGACATAAATTCAAATGTGACTTTATATACTGGCTTAAAGGAACAGTTCACCCAAAAATGAAAATTACCCCATGATTTACTCCTAAGTGTATTTGACTATCTTCTTTCAGATGAGCACAATCTGAGTTTATTAAAATATATCCTGGCTCTTCCAAGCTTCATAATGGTAGTGAAAGGGGCGTTGTATTTTGAAGGCCAAAAAAGCGCATCTATCCATCATAAAAATATTCCATATGACTCCAGGGGGTTAATAAAGGCTTTCTGAAGGGTGTTTGTAAGAAAAATGTCCATAAAACTATAATAACTAGCTCCTGGCAGATGGCCGTACACATCGATTTACGCCAAAAGAGTAACCGATGACGTGACATAGGAGTATTTTTCTAACAAAAATCCATCGCTTCACTTCAGAAAGCCTTTATTAACCCCCTGGAGGCGTGTGAATGATTTTTATGATGGATAGATGCACTTTTTTTGGGCTTCCAAAAAACAACGCCCCATTCACTACCGTTATCAAGCTTGGAAGAGCCAGGATATATTTCAATAAACTCAGATTGTGTTTGTCTGAAAGAAGATAGTCAAATACATCTAGGATGGTTTGACGGTGAGTTAATCATAGGATAATTTTCATTTTTGGGTGACCTATCCATTTAAGGCATGTGAACTTATTTTGAATGGTTAGTTGGTGTTGTGTTATGTCTGAAACAACTTCTCTGTTACTTCAGGCTGCAACATGTTATTGGATAATGTTAACCGATAGCCCTTGGGTATTAATATATATCTTTATTCGGGCTTCTATTCACAATCTATCAGACATGCTTCCAGAATTATTTTTGTTACGTGTACATGTAGTATTCACACAAGACTTTATAAAGTTTTGTATTTTTGTAATTAAATTGAATAAATATTTATTTTATTTCAATTTGCAATTAAATTACATTACTAGACAAGCTCTGCACTGTAAAGGACTCAAGGATTATGTCCGTATTTTATCATATTTTTGCCGTCCAGGTGGACCTGTTCCTGTGACAATATCTCCAAAAACCAATGACAGGTCTTCAATCCCCATCTGCGTCCCAGCCTCTTTAAGGTGTCAGACGCTTCAAGCAATTGTCACTGCCCAAGACGAAGAACTCCTAACCTCACCTGATATGCCTCCTCTCTTCTTATGCGTCACTCAAGAGAGGTGTCCAGCGTTGACACCTGCCAGAGGGCATCAGTGTTCTACTTAGACTTTATTTTTTGCCTCTGTCAAATACTCAAGAATGTCCTTACAGTCGACAGCCTCAAAGATTACAGTTAATGTAGTGCCCCATATTTAAAGTCACTGTAATCTATAGATGTACTGCTCAAAATGAAGACAAAATATCCTTTTCTGTTAAATTGTTCAGCCCCTTGTGATTGAGGGTTATTAGGATAACACATAATCATATCTGTCTCTCTCATTCAACGCTTCAAAAGGCATTTTTGCGAGCAAGAAATCCGCAATAAATAAAAATAGTTAGCACTGTTCCAAACTCAGACCGCCTCAGACCGATGCAAAACATGGCATGTGAAATGGAATGTAAAAAAACAAAATGAGAGAAGGTCAGCCAGGAATTCAAATGGAAGACATTTGCAGTTCCAACAAGACCGGGAGTGTGAGCACACATCTGAACCTCAGTCCTTGCTGGAATAATTGCGGGTGCACATCTGGTGCACTTTGAAAATGAATTGGCCCAGCACTGCTATGATAATGACTGCACGGTAGTCTAATAAGTTAGGGAATGCTGCATTCCAAATGTCACCCTGGGTCGGTCCAGCACTTACTTAGTTCATTTACTTGCGTAGAGTTTGATTCCAGGTCCCTTTGCTACAAACCCTGTTGCATTTGCTTTGCAATTAAATGGAACAAAACACTTGTTATCTTTCTTTTCTTCCTTGAGTTTGTTTAAACTCTCAGTAAGTTGAAACGGAAACACTTTACAATAAGGTCCCATTAAGTTAATGCATTAACTAACAACGGGCAATACATTTATGGCAATATTTATCCATCTTTGTGAACGTTAGTTAATAAATATACAGCTGTTCTTTGTAAGTTCATGTTAATTCGGGTCCATTAAATAATATTTACAGATACTGCTTTGTACTTTAATAATGTGTTAGTAAATGCTGAAATTAACATTAATAAAGAGTTAGAATAAATACTTTAGGTTTATTTTTCATGTTAACTAATATGAACAAATGGAAATTTATTGTCAAGTGTTACCGTTGACATGCTAGTCATTTCATTCTAAATAAATAAATGGATCAATTTTAGAGTGGAAGGAAGTTTTATGTTCACCATGGCTTCATTTATTTGATTAAAAAAAAAAAAAATTGTGAAAGCATTAATATTGTGAAATATTATTATCATTTAAAATAACTTTTTTTCAATTTTAATTGAATTTATATTGTAATTTATTCATGTGATTTATAAAATTAGTTCAACACAATGACACTGGCTCAATCAATGATGTGGGATTGGAGTAGGATTACCTGTTTTACCGACATTGGCAGACAGATTTTTGAAACTTTTGAAATTGTTTTTGTAGTTTTGTTTGGTGCCACTAGTGGTGAATATATTTTAATACAGGGTTATCACTTAAATGGTCACACTTTAGATTAGGGTCCCATTCTCAGTATTATCTAACTATTACACTGTAAAAAAAAAAAAAAATAAAAAAGAATTGTTGGTGTAACTTAAAAAAGTTACCTGGTTGCCTTAAAATTTTGAGTTCATTGAAGGCAATTGGTTTAATCAACAGAAACTCAAAATATTATGCTATCTGAATTACATTAATTAACTAAGTTGATTTGACAAAAGAAAAATGTTATGATAACAAATCATGAAAATAATCAATGACTTTTGCCTCAATAAACTCCTACTGCTTATTAATAGTTGTTAAGGTACTTGTTAAGTTTAAGTATTGGGTATGATTAATTAATGTAGAATATGGTCATGTATAATAAGGCATTAATATGTGCTTGATAAGTACTAATAAACAGCCAATATCCTAGTAATATGCATGCTAAAAAGCCGCTAGTTAATAGTGAGAATTGGATCCTAAACTAAAGTGTGACCACTTAAATTTATGTGGGCCGATTGTTGATGGATGGATAGATTCATTTCTGTGGGGCCCAATTAGTAGGCTATACCAAAAAGTACTTTTGGTCTGACGGAGACCCTGCTTAAAGAGTTACTCATCCATAATTTGCTCCTAGTCAATTGTAAATTCCTTCACATCTCTTTCAGAGTCACTGGTTCTATTTTCATTCAAGGCCTACAGTGCGGGCCCATTTTGGCTGTTGATCTACTATGGACTGGTTACGCTGTGGCGGATGCCCTAAAGGCAGCCACGGTCCCAGTGAGTCCCACCAGTCCGGTGCGCTTTGCTTGCGCTGCCCAGCAAGCATCTTCAGCTCACTCATTATCTCATCTACTAATGTAGGTATTCTTGCAAGAAATCTTGTCAGGCTGTTACTCGCCATCCAATTAGACAGCTCATCTGCGCTTGCTCACCAAGCAGAAAAGCTCAACAAGGCCCACATGCATGTAAGTGAGATTGCTCGTGTTTGCGCGCATGTGCTAATAACGACCTGCGGCGCCACCTGCTGTAGGGAGCAGTAGTCCTGTGTCACAATGCCTTCTCTTGACAACATCTGGCAGAGCCCAAGGCGCTGAGAGAAGAGAGCAACAGAGCGGAATAAGGAAAAAGAGGGTCCCCTTGTAGCCGTTTGCAGGCCTGGGCAAGAACCCCTTCTGTCAGATAGCGCTGCCATTGATGTGCCATTCCCCTTGTTGCCTCCTCGTTAGTCCATGCAGTAAATTAATACAATTAAGCACAGTTTTTCTCCGGGCCCACGTGGGTATTGTTCTGAGTGTGTGCTCACTGAAACCTCAATCCCCCAAGCTCATGTGTGACAAGGAGAGAGGGAGTAAGAGAGAATGGGGGGTAAGGTTAGCTGAGGAGGCCAGCCGTTCGTTTTCAATGTGACACAGATGCGTTCATTTGTAAGATGAGCATTAAGTGCTCACTAATTTATCTACGTTCGGGTACATCTGGCAGACATCAAGCAAGGTAAATTAAACAGCACAAAGTTGCACTCGCAAACTTAGCAAAACGCTCACGCTTCGCCTCGTGCAAAATTGTCCACCGGTGAGCCGAATGAGCCGTTGTCACGGAAAGAATTTTCACCTTGACCTTCTCGCACCACGTTTGGAGCCATTTGCCGAGCTACATGACAGTCGAGGGCGCGTTATCGGCGTGTAAATCTGGCTATGGGAACTTTGTCTACAGCGCTTTGTAAGACGCGCAACCCGATCAATGAGGAATGACAGCACCTGAGCCTTTTTTCCCCCGATCGAGTCGATATCGTTGGCCGCCACTCCCTGGGTACTTAGCAGATGTAAACTATCCCACAGTCAGACTCACGCTAGCCTTAACCTTCATTTGCTCAGTGTGTATTTAAGTGTGTCTTTTTCACCCCGCCAAGAGCTATGGAAAGCGATAGCAGTCAACAAAAGACACAAACAGTGTGAAGCACTTAAAACAAGCGCTCCTTTCCAGGCGTGCACTACTTCCCCTTTGGCTAAAAGCTGCCAGGACACTGGAAGTACCAGGAGAAAGTGGTGTAAATAAAAGCCACCCCCTGAAGCCTGCAGCTTGGATCATACTGTGTCAGCTCTCTCCAAGTATAATAGAGGTGGAAACCCAACAGCAGCCGAGACCATGATGCCATGTAAAGTGCTTTGTGAACAAACAAGCCGTGCAGAAGTGCAAAAACAGAGGCTGTTTAGTACGGTTAAACCGCCGCGCCGTATCGTTAGGTCCTCGGAGACGATGTAGCCGTGCGGCGGCTAAGCGTTGTCGGGTCTCGCGGTTGGGGAGGATGGTCTTTTTTGTCCCCGCCACCCCCTCTCCGCTGCTTCCTCTGCCCCTGACAGAGAACAAAAAGGTCAGTTGTACCCTCGGCTGCCTTTGGAGCACGCTGCGCGCCGTGTTTATCAAGCACGCTAATCTATTCTTGTTACTCTCCACTTCAGAGGCAGGCACTCATCTGCGCCCTCCCTCCGCCCCAGCCTCCACCGGTCCCCCAGGGGCGGCGCTGATGGCATCTGGCCGGCGTCCAGCCAGCGCGGGAAAGATGGCACGGAGCTGCCATTAAAATCAATTACATGGGTCAATGTTTTTATTAGAGGATTTCTACTCAAACTAAGTCATCAGGATGGCAACGCGACTGCTGTTTCCCCCATCGCAAAGCCCCTCCTCACCCCGTGACCTTTCTGTACCCACCGCTAAATACTTGCTAAAGTGAAGGCAGGAGGAGGATCTGAGGCCATCAAAGGTTGTGGCATTATTTTTTCTTTTGTTGACATCTATGTGTTGCTGTGACTATAAAGCAGTGCGTGCCCATGTCATTACCATGTCTGGACTGGAGCTTATGTCTTAAAGATATCATCCCTCCTTGAGGATGAAAGAATATGTTTATCCCTTTTGGTGCCCTTGCACTTTGGTAGATGATATTCTGCACGTGTAAACAACTGTCGTTGTTTTTAACCTCCACCTTCAGGTACAATATGGTACATCAAACACCATTAAATAATCCACACACAACAGAGTGTTAGCAGAGCAGCAGCAGCAGAGCCTTGAATAAAATGTTTTACTGTTATTATAGCAACAACTATTTTTTCTTCTTTTTCACATACGAATGTTGAAAGCCAATTACTCGCCGTAGAGTTTCAAGAGGGTCTGCGATCACCTTCCTATTGTTCTAGACACATTCACAGAAGCACACACACATACATGCCTGGTAGGTGTGAATCCAAAGAGGCGTTTTGACCAAAAGAACACTCATGGACTATTGTGGTCTGTCTCTCTCAGGTTCTTGTCCCTGAAGTACTTCTGTTGAGCAGGACTACCAGCGCCTGGATTCAAACCTCAATTATTCTTCTCTTATGTGCGTACCCATGAAGCACAATCCACAAAAAGATCAACTACACATGTTCTTCCACACCAATGTGATATAATTGTTCTGTTATTAGTTTCCTTTCAGCCTTTTGTAGAGCTGTTCAGTTTATAGTCTGGGAAAGAATTAGCATTTCTGTTCAAAATTAGCAGCTTTCATTTTTTGAGTAAAAAAAAAGAAGGTCTGTGGTTTGCATTATTTGAAGAGACTTTTGTATTTTGTTCTACAACATAATTTACACGATATCTTGTGAAGTGTGAAGCTGTTGTGTTGTGTGTTTTTGGACAACTGTTGTAGAAGTCTTATGCAAATTTGTGTTTTTCAAACAGATTCTTCAGAAATCTGGTTTGAGTTATGATTGTATTAAAATGTCAAAATGTGAATGTCTCTTCAAGAAATAAAACACCTTATTTAACTCATGAATTAAAAAAAAAAACATGCATTCATCCGTTGAATTAGCCTTCAGAGTTGGCTTACAGATTGGTTGGTTGGTTGGCTTACATTACAAGTAACTTGAGTTACGTAATCAGATTACTTTTTAAGTAACTTGTATAGTAATGCATTACTTTCTAAATTTACAACAAAATATCGAAGTTCATTTTTTCAAATAAGTAACGCAAGTTACTTTTTCACAATAATTAATCCAGAATGGATTACACAGCTGAAAGGTTTCTTTGAGTTGCGCCCTCTACTGTACAGGCGTAAATATGCATTTCCTTCAGCCTGAGGCTTATTCATTTCACTTTTGGTGTGAAAGGGCCTTACCATTTGCCAAAAATAGAACTTTCTTTGTTGTTATTAAAAAACAAACAAGCAAGCCCAGCCCCAGTGACAAAAAGTAACGCAAAAGTAATGTAACGCATTACTTTTCATAAAAAGTAACCAAGTAACGCAATTAGTCCCAATATTGTAATGCATTACTTTTAAAAGTAATTTTCCCCAACACTATTTCTGGCTAAACTAGGAATAACATGAATCCGTTCCATGCTGAGATCTTGTGTGGCTTAAACTAGACACCCAAAATAGAGAGTAGTGGGATGGGGTCAAGGATGTAAAATAAATGTCCCTCTTTGGGTCTTCCAAAGTCATCAGGGCCAACAGCTGGGGGTGCAGGAGCGTTCCCTTTCCCTGTGGAGATCACCCCTCCTGCGCTCTGCAGAAGGCCATGCTTCAAACAGACCCACTCAGAGCCCTGACCTTTGAGAGAGCGTGAGCGAGAGCAAAAAGGGAGCACAGGAAGTTGTGAAAGATGGGCTGATATGTGAAGAGAGGGAGAGAGGATGGACGAAAGTGGGAAAGGAGGTTAACACCATATGAGATTTCGCAGCAGTGACAAAATTTGTCAATAGCTCAACATGATAACTCTACATTCTTCCCTGAGGCACTGATAATGGCAAGTTCGAAAGAAAATGCATTTAGAAGAGTCTGATCCACAGACTCACCACTGCCAGCCAGTCAGATATTTTATCCGAAAGCTGAAAAAAACTTTGCAAGTAGTATATGTAAGAAAGCGTGTCCGATCAAATGTTTGCGCAATATGATCTCTTTTTCTGTGCTCCATATGTGAGTTTTATTGTGCATTTTATTAATTATTTGATCTATTGATTGTTCCGTTCAAAACTCATCTCAGAGTTGTTTTCATAGCATCAGCTCTTTTTTTTGTTATCAGTGTAGCTCTTTTTCTTGATGCTCCTGTCCATTTAAGACTCCAACCTTTTAAAGGAGCATTACATCATATGCTAAGTTCATCTTTAGCAACTTTGAGAACAAAAAAAACATGAAAAATTTGTTGAAATGCAAGATATTATTAAATTGGGTAATTAAGAATAATGTAACAAATACATTGAACTTTCTTTTAGCTCTTTCTCCCATATAATGTTCTAAAAACTTTTTTAAAATTGGACTCATGTTTTTGACAGCTGTCACTCAACATCAAGGGTTTTGAGTATGATTAAGTATTTAGATCATACAAATCACACACATAAATAACATACGTATCTTCATCTGTGGACTGGGCTGCCGCAGCATAATAAAAGCTTTCAGTCTTTCTGAAGATATGACCGTTATGCCGCCTAACTGTCTCCATCCTTGGCCCGTCCCAGTCTTTCACCCAGCCCGTCGGGCTGCTTACAGCATATGCGACTTTCTCTACTCTCCGCATCTGGCCCCTGACCCTCTCTGTCTCTCTTTTTTTGACTCTTCTAAACAGGTGTTCGCTAAATGATTATAAATTGGTGGCTGAGTAAACATTCATCGTGGATCCATGCAGGGCCTGGGCTAATATAATTAGAACCCAAACATCAGGACAGTGAGGCCTCCCCATCTGTCCATTTTGTCCTCCGCCATGCAACTTTAAGGAAAAACGGATGAAGGGATGGAGAAAAAAGATGAGCGCCCGTCCCCTGTCGCCCTCTGCCAAAGCACTGAACAGCACGCTCGATTTGTGAGACGTGGCAGCTGGCCTATACCTGCGAGCATCTTGAGAAAGGACGGTAATTGTCTGGAAGAGTGTGTTGGTGAGCGTGTGCATGTGTGTGTGTGTGTGAGCGGTGTGTTTCCAGAGGATGGGCAAGGAGATGGCAGGTTCCTAAGGGATGAGGAGGAGATCTATCTCAAGGACACACAGCGCTCATCTCTCTAGCTCACCCTCCGTTTATCCCTCGCTTTCCTCCCTCATCTCAACCTCACCTTGCCTGCATTAAATTACGCTCTGTCAAAAACTTATTTTGGGCCCTGTTTCCCAAAAGTGCTTGGCTTCGTAAGTCACTTTCACAACATGAGGGAATATAATTCAAATTCATCAAGCCAATTCCAATTTGTGCTTAATTGTTTGGATAAAGGCAATAAAAACAGGCCATTGATAACATAATGAAAACTGAAAATAAAAGCCTAGATCAGGTAGACTGGTTCAGCGAAAAGGCCCGTTCACACCAAGAACGATGACTATAAAGATACGATAAACTAACATATATAAATTTATATATTTCTAAATATAAAAGAATAGCACTGTCCACACCACAGCATTTTTTTTTTTAGCTCTTGAAAATGGCAGACGACATTGCGGGAAGTTAAATGGCCGAGGTCCAGAGAAAGTGTGTATCAGAGCTGCAGAAATCCAGTTAAGATGGTCTAAGCAGGTATATTTTTTCAAGCAGGACATATTTTGTGTATTTTGCATATAATTGCATTAAAGATGATTTCTCTACACCGTAAAAAAAGAATTGTTGGTTTACTTACTAACTTAAACTTACTTAGAAAAGAAAGGTTGCCTTAAAATTGAGTTCATTAAAATAAAAAATTTGAGTAAAAAAAAATAAGTTAAAAAAATGTAGTTAAAGATGTTCTTATAACAAATCATGAAAATATGTTTTTAAAGTGCACAAACCACCATTAGTTTTTTTTTTTTTTCTACAAAACAGCACTTTAATCTTCTGAAGGCATTTTCTATATCTATTTCAATATGTTTCACCCTCTGTTTCTTTTTTGTCTCTCTCTCGTTCTCGTACCAGAAGAAGCTCTTCTGCACTGCTGAGTCTTCCTCTGAAACACTCAGGCAGAAAAAAGTTGGGAAATGAACACCAGTCTGACCAGCGGAGGCCTGAAGGTCTGCCATCTGCCACCATGCCTGAGTCGCGGCGGCGGCCACCTTCAGAACATATGCATCAAAGCCCTGGGTGAGTGGACTGAAGGAGTCCCGCAGAAAGCCAGCAGAAGTCCCGCCCCAGGGCTGAGGACCGAAACCAGGCGGCTCAGCAGAAGAGGAGCTGACGGCCATCTTTGCCATCTCTTTTCTCCAGTAAGACCCACCAAGGTCAGAAGGACAGCATGCCGGTGAGGGCCTGCCAGCAAAGGAGGAAGAGAGCTTGGCAGTGACTGTTCTCTTGCTCTCGCTCTGTCCCTCTCTGTGTCTGTCAGGGCCTCAGGCGTTCTCCTTAACAAAAAGCTCACAGAGGGGAAAAACAGTGCAACTCTTTTATCTCTCTTTCTCTTTCTCCTGCTAACAGAATGTCGGAGGAGGTACTGGGCATGCCATGACAGCAGTGGGTCCATTTGTTTAAATTACAAAGGGATTCTGTTATTTGTTGTTAAAGGGATAGTTCACCCAAAAATTTGAATTATTTACTCACCATCATGTCGTTCCAAACCTGTATGCTGCCATTTATTTATTTATTGGGGTAGAGGTGAGTTTTGACATATCTTCACACAGCTATTTTCTATAAAAGTATAGTTCATAGCGACCATGTCTGTCAAACTCCAGAAAGGACCAAAAAAAGCCGCCTAAAAGTGTTCTATTCAATTTGTGAACTGTTTTCTAAAGTAATAGCATAGATTTGTGTGAGGAATAAACTAAAGTTCTCCCTATTGAAATGATTGTTAAAAAAAAAAAATCAATTTAACGTTTAAACTGCCTATTAAACTTTTAGATAAAAAATAGATTTTTTTTTTTTTCATTTTTAAAAAGAGAAAAATATCAAACAACATATTATATTATATATCATTATATTATATATTTGTATTTTATTTGTGTGTTTTTGGTTATTATACAAAACAAAAATGTATTTCATTTTGTCGTGGTCAAAAACCAGGTTATAATTAATTTGAATATATTATAAATATAAATGTGTTTAGTGAAAACCAAGAGATTTTATTAATAATTAAAAGGTTGCATGTATATAAAATTCATATAAACTTCAGTTCCTACTCTAAATATATTTGATAAATAGGCCTGGTTACACAGACAGGGCTTAGATTAAGGCAGGATTAGTCAAATTGGGAGATTTAAGTATATAAATATGCCTTAGAAAAAAAAAATATTATTGATGTCATTGATATCATCTTGAGACAAAACAATGGCACTGACATATTCCAAGATGTCAGTGCAAATTACTTTCAGTTAAAACAGTTTAAGTTTATGTCTGAAACTAGGCTTAAGCTTTGTCTGTAATGTATTTTATTCACTGAGTCTTGCCATAGTACACTCTTAACTGGATTATTGAGTCAGTGAGTTGAACCAAAAAAATGACCTGGCTCACCTATCGAACTGATGTGGGCTGTGTTTCTCAAAAGCATCGTAGACATTTGAAATCAACTTAAACTCACAATGCTCCTGGAGACATGCAGTCCTGGTTTTTACTTGACTGACTCAATAAAACAGTGGCTTATCTAAAACAACATTCCTGCACAAGTGTATTTGTGGGGGGGGGGGGGGGGGGGGACTTATATTGTAGATCACAATATATACTACTATAAAACACCACAGTTTCAATGTGTCATATATCCTGACAGATTTTCTCTTCTTTGGAGAGGGTAAAATGCTATTGGAGTGTCTCTTCAGAGACAGATGGGGGTTTGTGGGTGGCAGGGCTGTGGGCAGTCCTTCCTGACTTAAGGGTTAATAGCCAGTCCACAGGGCTGATCCACCTGCTTTTTAATTAGTGTTTTCAGTGCTCACTCGCCCATGCTTATGTGTCAAGTTTGTGCTAGTATTACAGCTTCAGCAGTCAAGATTAAGTTATAGGCTAAATCAGTGTGACAGCTGGTAATACTAAATAAACTAATAAAAAGACAATAATCAAATATGAAAATACTCATCAGTGTGCAGCACAATGAAACAAAAGGATTTTATTTATGTTAATTACATTAATTATACCAAAGCATGCATTCACAGCTACAGAATTTATGCAAAGATATAAAAATAAATAATTTCAAGCTATTATAAACACATTTGATCATGTTATTGCTAACAAGGTAAACCTTTTTTATTTGTATGAGTCAACAATGATATATCATTTATTTACTTCTTTACTTATTATGACTAACTTTTTGCCACACCTGCTGATGGCTGGTGACTTAAGAATATTTTCCAGCCATAAATATTTTTACCTGCCATGAAACAATTTTTACAAAAGAAGTTATGACACCAAAAATTTAGATACCAGTGAAAACTCACAATTCTCTATTCCAATTTTGATACAGCTGAAACTACTAGCCTAACTAATATAAATTTAAAACATTAAAGAGAAGTAAACAATCTGTAATAGCACAAACAAATAGAGTAGAACAAAGATACAAATGAAATAAGCTGCTTTTTATATACATTTTTCAGGTAGGTCAAACAGTAAGTTTTCAGGGACAGAAATTTAATCAAGTAATCAAATGTAAAATAATCACTGCATAGTCTTCACTGTGTATATTAAACATAAAATAACCCTTATTAAAGCTCAAACAATTATTCAGACAAATTAGTGATTTTCTCTTTGTCTTTTGTTGTTTGATTAACATTAACGACACCGACAGCGGCAGGATTATTAGGCTACTGTCACTTTAAGATCTGCATGGATCTAATATAGGCTACTGATACTGTACTCATGCATTTAATCTCTCAACTGTTTCAATTCACTTAAGACTTAACTGACTATGTTTACTAGGATACTTTGTGTGAATTTGTTCTTTCAAGCGCAACAAGACATGAAAGAAACCTCAATTTAGTATTCACGCTCTGTCTGATATGTGGCTTTCTGGGCTCGAGCTTCTGATGCTTTCACATAGAAAACTTCCCACAGTTCCCTTTCGAGTCTTCTTGCTCTTAACTATTTTAATTGACAAGGCATAAACTTTTGTGACAATGCATCACTGACCCGTCGAACTAACCATGAGCAACTAATGTTAATTAACTAATGTTAACAAGATTTTAATAATGTATTGGTAAGTGTTGAAATTAACCTTAACAAAGATTAATAAATGCTTATTAATGCTTAATTAATAAGTGCAGTTCATTATTAGTTCATGTTAACTAATGTAACTGACTATGTTAACTAATGAACCTTATTATAAAGTGTTACCTATATATATATATATATATATATATATATATATAAAATGTTTCTTCGGTATCTATGCAGCTGTAGACACAGTTTCTGTTCCACTTTTGCTTGTAAAGGGCAGATCAACTAACTATTGCCCGTGTTTAACTGCTTTCATTAATCACAAGTTCAATATTTTATTAAATTATTGTGCATTACTACTGTCTAAATATGCCCACAACGTATAATCAGTTAAAATAAATCCAACCTATATGCACGATCATAGGTATATTAATGTAGTCTTGAGTATTTTTTCAACGTCAAATCACCTCCATCACATTTACCGTCATACCTTTCCATTCTGTAGCACCATCCTTGCAAACAGTGACTTTTTTCTTTTTTCTGTAGAGTTCCAGAGGGGTACAGGTGAAACGCTTGCCCTATGTGGCACTAAATAAATCAGCACAACCTTTGGCTTGACCTTTTTTCATCCTGCGAACTTTTCCTGACCTTACAAGACATGCTCGGATTAAAGGCTCTTTTCTTCTAGCTCACCGGTGACCCAGCACCTCCGCCCCTCCGCACCCTACATATCTCCCATTTGACTTCACTCCCTTCCCTCCCCTGTAGGCAGATGAAGTTCAATCCATCCCTACTTTTGTTTCATATCCTTAAGATCTATCACTTCAAAAGCCGCGGCTCACTGCGGCCACCACTGAACACTGCGAGAGGCCACTCAAGAATCAACTCCATCAACGCTGTCAGGACCCTGAAGACCTTCAGCTCCACGCCGGGGGCCCCTCCGTCTGCCTCAGGGGGCCCCCTAAGCCCTGTGGCACCCGGGGGCCCTGTAAAGGATATCAAAGATAAAACATCAATGGGAGCCACTTGAAGGATGCCCAACAGAACTGGAGAAAAGGCCACAGCAGAAAATATGACGCCAGAAAACTCACCGGGAATCCAAGAGAGAGGAGGCGTTCTTCTTTTGAAACATCCAAGTCAGTGTCATACTGCATTAGAAAAATCACTTGTTAAAACAGTCATTCAGGTCAGCTTAAAGGTGCAGTATGTAATATTGACAGCTAGCGGTTGAAACGGGTACTGCAGTGCAAACTCAAAATATTGACACTCGCGCGGGTTGGACGCGCAAGTGCAATTGACAATGGAAGATGAGGTGGTTTACACACAGTTGATTTATCCATGTTTTAAAATGCTCCCATTCATAGAGATTTTTAGATGGATGCTGAGGCTTTTTAGGTTGAGCAGAATCTGCCATTTCTGACCCAGTTTGCTTGCTGGCTTCCATGGCTGCAATGCGCTGTTTGCCGCCAACTGGCAACCCGAGGAGTTGAAATACTATTGGTTAAATTGGCAGTGGGTGGGATCACACAGACCACGGAATGCACATTTCAATGTCAAATAACTGTCTGACGCTTTGTTTTTCAGATGTGCACTTAGCATGTTTCCTAAATATCTGCAAACATATTTTTATGCTAATTGGTACAGTCAAAAAATTACATACAGCACCTTTAATGTTTGCATTATGTTGGATCATGTGACACTGAAGACTGGAGTGATGGCTGTTGAGAATACAGTTTTACATCATAGGAATAAATCACATTTTAAAATATATTAAATTAGAAATTGTAGTAATATTTCACAGTACTTTCATTGTATTTTCAATCAAATAAAAGAGACTTCTTCCAAAGATATTAAAAATGTTCAATATAATATATGTGCAATATACTACATGAGTTTGAATAATTATGTTTACAAAATAGATTCATTTAATTAGTATTGTGCGAACTTATTAGAGCCTTCGATGAACGCAAATCAAATTATTTACATGATATGCAAATTAATAAGAATTAATTGCATATATCAATATTTAATTAGAAAAGTCACAACATATAAAATAATTCAACAACATGCATGTGACAGAAGAAAGCACAAATACACTTTAGAAAACGGCACTGGCCGTCTGTCCATTTTGCACAGCATGAGTTCTTATATTCCATCTGCATAATTTTTTTCATTGCTGGTTATACATTATGCAGATGGATGTTTTTTGGCTGTCATACATATAATGTATGTATAACAGTTCTTTCTGGCCATGCGATATTCTAGTGATAACAGCACTCCTACCTTTTCACCATTTGTATCACTCCGCTTGAAGCGACTGTCATGGCAGCAGAGCAAATCCACTGTAATTTTTGTGAATACAACACTTGTTGTACCACGAACTGTTGTTTTAAGAGTTTTTAAGAAGAGAATCTAGTTGTTTAGACCTGAATCAGCACCTATTTTACAGTTTGTTTAGACGTTTCCGGAGATGCCGGCTTCAGGCCGTCAGCAGCCATTCAGTGCTCGTATACCCACCGAGAACAGCTTCATCTCGGCCAGTGCTTCAGGGATTTGCCACTGGTTCTTATAGTGGTTAAACATGAGACATAATTCCTTTTTCGGTACATCAAAAGGGCAATTATGCTCTTATTAATCTGTTACTTGTTCCTGAGCAAATTGAATTTAATATTAAGGCTATATTAACATCCTGTTGAACAACGCTTTTGTAGGTTTGACTGAATTGAGTTTATTTCCTATTTTCATTTGTAATGGCTATGTTTTGTTAATTTAAATAATGTTGTTCAATAAATATTATTTCATATAAATAATGTATGTTGTATTTGGTATTGAGAAAGGGTCCATTAGTGTGTAATATGGATTGAGTGAAAGTTACATTAATACGCCACTTTATGAATGAGTGACAGTCTCAAGAGACTTTTAAATTGAAAGCAAAGTTTAAACAAAGTTTGTAAACAAAGGACATTGTTTTAGGGCTTTTATGGAAAAATTTCCTTAACTGTAAAAAGGTACAAATACAAAGATATTAATATTTATTTATTTTTTGTTTTAGAGATGAGTTCAATTGAAATATTTACTCATTTAATCAATTAAATAGGATTATTATTATTATTATTATTTATTGAATTGCAGACTTTACAGAAGAACAAAATAACAACCATTTGTCACATAAAAATGAAAGAAAATAAACAAAGAAAATCTGTCAATAAGTGATTCTAAACATGGATTACATCTTCCAGAGAAAACAGGCTGAAAAGGCAATCCTCTCAGTCTTTTGTGATGGCCTAGTTTATCTGAAAGTAGTCCCCAAGCAGCGGCTAAAGGAGTCTGTCCGAGCATTTGGAAAGCTGAAGGATCAGGGGCGTCTGATTATGATCCTCTGCGCTATTCCACTCCAGCCTTCTGGGCCGCCCTGCTTACTTCCTTTTTCCGCATTTAGGCAAGTGAACAAAGCGCAGATCTGGCATTATGGATTAGCAATGTACCTTTTTACCTGACTTGGAAGCTCGTAGCGGAGAATGTTTTATCTGACAGCGCTATCCCATTAATATGGCTTCTTTTGTTTCCGCAGCCTTGTGTCCTATTTAAACCGGAAGGCCCGGACGATCTGCTTGGCCGGACGCTGCACCTCCCCACAATCCTTTGGAGGGTGCAGGCGGATCACCACAGAAATACACTGATTAGCCGATTACTAACACCTTCAGGGGTGTCGGAGGGTCTCTCTGAGAGAGCCTGAGAGCAAATCTTCTACGTAGTCTGCTGCTGTCGTGATAACATTGTTAGCCATTCTGAATGTGTCAATAAAACCATTGCTCCAAATTTGCAGATCGCTCGAATGCTCTCAGCATTGCTCCTCAAAAGCAGCTCATGATTTAGCGAAGGAGGGTGGAGGGCGGGCAAGTGAGCGGGCCATGTGTTTGCGAGAGGAGATGGCTCCCATCGCACCGCCACACACACAGACACACCAGCCAGCCTGCACTGGCCAGAAAGAGCGGCTTTTTTGGAGCCAACGGAGAAAACATGGCACAATATGCTGGGAAGTCTGGAGGTGACGGGAGAGCGAGCTGATAAAGGATGACCCGTGAAATCCTGCATTTGCAAACAAACACACGGCTGTTTGATAAAGCTTAGTGAAACACAGCAGGCAGGGAGGGAAAACAGATATTACGATCAGGCCTCTTTTTCAGTGTCTCTCTTGTGATGCAGAGATAAAGCTGCTCTTCTGATACCATGCCCAAACTTCCAGCCAATGAGAGCAGAGCATAATTTTTCATGCTGAAATTGAATCTTCTTCATTAATTGAGACATTTCAATTGTCACCAATGCGTGTTTGTGTGGGTCAGTTTCGGCCTACAAGGAAAACAGCCTCAAAAACATTAAATAATGTCTTAAAATCGGAAAATCCAAAAAGAGTTAGGTTTAGGGATACTTTTAGTGCACAGAAAATAAAATTAGCTCATTACAAAAACTAGAATTTAATGGAAAGTCAGCACATATGACAGAAAAATATACAGTGATGCACCAAAAATATTCAGCCATATTGTCATATTGTGCCAAATCTGCCAATGCAATTACAATTGTTTGTAAAAGGTGGGTCTGAGCTGATAAAGAAGGGGAGAGGGAGGCAAAATCAGTAGCCAGAGACTTTTGCCTCCATTCGTAAAAAAATTAGCCAATCACCATCGAGTATTGCCCAATCAGCAGTTAATGGTAAGAAATTAACTGTAGTCACATGGACTATTTTAACGATATCTTTTCTACCTTTTTGGGCCTTGAAAGTGCTATTAATGTTGCAGTTTTCATCTTATGGATGTGGAAAGACATAAGGGTGAGTAATTAATGACAGAAATTTCATTTTGAGGTGAACTAACCCTTTAAGACAAAAAAAATAAAATAAATAAATAAATAAAAATCCTCAGAAGGGGATCCCCAGACCGCAACAACTTAGTGTTCCTCCTCTATTTTAAAATCCACCAGCCAACACTGGAAGCAACCTGTATGTAAAATTTGTTCAGCTGAAAGATAGATTGGTGGCTCATTGCCGAAGAAATTTACTACGAATGGTTTAGTTTCTCATACACACACCACCCTGAACAGCAATAGGAGTTTAGTTACCCAGTTACTCAAATTTCATTGCTGAAACTTTATTTTCAGTTTTGGTTTTTGGCTAAAATGAAAACTTTTGTGTTTCATTTCGGTGCATCTGTAAAAATAATTGTGTTTATGCAAATAAAATGTGACAGGAAGACCCCAGTGTCTTATAGATAATGTACAGTACCCGCTACTCCCAAATTGTAAATTTGCTGAAAGGACTACATATCCATAAACCTGAAATGTAAAACCAAGCAGTGCCAACAGTATCTTTCCTCCTCTGGCTGCCTGGTACCTCAGCCAAGATGGCTGCCATTCAGATTGGGCATGAAAGAGCAATATTAGCATTCTATTACAGACAGATGAACATCAGGTGTGTGTGTGTTTGTATTTTTGGATATCAACAGCTTAAAGTGCATTTACATTAGTAAAAATTTGCACACACAAAAAATCCATTGTTAATAGCTTACTAATTGGGTGGAAACCCATTCACCCTCATGCAACTGATGTAGGCCAGGAAGGGTTGTGCATGTGAACCTCACTTCCTTGATCTCAAAAGGCACTCTAGCGGCTCACACTAGAGACTGTGGCCTTTAGCTTCCTTCTAAGAACGCCCAACTTCCATGCCGGTGGACCCGTGTTTAAGTCCTACTTAAACAACAGGAGGGGTTACATTGGGGTCATGACCTGGATGGGAGTGAGGTTTAGGGGGTTGAGTGTAACGGTCATAGGCCGGTAAGAGCTGTGCATGTAAACCTCACTCCCCTGATCTCAAAAGGCGTTCTAGCGACTGTTAGAGCCCCCGACTCCCATGCCAGCGGACCCAAGTTCGAGTCCCACTAAGAGCGGACAGTTCAAATAGGAGGGGTTATACTCACACGAAACTCCTGATCAAGCAGATGACTGAACTGCGCTTGCAAAATTTTGTGGACCAACGGTAAATGTGACGGCATATTTCTTGATGTGATTTTGCATTCTCTGTTTTGTATATCCCAACCTTGTAATATTGATAGGCTACTTCATAATTGATGCAGTAAGAGGGTCAGTCTTCACATGAAAATATCAAACCTTAGAGATTTCTTATATACTAATGACTAATACATATTTAGCAAATTAATGTTGTTGCGTAAAAAGTCACAGACAGCGGTCACCCACAGTACAAATTCAAACAGTTATTTCACTTTTACAAAATAATGAAATAATGACAAAGTTTAATGTTAGCTAACATTTCTCATTTGCTATTGTGCTGCTTGATACTACTTGAAACTACAGAACTAAAGGTTGCGACAGTCTTTTCTTCCCTATTGTGATGTATATAACAGAGCAAAGCGGCTTCTCGAAAAATACTTTATTTTGTCCATCAGAAATTGATTGGATGATGGTGGTTTGCTATTGCTGCAATCTCATATGATTGACAGGTTGTCCACCCAGGTGCCATATCAGAGGAGAGGGAGGGGGACTTTTTTGAATTTTGAATTTTTTGAATTTGAAAAATAAAATAATAATGATAATGATGTGCACGGATAAATCATTTATCGTGAATACGGCAATATTCCATCAAAAATAAGAAGAAGAAGTACGAATTTGCAATATCGACGTAGTTTTATATTTACTTATAAAAGTATGTTACTTGTAAAATGTACTGTGTGATCTTTTGTTTTCTGATACATGGACAATAATTCATGAAATTTTAGAACTGTTTATGCAAGAAAGGCACCTGTTCTCTTTCTTATAACGGTAAATCTGATGACATGCTTTTTCTCCTCTTTCACGTTGTTGTTGTTTTAACAACAACATTCGCATTCAGACAAAATGCACGCTCCCATCCTCCACGAGGACGTCTAGAAGGCTAAAAGGCACAATCTGTTTCCCTTTGTTAAGAACGGTGTTAAAACAAAGCTGTGGCCGCCATCCACTTTGCCATGGGAAAAACAAAACGCGCTTTGCCTGCATTGCAATTAAGATCTTTTAAAAGAAAAGCAACAATCCTTCAACTGTGAGGCTTCACTGAGCACCTACGATTTGCACAAATAAGCATAAAAACAAACAAATAGTCCATTATCTCCTTTTGAAATCTATAATGTGTAATTTCTTTATCTTCCTGATTATGGTACTTTGTGATGCTTGAATGGGAAGCCTTGCAACCTCCCCCTTACTCGCCACTACAACAAACCGCCAAAAAACGGAGAGTGCATTGAAATCCACGTGGGTAGAAAAATTGAAGGGGTTAGGGCGAGGAGCAGGGTGTAATGATAACCTTGTTGGGATGATCCTTTCGCTTCAGTTCCATTTTCTCCAGCTGCATCGATTCGCTCTCTCTGCATGAATGAAGGTAAATCTGCAAGAAACCTCCCACTTATTTTATTTTCAGCTCACTTTCCCATAATTCCTCCCCCTAAAATTGTTTGCACAACAATGCTGCAAAACATCTGCAAAAACAGATAATTAATGTGTCAAGTCAAACTAATGCATTTTATATGAAGACTATGCTTCACTGGTTGTAATTATAACACATTTCTCTCTCTCAGTTACTCTCTTCCCACACACACCTTCCACCCCTCTGAAATGATTACTTGTTTGATAATGCCTGGCGTCACATGGAAGCACTTATTCATGAAGTGTGTGCGCTCAAATGTGTTAGCCACCTCCACCTTGATGGTTCGCTGAGCAGAAAATACAGAATGGCCATCTCCAAACCTGTGCTCTGTGGTCAGTCTGGCCACCCATCATAGAGTGCCTTTGTTGTAGAAAAATGCGATACGGAAGGTTTTTAACCATTTTTGTTGTAATCATTTTAATAGAAATATTCATCCTAATACTTTTAAAAAATGACATATTTAAAGACACATTTCTAGAGATTTCTGAACTGAAACATTTCAATGTGTGTAACATAAAACTCACAAAAAACAGTGATATGTTCATACGTAATGTATTCATGTGAGGGCAAAGCTGATTTTTCAGTAGCCACTCCATTCATCAGATTAAAAACATTTCTACTGCTTAATATTTTTGTGGAAACCGTAATACATTTTTACAGGATTATCTGATAAATATAACATTCAAAGTAACAGCATTTATTTGACCTCGAAATCGTTCGTAACATTATGTCTTTACTGTCAGTTTTAATCAATTTAACATGTCCATGCTGAATAAAAGTATTAACAAAAAAATAATAATAACAATAATTGGTTGTTTTAAACCTGTAAATTTGAAATTTATGAAGAGATTGTAAAACAAATACATATGAATTGAGTGGTTTAGTCCAAATTTTCTGAAGAGACTCGATCGCTTTATATGATAAATATCTTTAATTTAGATTTATTCACATATAAATATTAATCAGCAAACATAAACAGAAGCTCAACCTAATCTACTTGCCGCACGAGATCAAACCTTATTGGTTCAAACCTTCACAACTCTCTTCCGTTGTAGTAAGTGAAGCCGGCAGTGTGCTAACATGGGCCAGACACACTGTTAAAAAATTACTGTAAATTTTACAGTATAATACTGGCAGCAGGGTTGCCAGCCAGTTACTGTAAAATTTACAGTAGTGTTACTGTAATTTAATTTACAGAATTTCCCTGTATTCTCTGATTACAGTAAATAACTGTATTTTTTTAAATTACGAAGGGTCAATTTACAGGAATATTCTGTAAATTTGAGTCAAACCAACATGTGACACCAGAATGCATTGCAGTTTACAGCAATATGCTGTATTATTAAAAAACAGCCAGCGGCTGTAATTTTTACAGTAATTCATTACAGTGCATCGTGAGCCTCGAGTCTTGGAGCCCGAGTCGCGAGTCTGCGCAGTAGTGAGCACGACGTGGAGCCGCGCGATTTCAAGGCCCCGCCCACATTCCCACAGAATCCGTTAATACTGCAGATCAACTCATTATGTTATTATGTGAAATAAACAGTTCTGGAAATGTAGAAATTAAAGTTAAAGCTTCAATCTCCTGCCGAAGATCCAGAAAAAAGTCTACAGTGACTTCGCTCAGAGAAGCTGTCAATCATAAAGTCAAAACCCGCGTTTTTATTGCATCAAATTATTAACTAAAAACATACTTATTTAAAGAACGAACTCTTTAACTAACATGACGTACTAACTAACTAAAATGACAGAAACCATCTTTGAAAAAAAACTGATGTATTTGATTGTTTGGTTTGTCTTGTGTCCCATTCAAGCTGTAACCTCCCACAGTTCCTTCTGAAGCCAAGTTACTTAAACTGCAATTCATCGACTGGCCACAGTCATAATTTTCATAATTTTACTCCAAAAGAGAGTCCCATGTTAAAATGACCAAATGTACAGCAGAAAAAAACATGTTTACAGCCTGGTACAAATTGTGGTTTTGGTCTATACAGCTAATTTTGCCCTTCATGACAACTGTGAGGGGGATACATTTTTTTATAACTCATCCGTTTCTTTTATATATAGCCTTAAAGTTCTCCATAATTAAGGGTGTGGCCACTTGAGTGACAGGTTCTGTAAGCCGTCACATCACCTCAGCTAATACCAGCCGCTGAACTTGGCATCTCTGCCGTGTTTCTGCTTTTTTCAGGATTATTTCATACAATTATCAAATAATATTGCTTTCTGTTCGGTTAATGGCGGAGACAGATGTACGTCTGTGTACATGTGCACAAATGCAGAAGATAAGCAGAACACACATTGTTGTCTTGCCATTTGATAAAAGTTTTGTTCGTCAGATTTACGACTACAATGACAACTAAAACTGCTGCACTATTTTGAAAAATTATTCTTTGTACGCGGGCTCATTTGTTTGTGAGAGTCCAATGTGTACGATCATTCAGTTTTATAACATAAACGGTGCTCAGATTGCATAATTACTTGAAGAACGATGATGGAGAGCAGATCGTTCAAAAGAAATGTGATGCAAACAATAGACAATATATCAATATTTCATGGATTTAACGCTTTTGTGGACAAAAAGTACTGTTGAATGTGCGATGGATTAGATTCATCTCGCAATAGCTATTTCGTTACAAAGTTATGAAGTCCCATTTTAATTTTTTCGTGTTGTCATTTGCACACCCGACACAAATTGCAATATTACCGTTGCTGGAGCATCTATATCATAAAACAGACACCGCTGATTGACAGTAAAGCTTTAGAACTTACAAATTATATAACTTACACTGTTTACAATTTTCCTGAATTTTTACAGTACAGTACTGGCAGCACGGTTGCCAGCAAGTTACTGTATTTTCATTTACAGTAAACGTACTGTAATTTAATTTACAGTCCACAAGATGAGTGCTGTAGTTCTACAAAACAGTATTTTACTGTATTTTTACTGCATTTTCTAATTTTAGTCTGCTTCTGCTGTAATTAATAATACAGTATTGTACTGTAATATCTATATTGATCCATTACTGCAAAATATTACTAGAATATTCAAAATAATTACTAATAATGTTAATATTATAAGTATATATGTAGTCATTACAATATATACATTTATAGGACATAATATTATAATGCTATGTCAGAATACCTGCAAATCAAAAGACAATCCAATCAATGTTCTTGTCAAAAATATGTTTTATTCAATCAATTAAACTATTAAAACCATTTTATTTACATGTTCAGTGAATCAGCAATTTCCAGGTATTAAGGACTGTTAAAGGGATGGTTCACCCCAAAATTAAAATTCTGTTATCATTTACTCACCGTCAAACAGTTCCAAACCTGTATGAATTTCTTCCTTCTGCTGAACACAAGATATTTTGAAGAATGCTGGTAACCAGATGACAGCTGACTGTAGCCGTTGACTTACATAGTAGGGAAAAAATATCAACTGTCTGGTTACAAACATTCTTTAAAATATCTTATTTTGTGTTCAGCAGAAGAAAGAAACTTGTACAGGTTTGGAATAACTTGAAGGTGAGTAGATGAGAGCATTTAAGTGTGCACAAATCTGTAAATAAAACAAAAAACATATGAGAAATGATAACTTGAGGATTGGGTCGGGTAAAAGAATGACAAGTGAGCAACAACAACTAAAAAAACAACAAGTGTCCCACTAACGGTGGGTGCAGGCTTCAGTTTGAAGTTTTCCATTCAAACTCCATGAAGGACTGAATAAAACTATTGGCATGTGGTTTGATGGCCGTCACCTTCCTCTGCTCCACCCTCTTGGTCCTCTTTCTCTCTTGGACTCCCTGTCTGGCAGTGCACTTCTTCTGTCTGGCATTTCCATCGTCAGGGTTGACCAGGAACCTGTTAGCAATATCATACCAGTCAATTAATATACTTTTCATTTTTGGGTGAACTAACCTTTTAAAACATTGTATTAAAATGGCTAATACTTACAGAAAACTCATTCCCAGGCTGCAAAGATAACTGTCTCACACTGTAGAGCTGTACCAAAATACGTTTTATTCAGTTATGAGACGCTTTGGACTGTCAATGGAGGAACAGAAATCTATCAGATTTTATTAAAATATTTTAATTTGTGTTTCGAAGATTAATGGAACGAGGTGAGTAAGTGATGACAGAATTTCATTTAACAATTGTAACCAAAATTAAAATGCATTATATCCTTGTTGTATCTGAAATTGATTGTTTGTCATGTGTTTTTATGCATGAACTAAAATTGCTTTTATTATGTACATACAAGTTTTTAAGCAAAGTGTTTGCAAAAAAATATTTTGAACAGTAGTGTATGTAATAAGTAAAACTCAACAAACTGTACTTACTGTAATAGCAAAGCCTCAACAGCTTGATTATCTGAAATGCTGCCTGCATTATTAAACGTCACACAACAGTGTTCATGCAAACCTCAGATTGTATCTGTATCAAAAATGCCAACTGCTTCTCATATCGCACAAATAAAGGAGTTCA
The DNA here is from genome assembly GCA_037194245.1 of Opsariichthys bidens. Taxonomy (NCBI): domain Eukaryota; kingdom Metazoa; phylum Chordata; class Actinopteri; order Cypriniformes; family Xenocyprididae; genus Opsariichthys; species Opsariichthys bidens. The sequence goes on along the minus strand of CM074286.1, from coordinate 7,193,387 downwards.
GACAGAGTACAAATTCACATCTCCAGGTGTGAGATGCATTCAATGTGTGCAGGAATCTGAGGCGGGCAGGTCCCTGGCGAGTGGCTCCTTTTCACCCGGTCAGCAGGACAGGAGCTGAGCGAGCCAGCGGACCAGCAGGAGAGAGCCCCTCCTGGGGTAAAAAGCAGCTCCTGCTGCCCCTGCCGCACAGCGTGGCTCCAGAGCTGGGGGCGAGACAGGGGGAGGCCACTTCTATTGGGCAGGAGTCTCACCATCAGCCAATAGGACAGCAGGGAGCAGTCTGATGCCAGGTGCCTCATCTCCAACTACAGGTGGCTGCAAATACATAATCAATTCTGTCATTTCTCACCTGCAACTGGGAGCTTGGATCAGTGTTAGACAGCTTGAGGTTCATGTAATGAGCTTGTTGGAAGGACATCGCCTTATTTATGTGTTTTAAGATTCCTAAAGCGTATCATTTTTAGGCCATTGTCCTATATTCATTCGTTTTCATCAGTGCAAATGACACGGGATGTATCCGCTTCAGAATCAATTAGGAGAGTGATTCTAATCTAACCTTCGAGATTATTTTAAATTTGACATGAATATGATATGTGCTGTAATTACCTTTTAAATCTTCTCATTCCCTTTGAATTATATTCATAATGCACATGTTATGTAATGGTTTATATACTAAACACAGCCTTCATTTCTCTTCCCTGCAATAAATTAATGTTTAGAAAAATAAGAAAGAAATGCCGGCACATTATAAAGCTAGTTGGATTCTATAAATCGTTATGTTATCCATATATTTATTTCATTAAAATTAGTGTGACACCTCTTAAATTAAGCATAATTTGCAAACCAATCACAAACCTAATAATTCTAAAATGAAATCTATACACATAAATTAGACATAAATAAAATTATGACTCATAACTGAACCTTTTTTAGATTTAAAGAGGAGTACTCCATTTAATTTCGCTTTAAAATGGGTTTCAGATTGACATATATTCTCAACTGGACTGATGTGTTCACATCAGGAACCAGAAATTGTGACAAATACGAAGTAATGTTGTTGAGCTATGTACTTTCCTGATATAATACACTCTGATGCCTGTCAATTAATGATCCGTTCTGCATCAAATACCCAAATACTGAGGCAAATTAATGAAACACAACCTACATGTGTTAGCCAATTAAAGAGGAGGTCAACCTCGAGGGAGGGCCTTTATATATTAATGGACTCCTCTGGTCTGTTGTATAATGGAGATGTGTAGAGTAGAGATTTTTTATTAAAATACACCAGGTTTTTTTTTAAATTTACAATGCAAAAGCAATATAAGGCATTTATAATTAACACACTTCTCTGGCACACATTAGAAAATTAACTGTGCACTACATCAGCATAACTGAATGTTCAACATATATATTTACTGAAGACATTGATGAATTATGTATATCTGAAAGCACTTTGTTTTGATTATGATGCAGACTGAAGTCCAGTTTTATAGTTACAACTATAGTTTATTATCAGATATATAACGGCCTTTGATTTGATGACACAGTTGTCTTTAAAATATCAAAACACAAGGATTATTCTTGCACTGAAAAAGAGAAATCATTTAAATACATTTCACTCTTGTTCAGAGGTGCTAAGAAAATAAAATGCAATTCTTGCACACACACACACACACACACAAAACAGTTTAGCATATTATATTGTAACAGTGCAAACATGCAAGAAAAAATTATTTATATATATATATACTGCCCTTTATATTTATATATATATACTGCTCTGTTGTCATTCTCCAGAAAATTTTATGTGTCGTGTCCCCAAAACAAAACTTTCTAAATCTATAACAATATTGTCTCACTTGCAGGGGTTTCTGTATGACTGCCTGTGAATATGTGTATAAGTTTACATTCGCTCCAGCATTATTCTGAATGTATTGATCAGTCACCAGGATTGCTGATCAATGCTACGTTCCTGCACAATAAACATCTCTCACGAAGCAAAAAACTAAAGTAAATGAAACCATAATTAGTCTACATCATTACTGCAGCATTCAAAAGCTGTGAGGGAATTCAATGGAAGAAAGGAGGGGTTTGTTTATTGAAATTTATGATCAATATGAAAACTTTGCTTTTAAACGACATGGGTGGAAGAGCTTTTTTTTCCTGCAAGTAGATTTTTTTTTTTTTTTTGTAATTGTGGGACTTTAATGGCATTTTCACATCATGCAAACCACTTAAATATACAGCTGGGTGAGATTTGATGTATTTACTGAAATTCTGAATGTACCTGTAAGTTAAAGGGTAATAGAGAATGGGACACAATATTGTAGCCTACTACAGTTGCAAAATGCAACTCTGTAACAAATAACGTGTAAAATTTGGTCTGTTTTAATATGCTTTATGAGGAACGTCACCTGAACATACAGTAAAACAGATATCTATGGACACTAAAGGTAATAATCTAATCTTGCTAAGTTGTTTATATCCTTAGCTTTTCATTCAATTTAAATATCTAAGTGTTAGTGAGAAGAAGAAAAACAAATAAAAAACCTTTATTTATCAACCTGCATGTGCGGTAGACATCTGTTATGCTCATATGTGCTCGCTCCTTTGAAGATATCGCGATTAAAACGGCTCTATTTTTAACGAAGCACATACTAAAGACCTGAACCGGAAGTGATGTGACCTGTTTTACAGATTATGGAAGTTTGTTGCGCATAACCCCCATTTAGACATATTATGTTTTCCTAGAGTCTATCAGAGTGTGTAAGCTACATATTCAAGTATGAGTAAAAAAAATGAATAGTGTAAAATAGTGTTTATCTGGACATGCGGTGTTTATACGGATCAATAGGCCTAAATAGAAAAGGAGCCTCATTACAATTTTGCACCAGCAAACTGCATCCATTAACCATTTAATGAAAATCTTTTCTACTCTAAATGAGTGTTGTTGATTTATTTGATGTGCATTAGCCTTTTTAACACTAAAGGAAGAGCATACACCTGCGATGCTCTCAAAGATATCCCATTGACACTGAAACTGAGCACAATGAACTTTTTGGCACACTCATTTCACCAAGTGATTCATGACCTCCGGACACAGAATTTTCTTTGGCAACACGAGAGCATTGATAATTAATATGGCTGGGGTAATTTGCAGGTGCAGATCTTGATTAATTCTTAGCCTTTTCAGGATACAATACCCCTGAATGCGCTGGGGCAAATAATCAAAGAGCAACATTTCTGAGTCAATTAATTCAGGTTATATATAAATATATATAAAGCCATTTTAGTTGAAGAACACTTTAATAAACTGACTGTCCACCCTTTATTTGGGATAATTTATTGTGATAACAGAGGTTAAGCGACACACTCAATGTTTTATTAATCAACAATATGCAGATAGTTACCGACACATTAAAAACTAGAAGCAGTTCATTAAATCAAATTAAAGTGCATACTTCATCTGTTTTTGTAAGCTATTAACACCTCATAAATAATACATAGTACATGCAACTCATGCTTACAACCACAGAGACTGAAAAAGACTGTGTTATAGAGACCTCTACTGTTCTATGCTCGTAAATGCATTTTCAATTCACCTGTGTGAAATATTGCATTACAACAACAACAACAACAACAACAAATTCTATATTTTTAAACAATGATTCTGTAATGTAGCTTTGTAATGAAAGCAAACACTTTCACTCTCTCACTAGTTTATTTATATACATCTCTGGAGAATTTTGTTTTTTCCCCTCACTCTCTCTCTCTCTCTCTCTTGAATATCATGAAAATTCCCACCGGTGTAATTTCCATCTCAAATGATGCATTGTTTAATAGCATGCTGTGTTTCTCTTTATTTTCCTCATACATTTAAATTCATTTTCACATGCTCATATTTTTAAGTTCTTCACTAACACTGTTCTCTCCTTTATATATGAGTCTTTGGATAAACACTTTCTGAGTTTATAGCTTCAATTTATTACAAAATTGTTTGGTGTGAAAGATGTGTGTGTGTGTGTATATATATATATATATATATATATATATATATATATATATATACATATAATGTGTGTGTGTGTGTGTGTGTGTATAGAGTGTATTACATATTATATATGTATATGATTACAGAAATTGCATAAATATGCAATTGCAAATATGAGATTTATTATATGTGAAGATTGTTTTACGTTTTCTTAAAATAAACATTTGTTATACTGTTGTACTATGATGTTGAATGTCTACAGTTCATGTTAAAAAAAAAAAACAATTTCATAGAAACATCAGTATCAGTATTAGTGTCAGTGATGCTGGCCTTCATTCATAAAACGAAGCCATTGAAACAAATATTTAAAATATACTGTCTTTAAGCAGTTTCTCCATTAATTTGGAGAGTAATTATGAAATTATTACAATATAACATTTTTAAAAAGGCCATGTTTAATTAGTTATTTTTTTAATCGATTGAAAACACTTATATACATTTTTTAAGAAATATAACAATCATTGTCACAATAAATATTAAAGCATATATGTATGTTTTATTTTTTTTTATCATTATCCTTTAGTTTACTATTCTATATTATTTGTATGATAGATTCTCATATTTTAAGATTGTAATGTAAAAAAAATTATTTTAATACAATCTTTATGCATATACAGTGTATAGGTCCTATAACAACAAAAAGACAAAAGTTGACATTTGCGTTCCTTTATGACTCTGTCTGCACACAAATTCGGCATCTTACTGTATATTAATGGTATAAAGAAAGCAGATCACAATGTTGAATTAGTCTATAATCATTATGTGTTCAATCTTACATTTGGACTGTAAAACTGGATATAATCTATAGACTGTTATTATTAAAAATGCTTCAACCACGAGTGAAGAATAATAAAAATGACAGAAAAGAAAAATAAAAGCAAAGTCTGCTGTTAATGTGATGTAAGCCAAGCCTTAAATTTGTCAGAAGCAAGTTTGCGTTGAAGTTGAATCGGTTAAATATAGTTGCCAAGGTAAGTGATATTTCATCATCTTTTACTCTGGACAAGGATATGCACATTAACCCAGACAGGAACAAATAAAGATCACAGAATGTAACTGGTGTATTAAATTAGCAGCACGCCAGACGTCCTGGAAGATCTTCCCGCACCTGCATCTATCTCTCATCTCTCCCCTCACTCATCAGTATTCCCACACAAGAGAGCATCTCTGTTTGGGTGTTCTCCCTTCTGTCTCTCCTCAGGCTGATGTGGAGGACAGTGAACAAAAGTGGAACACAATCAGTACTGAGCAGCTGCTGGCATCCTGACCCCCGACCCCTCTGTCTCCCACTCCCTCACTCAGACACACACACAAAGCCTTGAAAATGACCACATAACCTTCACCAAACTGGGAATCTCCCTAGGCAACTGAGGGAGTTCTGCTCCGGCGGGACTGTATTCCAGTAAATCATCGGTGTCATGAGCGCACGCACACACATTCACCTACTTCAAGTCTTTCACATGTGCTCACAGTCTCAACTTTACATGGACGGATAGATCAGGGGATGATTTAATTGAAAACTACAAACACAGTATCGTCTGAAATTAAATTCAACTTCTTTTTAGACATGCCTTTGCATGCCACATGTTGTTTTAATGCACAGACTCAATAAACCAACAAATCCACACATCAATCAATGATAAAATTCAGGACTGCGATCGGATGCTAAAGAATAATAATATGTTTTAAGAGCTGACTTAAAGGGATAGTTCACCTTCAAAGGAACATTCATTCACCCTCATGTTGTTACAAACCCTGTACGAGTTTCTTTCTCCTGTTGAACACAAAAGAAGATGTTGGTAACCAGACAGTTGACGGGAGCCATTTACTAGTAGGAAAAAAAAAAAAAAAACACTATGGAAGTTAATGGCTGACATTCTTTAAAACATCTTCTTTTGGGTTCAACAGAAACTCGTACAGTTTTATAACAACTTGAAGGTGTATAAATGATGACAGAATTTTTATTTTTGGGTGAACTATCCGATTAAGAGCAGACAATGATGCAATGATGACGAATACCTCTTTTTGACTAAAAAATATCTTATAAATCTCTTTAGGGGCTATAAACATTTTCAGCTGGTTAAACTTAGATATTAAAGTTCACCTGCTGCCTTAAAAATGTGAGTTAACTCAACCTAAAAATAACCTTTGTTTCAACTCACAAATAGTGAAGTGTGGTTAAATATTAAATTGCCTCGACTACTCGTGAGTTGAAACAAAGGTTATCTTCGAGTTGAGTTAATTGTGTTTAGTTGAGATCACTCACATTTTCCAACATTTGTGAATAAACAAACTATTCTTTAACTTAAAAATACTCAAACACACACACACACATTTTGTGTTTTGTGGGGACTTTCCATAGGCGTAATGGTTTTTATACTGTACAAACTGTATATTCTGTCCCCCTACCCCTAAACCTGCCCATCACAGAAAACATTCTGCTATTTTAGATTTTCAAAAAAGATAATTCTGTATGATTTATAAGCTTGTTTACTCATGGGGACCTACAAAAGGTCAAGATTTACTGGTTTTTACTTACGTTGTGGGGACATTTGATCCCCACAATGTAAGGAATACCCATCCACACACACACACACACACATACACACACACACATATATATGTGTGTGTGTGTGTATATATATATATAAAAAAAAAAAAAACATGTAAATGTGTACATTTGAATCGACCTTTTATGACCAGTAGATGGCAATCGTACCTCACCATGCGTGTGCACATATTTGGTGCAATTCTTTAATCATATTTTCTATTTTTTCTCACCACCACCATTCCTACTTTACCTGTATAGAGTGGCTGTTTTCCTTCAGCAAACCTGCTTTGTCTCGCCTCAGCACAAACAATGTTTCATTGCTACAAAACATGGATTTCAAATTGAACCTTTTGCGTAAAAAAGCTTAAATAATAATAATAATAAACAATAATAATTGAAATGTCTGATATGTTTTTACAAAATTTGATTAAATGCTGAAAACTAATGTTTCATTGCATAATGTCTCTGTTGTTTACTTGAGCTTTACTGGGCGGTGTGTGTGTTGGAGGAAGAGCTGCTCTGACAGCTCAATAAGTCATACATTTTGAGGCCAATGTGCTGAAGTTTTCCGGGTTTGAGTTAGGGAAAGAGGACGAAACATCTACATTTTCAACGCCCATATCTGGTTTTATGGGTCAGATAACTGGATTTTACCGAGCTATGTTTTGCTAATCGAGAGCGATAAATGCTACATAACACACAAGCAACGCGTGTTTTTCGCTTTATTTAGGGACAGAAAGGTTTGTTTTTAGCACGTTTTGTTTATTTTAAGAGCTCATATCGCATGTTAATGCTGATTAAATTATCGATACCACGATGGCAGTGAAGGTAAGTTTTAGCATAACACTGGGACTTGTTTACATTTGTAGGGACTACAGCTAATCGATAATTCATGTTGCATTATCGTCGCACGTTTTAGACATAGTTCATCGGTGTATTTTATATAAAACATTGCATTTTTACACTAAAATCGGTAAGCATTTAGCCTAAAGAGTTGTATTAACATGAAACGAATTCTGGTTTATAAGTTAGCATAGTGAAACCTGTAGTGAATTAGTTTATGGTCTTAGTTTGCTGGTCTTTATATGAACTGTAAAGTACTGCACTGTTTGCTAAACGAACGAACGAATTGTTCTATTGAGTCGAATCTTTTCAATGAATCGTTCGAACTGGTACACAAAGCTGAATCAGAATCAGTGTTAATAGGCTAAAAGTTACTCTATATTCGAAATACTAACGACATTCTGGAAATATGTAACGTAGAACATAATTGTTTGGCAGTTTTATAATCCCACATGATCCCATTTATCAGTTTCAGCCAACAGAAACACAGGAATTGCTGAAGGTGTTTTCTAAAAGTTTTCAACATAGTGAAATATTAGTGGGGAACTAATATTATTTCATGCAACATGCCAATCTGATTACACAGCTATTTCATTCAAAACCTGCTAGTCTACTTTCAGTAGAGTTGTGTGTGTGTCCACACATAGATTATTGTGACATGTGTAGACTTTAAATTATATTGTAGGCATTTTGAAATGTGTAAGTGCTTATTTTTACTACTGTATACACAGAAAACAAATTGGAGTGTGATTTACTTGTCTTGTAAAACATACTCAAATTGTCTTGTGTTTTATTTGCAACTTTTTGCAGTGTACAGACTTGCTGGTTTTCTTTACAAAATTGTGTGAGTTAGAGAGTAATAGTAAAGTTAGAGTAATTTGGTCTGTGTTTATCACATTGTATGCGGCAAAATATGGCCCGAATTTATCAGTCTCCATCCTTTCAATGTGGCGAATGTCCACCTCTTTGGCATTTCTTGTACACAAAGTCGTTGATGTGTTTCTTTCTCTTGCAGTCCATGTGTTGTCATTTAATTATTATTACAAATACTGTAACGAGTATTCATTTTGTTTTGGTTTCAAACATGTTGAATTGAACGTTTTGAATTTGATTAGGTGATTAAAGGAGTTAAATTGGTTAAATGTGTTTAACAAATGAGAGCAACTGAGAAGTTTTATGTTAGAAGCGTGGAGGAGGATGACCTTATTGCTAGGAACAGGAAAATGGTGCATCCTGCAGGAACAGAACCCAAGGGAACGTGTGTACTATGATTTGTCAGCACTCAAATAAACGTGTCCTTCTGGTATGGTTAAACACTTGGCGCACTAAATATGAAAGATGAACTTGGTTAGAGGTGGTTTGACCCAGAAAACCAGTTTTATTGTTTTGGTCACATGTTAGCTGTGTTATGTGGTGGCTTGTCATGTGGAAGAGCCCTCACGTGTAAAAATGAGGGTATAAAATCATCCAGCAGTAGTAAGATAGATTTGGAAAATTAGGTGACATTGCTGTGAACAAATGTGTTTCATCATAATATTCTCATTTGGGAACTGTGTAGGTGCATTATCAAAAATGGACATGTGTTTATTTATTCTTGGAGTTGATGTAGAATCACCTACAGAGGCTCTATAGTGTGTTGCTGGATGTTTATAATTTGATATAACATTACACATTTAGCCTACATAGAGAATTAAACTGAAGCGTATTAGTCTTAGGAATGATTTTCAATATCAAAACACATAGAAGTGAAAGTTTTAGCCATGCCACACTGAAATATTAATGCAGTTACTGTTCTGTGTTACACATATGTTTACTGTGGGCTTTGTGTTCAGGCTCAGGTATTATATGACTTCACCGCTGAGCCTGGCAACAATGAGCTGTCTGTTCAAGAAGGTGAAACACTCACGATCACTAACCAGGTGAGGATCAGCACTAATGTTTTAAGATGGGCACTTGGCCATATATATATATATATATATGTGTGTGTGTGTGTGTATATATATAAGTATATATACATATGTGTGTGTATATATGTATATATAATATATATATATGTGTGTGTGTATATATATAAGTATATATACATATGTGTGTGTGTGTATATATATATATGTATATATATATAATATATATATGTGTGTGTGTGTGTGTATATAAGTATATATACATATGTGTGTGTGTGTATATATATATATATATGTATGCATGTATATGTGGATGATGTTGTCTTGTGCATTGCTACAAAAAATTCTTAATATTATGCCTAAAAAGTGCTTTAATATCACTTTTAATAATGATTGTATCATGGTCTTAGTATAATATTAGTTAGTATAATTTATTATGTCAGAAGTACAAATGCAGAGTATTCTTATTTAGCACATAAAGAAGTAAATGTATTTGCTGTATACTTGGCACATTAGAAATGTTTTTCAAATACATTTTCATTGCTTTTACAAAATGGTGTCCCTCAGGGGTCCATCTTGGGTCCCATTTTATTTATTATTTATATAAATGACTTGTGTCAGAATGTAACAAAAGCTTTTTGTAACACAGTTTTGTATAGTTCTGCCTCAACTTTAACAAGTGCCTTAGAAGATCTGCAATCTGCTTTTAATGTTATTCAGAAGAGTCTTCATAAAATGAGACTTGTATTAAACTCAGACAAAACCAAAATGATGTGCATTTCTAAATCAAGGAAAACAGGCGATGCTTGTCAAATTTTTGCATTAGAGGGGAAAGAAATTGAACGTGTATCAGTATATAAATATCTTGGTTTCCTTTTCCTTTAAGCAGCAAATGGAGAGTTTAACAAAAAAACTTAGAGTAAAGTTGGGTTGCTATTACAGAAACAAAGGCTGTTTCTCTTTTAGTGTGAGAAAAACACATTTCTGTCAGTGCTGGATTACGGTGATATTTTACATGCATGCAAATCAATCTTTGTTGAAAATGCTGGATTCAGCATATCATGCAGCTTTACGATTTGTATCTAATTCTAGTTTTCGCACACGTCATTGTAGCTTGTATGAGAGAGTTGGTTGGCCATCTTTGCACAATCGCAGGCTAGAGCACTGGTATATTTTTCTTTTTAAGGCTATACTGTATAAATTGCATTCTTACCTATGTTCTCTTCTGACTCTTAAAGACACTACCAGGAAATGTAATCTCCGATCATATGGGCAGATCATGTATGACATTCCACAAACTTGAACTGTTTTTGGTGAAAGTGCTTTTAAAGTTTTTGCACCTTTATCTTGGTATAAATTGCAGCAACAACTAAAATTGGACTATTTACCAACAATGATACATTTTAAAAACATGATAAAGGACTATCTGAGTACTACATGCACATATGCTGTTACTGAGCGTTGCTAGTAATTATGTTGAGATGATGTTTTAATATGGAATGTTATTCTGCTGTCTTGGCCAGGACTCCCTTGAAAAAGAGATTCTGAATGCCAATGGGATTATTTCCTGGTAAAATAAAGGTTTAATAAAAAAAAATTTAAAAAAAGAAATTTTAGTATTTATTTTTCACTTGCGTAATGATGCTGAAAATTAAGCTTTGCCATCACATACATATTTTAAATATTCTAAATTGTAATAATATCTCACAAAATGACTATTTTTACTGTATATACATTTTACTTTATGCAGAATGTCGGTGGTGGCTGGGTAGAGGCTCGCAATTCAAGAGGAAATGTAGGCCTGGTGCCAGAGGACTATATTGAGGTAAAAAACAAAACAAAAAAAAACCACCCTACTCATCAGCTTTTTTTCTTCTTATACAGAGCATTAGATGAAGTGAGAAAAGTGTGTGAGATTATTTTTTACAACTTAAGCGAGGGAAAGGAAAATAAATACAAACTTCTTTCTGCTATCTTGACCTCATCAGTGAGCATAGTGCAGTTTTCTGAGCTGGTACACTAAATACTCTCCAGTGCGTTTTTGAGGAATTGATTCAGATTGCTTTGCATTTTCCTAGAATCTCGGTAAACAATTAATGTATGTGTGTTTCCTGATCTGTAGCTTATTTAGAAGTTTTAAAATGTAACTGATTAAAGGTTTAATTATGTTTTTGGCATACTTTTAATCCATATGGAGAATATTCCCACATGTCCTGTGCAGTAGGTCAATCTTTGTGCCATAATTACCAAGATACTTACTCCTGGCGTGGCTTTCCTGTTGATACATTCAGCGTGCCTCAAATGTAATGACGTGTGACTGAAAAATTTAAGAGTTATACATGCATAAGCAAAAGGCATGGACTGGATATGACAAAAATATACATTGTTTCATATGTACCTTTTACATACCAGTTTACTTTTTTATAAATATATATTCATGAGTATATTATAATGTTTTCAGGTCAACCATGGTCCCACACAAGCATCAGCATCAGCGACACAGCACATTGATGCTCACGATCAAAGTTACAACAACAGCTCCGCAAACACTAAGGTATCATATCAACTAAACCATTTGTAAGTTGTGGTGAGCATGTACTATATGAAAGTCTAGCTCAAATCTTGAACCGTAGCTGCGTGTTGTTCCACAGTTCCTCAAAAGAAATGTAAAGCAGCTCTCACTAAGTAGCTGCAAGTGCAGTATTCAGATAGAATTTTCTGTTCCTCATTTTCACAGCCACCTTTTACTAGAAATCTCCACTCGTTTAAAGAGAGTTCTGGTGAGCATAACATACACAAAGACCATATGTGTCATCTGCAGTTGAAATCCATTTGCTGTGGAAGCAGGAGAATGAGAGTAAATGGGCCTCATTGTAGCTTCATTCCCCGTCTCATGCTCTCTCTCTCCCCCTCTCTTTGTCTTAGTAGGTTGTCAGATGTCCCCACTTTGTGTTGTGCACAGCATCAGTGTGCATGTACGAGTGTTTAAATGTTTGGCAGTCTGCAGATAGATGAAAGTGAAATCTGTCTCAGCATTAATCTTGGACCATCTGTAGAAAATTGTTGTAAGAATAAAATGCACACAGTGCCTAACAATGAACCTTTTACCAGTGAATTATACACTATCCTCTGGTAGCCTTTTTCTAGACTAAAATGCATGTTTGAGCTGTTTTAACTGAAAGCAACTTAAAATGAAAGCTATCTTAAAATGCCAGTGCCATTTTTTTTGTCTCCAGATACTCATCAGTAATGTTTTTTTTTTTCTAAGGCATGTTTATAAAAGCTATATCATAAATGAATTAAGACCTAATCCTGGCTTAATCTAAGCCCTGTCTGTGAAACCGGGCCTTTTTAACTAACTTAAGCTTAACTAACCTTTTAATTTAAAGGTTTATGCTTAAATGCTTAAACTGTGATTTATTGAACAAATTGTGTAAACAAATTAAATTGTAATTAACATTTTCTTAAGGATTAAAAAAATCTACCTCATCTAATGCTGTAAACTATACAGTAAGCCATTTCTTGCAAATTACTATAATTTTAAAGCGTACAAAAACAACACAGAACAAACTATTAAATTCAGTTGCTATTTGTTTTTAGATCTGATAATCAACACTCAAAAAGAAAACATGTAAATTGTGTCGGTTTTAACTTCTAAATCTAATTATTTTTCAATTATTTTTCCCACTCGAATTGATTTTTAAAATATAATCATTTGCACCATCATTTGTTACCATGACTAATTTATGTAAACATTAAATAATTAAGACATTACTGACAGCTAAAGTTAATATAGTGCATTTTTTTTGTGAAATGCTCCCCTATAGAGCTCATTTCTCTAGTGAAATAACATGCTGTAGACACTAAATGACTTGCCTGAGGTAAATGTAATGCTACGTGAAATATTATCCATATCTATATGCATCTGTTCTTCTGCTTCTGCACTTTTTCCTGTTGTGGTGGTTAGCAAACAGCTTTAAACGCACACCCCTTTTGAATATATATATATATATATATATAAAATTTAAGGATGAACACTTAAATTCAATTTACTATAAATATACAAGGGGCTCAGGGGGTAGACTTTACACATTGGATGTTCATAGACTGCACTTATCTCCATGGGATGAAGCTGGTCAAGTGTATTTTGAGTACAAGCACCCTTGCAGGAAAATTGAACAAATGGTAAAAGTGGTGGAAAGATGTATCTAACGACTTAATGTTTCCATCAACCTTCTATGACTTTAGACCGATCCACAACACCGAAGTACTAATAACGATAAACACATCAGTAACGTTGTGCTCAAGGAAAATGGTATAGACGGTCTTAATTGCTGAGGCCAGGAAGCAAGAAAAATGTTTTTGTTTAGCTAGATGTTAGTCTTTAGCAGCATCAAGGTCAGGTCTATTGATGGAATTGGCCATTAAATCTTAGACTAATGGACTGTGACAAACTCAAGAGCATTTAGCCTTTTAGTTTTTAAAGCGCATTCAGACCTTTTTTTCAGTGGACAAATTGAGAGAACTATATTTTTATACCCTCTATTCAGTTCAATTTGTGACCATCAGCCTTTTTATTTGTGTGATTTGTGGTTTCGAAAATCTCTAAAATTGCTCATTAATGTTATTTTACACTTGCAATTCAAGTAATTTTTCTAATTTGTTTTAGAGCATTTGCTTACACTGAGTGTTTACATATTAAAATCAAGTACAGTTCTACAAGTAACAATTTTTTCTTAGTGTAAAGAATATTTGAATTATATAAAGAACTGTTTTCTACTATAAAAGAACCTTTTGTCCAATGAAAAGGTTCCATGGATGTTAAAAGTTGAGCCATAAATGCCAATAAAGAACCTTTATGTTTAAGAGTGTGCTTGTTTTAGATGACAGGGCCAGTCTATTTTGTATGTTATAGGTCAGACATGGTGTTATGGAGCAAATGGAGATACACAAGCAAATATTATGTGAGAATTTGAATATGAGGCAGCTGCATTTTGGATGTGCTTCAAGTGTTAAATGGCCAACCCAGGAAGAGTGAATCGCTATAATCTAAACCTAGTTGTGAGATTGATGGAGCATTAAAAAGGATGTTTCTTAAATTGTATTGAAAATTTGGATATTCATAATTTTAGCATATACTTAATATTCAAATGGGTCAACTGAAAAATATTTCTAGCACATGTGTTGGTAGGGGATTGTGGAAAGGAGCTGATAGAATTCATTTTAAGCTCAGTGTAACATAGTTTAAGCACCTTCACTAACTACAAAATACCAAATCAAATGTCTTGAGGGTCAGCATGGATTTAAATGTTTTTTTTTTAAATAGTGATTTAATGTTGTATTTTATTTAGGGGGTTAATGGAAATGAGGCTTGGACTGCCACAACGTGGTCTAACAACAACCCTGCAGACAACTGGAACTACACTGAACAGGAACCAGCAGGCAATAATGGTAAACGGAAAATATTTACAGTACAACCTCCATGAAATATTACCTTTATCTTTATGATTATTTGTCTATTACGATCCACAATACCGTTCAAAGGTTTGGAGTCAGTAATTACAAAATTAATACTTTTATTCAACAAGGATGCAAAACATTTACAGTTATTTATAGTAAATTTATAGGATAACCAGTATGGAGAATGGATGGATAAATGCTATGCTTTTGAAATGTATGTAAATTTTTATGTAAATTGTGAGGTTTGTGATGTCACCAACCCAGGAAGAATCTCGTTGTCCTCCTTACCAGCCGTTTGTTGTAGTCCTTAAAAGTGATTTCTGTAAAAGAGAATATCTCCCTTTGCATTGAACTTTGAGTGTTGTAACTTTACAGATGTTCTTTAAGCGCGAACAGCAACATTACACACCAACTACAGTTAAAAAAAAAAAAAGTGAAATCATAATCAAGTCTTCCTTTCACACAGGAGGAAGTAAAACTTGAGTTTGGATATACACTAGCATTCAAAAGTTTGACGTAGGTGTTTCTTATTTAGGCACATGTCAATTCTGAAACGGATGCCTTGTTGTTTTACTGCCTACAGCTCTAAGTCATGTGTTCTGAAAACATCTGTTTGGTTATGAGGACTTTGCACTTTCTCTAATTTATCAAGATCTTTTAGCACGTCATAGATAAGCTCTTTAGGCAGTAGCCAAGTATTATATGTGGAAGTAACTGGGCAACTTCATTAGCATTTTATAATAATCACTACAGTTGTCTTTGTTGTTGCCTGTAATAGTTGTTCTGAAATATGCTGAGAGTGATGTATTCATATTTGCACAAGGAAGCAGATCCTTTTCTGGCCCCTCCATATGCATTCCAGTATGAATACCCTTAAACACACTTTAGCATATCTTTATGCAATTTTTTTTATACACCACAACTGTAATGATAACGACAGGGAAACGACATCGTAGGAATCCCTTTCAGTGTCTGTTATTCTATTTTTGTATGTGATGACGATTTGTTGTGTCACGTGATCGCAGGTTCTGTCTACTCTTTTGATGACGAATGGGATGACGATTCCGATGATGGAAAGTCAACAGGTGGTTATGGAGGTTCCCAGGTGGAAGAGGGCGGAACGATGCAGCGAGGCGGGGGTCACTCTACAATGAAACTCTCTCTCAACAAGTAATATTTTAGTTTTTTTATTACTGACAATAATAATATTTAATTAAAAAAAAAAACTTTAAAAATGCTCATCTCATATTTTCCCAAAGGTTTCCAGGGTTCTCCAAGACCCCAAATCCAGAGCTGTATCTACTTACCAAGCACATAGCAAAAGGAAACGACAGACTTCCAATTTATGCAAGTTATTTGACTTTGTCATGTGATTTGATTTCTTTTTTGGGTGAACAATTCCTTTAACATGTTTATATTACTTTGTTAAAAAAAGATTGTTTATTTTGCAGGCGGGGGAGGTGGGTCCAGTATGGCTGTATCCACAAATTCATTTAGATTGTGTGGTGGCTGATCCCAAAAAAGGTTCAAAAATGTATGGCCTGAAGAGCTACATTGAATACCAGGTCACACCTAATGTACGTTTCTTTTAAACTCCTCTCAGGACTGCTTGAAATATATTGACCTACTGTAAATGTTTAGCTAACGTGTCGTGGATTATTTCTGTTTAACAGTTTTTTTTCTTCCTCAGACTACAAACAGACCTGTCAATCACAGATACAAACACTTTGACTGGTTATATGAAAGGCTTGTGGAGAAGTTTGCCTGTGCGCTACCCATCCCATGCCTGCCTGACAAACAAGTTACAGGTGACCAAAGCAAATGAGTAATGGGGATCTCACTGGTCACTTTAGACCAGCTTCCTGCTCCATCTTCAATTTTGCTTACTTTCTTAAGGCCCATTCACACCAAGAACGATAACATTCCAAAAAAAATTCTAAATATAAAAGAATAGCAGAGTTTACACAACAACCATAACGGCACAGACAAACGACATCACTTTCAGAATGATTTTTTTTCCAGCTGATGAACGATAAAACACTGAAAGCCAATCGGAATCCATCCTCATTTAAAGAGACAAGTACTGCACTTTGAACAAACAGAACAATATCGTGCGTTGGTTTGGACACAAAACACAGTTATCGTCATATTTATCGTTCTTGTGTGAACAGGCCTTTAGTCACCAAAGAAAGTGTTTTGGGCTGGTAGACTGTCTAGCATCTGTCTTCCATTCCTCTTTAGGCCGATTTGAAGAGGAATTTATCAAAATGCGCATGGAACGCCTGCAGGGCTGGATGTCCCGCATGTGCCGACATCCGGTGATCTCAAATAGTGAAGTTTTCCAGCTCTTCCTTAACTACAGAGACGAGAAGGTGCATTTGCTTAAATATGTAATATACATGTAGTTGTATATAGTGATTTGAATGCATAGTCAAATGATGTATGCAAACATTTAAAGGGTTAGTTCGCCCAAAATTAAAATTCTGTCAATAATTACTCGCTCTCAAGTCGTGTTTTTTTTTTTTTTTCCATCTTCGGAACACAATTGAAATAATTTGAAATCTGAGAGCTTTCAGTCCCTCCATAGACAGCTACATGACAACAACTGTGATGCTTCAAAAAGTTCATAAAGAGATCGTAAAACTAATCCATATGAATTGAGCGGTTTAGTCCAAATTTTCGGAATTTTCGGAATTCTGAATTTTTAACTGTAGCTGTTAATGGAGGGACAAAAAAGTTCTCAGATTTCATCAAAAAGATCTTCATTTGTGTTCCAAAGATGAACGAAAGTCTTATGGGATTGGAACAATCTGAGGGTGAGTAATTAATGACAGAATTTTCATTTTTGTGTGAAATATCCCTTTAAGGAGCTCCTCTGTTGAGTATTGCCATCTGTTTGCCGATATTGAGATCACATCCTTGAAAAGTGTTATATATTAACTTTGGCTAAGTTCCGCATGGCATAGTTAGGGAGTGTTGTAAGACGTGTTTTATTTGTTGTTTCTATTAGGAGTGGAAACTAGGCAAGCGGAAAGCAGAGAGAGATGAAACAGTGGGAGTGAAAATCTTCTCCACCATAGATCCAGAGCTCCCAGAGTTAGATCCTACTCAAGTGTGAGGCAATAGTTTTTCCCTAAAATTAATCCAATTCATTCTTAATTTATAGTGTTGAATTATATATATATATACTACTATTTATATATGTATAATCTTAATTATAATTTATAATTATTGTAGATAATTATAGTTATTATATGAAATCTATATTACCATTCAAATTTTCGGTTCAGTAAGATTTTTTCCTTCTATCAAGGATACATTAAATTGATCAAAAATGACAGTAAAGTCTTTGTTACAAAAAAAGTTATATTTCAAATAAATGCTGTTCTTTTGAACTTTCTTTTCATCCGAGAATCCTGGAATTCAGCTTTGCCATCAATTAATTACATTTCAAAATATATTAAAATAGAAAATCATTATTTTATTAATAATTTCTGTTTAAAATAAACACAGCCTTGTTGAGCATTAGTGACTTCTTTCAAAAACATCCAATTTTACCATCCTCAAATTATATTTTATAATTTCTTATAATTTAATATATTTATTTTGTCTCGATGGCCTTGTGATCATGTGATTTGTAGGGAGCAGAAGTATGAAACGTACAGCCAGTTTAGTAGATCTATGGACAACAGTGTTAAAGAACTCCTGGCTGTTGGGCATCTTCACTGGAAGAGATGTACAGGCCGTGAGTTCACGTATTTCTTCATTGCCACAGTAAATCTATATTTACTAAGTGCTGTCAAAGAGAATATGTTCATTATTTCATTACTATTTGTCCATAATAAAAACCTGCTTTTAAACCAACAGCGTTGCAAAAGGAGTATCGGCAGATTGGAAAAGCTTTTCAGAACCTGTCGTCAGTTTTCAACACCAGTGGATACCCGAGTACGAAACTAAAGCTTTGTTTATTTAAATTCTCTCATATGCATGCTCACGATTCAAATATTAATACTTGATACTCAACCTAATCATGTTTGTTGATGAGGGGTTTTTCGCTCCATATTTTCAGGGGAATCAACTCTGACAGAAGCATTAACTGCAACAGGGAAAACATATGAGGAAATAGCAGAAATTGTTGCAGAACAGGTATCAGAAGTACATTTCCTCAATATAAATACTTCAAAAAAACTCTTCAATCCTTGAACCTCTGGCTTTAGCACGTTTCCTTACATCCTCTACTGCTGTTTCCACAATGTGATAGAATTGTAACCTTCAAGGCTACCCAATGATAACAACATCCGTGATTTGCTGTTTTTAGTATTTTCTGTGAGTTTAAACCATTGTTTACGGATTCAATAAGATAACATTTGTTTATCAGCCAAAAAAAGATCTACACTTCCTGTTGGAAACAAACACAGAATACAAGGGACTACTGGGCTGCTTCCCTGACACGATAGGAGTTCACAAGGTAAACCTTTCACCTTTTTCTTTAATACATTTAGTCCCAGCTGTTCTTGGAACTTTGGCTGACGCAGGGTTCTCTCAAAGTCATGAACAAACGTTCTTCCAGTAACATTAATAGAATGTTCAGTCATTCTAATGTTTTTAAATGTCACCACTTGTTTCAGAATGTTCAGAGAACGTCATCGTTAGTATCGTTCCCATAATGTGTGCAAAAAATAATCTCTTAAAGCTGCAATATGTAAAATCTTTGCAGTAAAATATCCAAAAACCACTAGGCCAGTGTTATATATTTTGTTCAGTTGAGTTGGAAGTGTTTCCAACTATTTGTAAATATTGAGAAAATCGCAATTTTAACAAAGAATCTGGGTCTTGTGAGGGAGTCGCCTGTCATTGGCGTCATATCCCTCGGTTTCCGGTTTTATTTTGTAGAAACCATGGAAACACCAAAGACACTTCGATATATATTACATGAGGGAACACAGAGAAAGAAACATCTGTTTTTATACATTATAGACAGAAAACAAATTATTGTAATATTGCTCAACACGTTTAGCCATACCATGCTTTACCACGCCTCAGAGAAAAACACTTTTGTCAAGTAGCTAACATAGCATAAACAGATGCAGCTTTATTTTAACACAAATACAGAATTTTCTCCATCATGCAATTCGATTTAAAATGATTTGCATGCCATTTATGAACACAAGCCATCCAGCATTTAATATGATATTCTAATATCGATCTATCTTCCAAAAGTCCCGCTGCTCGCGAGGCGTGTGTCGCGTTCGTCTCTCATTAACAATCGCTCCAGCTTCAGCTCCACAACACTCGGTCCTGCTCTGCTTCACACTACAGTAACGTTAATAATCACATCCATGAACGGGATTTCTGCCCGAGTCGCATCCCGATTCTTCTCCACCAGCTGTGAGGTGAAGACTACATGTCCCAAGATTCCTTGCTCAAACTTGGCATCATCAAGCTACGCCTTTGTTTTGAATAGACGACCTCTAGTGGACGAAAAACTACATAGTGCACCTTTAAGACATATAATATATTTTAATAATAATATATATATATTTTTTTTAAATGGATGCTTTGAACATCTAGGAACATTCAGAAAAAAAGTTTCCGTAACTTAATGGGAACGTTAACAAAATAATCTATAGTATATATTTTTGTTAAATGGGGTGTTTTTCATTTAATTGATTGATGTCATTTTGTATGTCACAATGTAATTTAAACATATTCTAAATATGACTAAAATGCCTTTCTTTTCTGAATTTAGAAATCTGTTCAATAAAGTCACAAACTACGTTTAAAGATTTCCAAAAGATTGTAGAGAGTAAAGTTGACTTTTTAAAATAACAAAACTTTTACTAATATAATATATTTATATTTTTAAATATTATATTTGCAGCATTTTATCATTAGTAAATTATATTTCAATAATTATTTAAATTTAATTTATTATTTATTTTTCAGTGCATCTTTTCTATCAAATCGTTCTGTTAAGAGTATCATTTGTAATGGAAATTGTAGAAATAATTATAATAAATAAATAAAGTTTTTTTAATAATGGTCCCCCACTGTTTGTGTCATCAGCAAATTAGTAGCCTATTTAATAAAGCATTTTTCTCTTTTCCTCAGGCTGCCATTGATAAAGTGAAAGAGGCTGATAATTTAGTGGCAATGAATAAGATTAGCCAACAAGATAAACACACTATGGAAAAGAATCTCAGCACCATGTCTTATGCATTGCAAGGTACGTTAGTAAAGTGTTGTCTATCAAAGACCCTTTGTCACAGGGGTCCTTTATATGTGAACTAGTGTCCTTAATTGTTGTTAGTCACACATGTAATCTTAGACTTGCCATCTGTGTCTCTAGCGGAGATGAATCACTTCCATAGCAACCGTATCTATGACTACAACAGACTCATGCAGTTCTACCTGGAGGAACAGGTGAAATTCTATGAAAAGGTGAGTAGCGGGATTTTAGATTGTATGGACACCTTAACCGTGACGTACTATATATGTAATGTTCTGCTGTGTTCTCATTGGATAGATAGCTGAAAAGCTGAAGAAAGCGCTCGGTCAGTATACCACCATGTGAGGACACACTTAACAGAAATACTCGTCAAACTCTGGAAAAGAAGCTGCTTTTGCTTTTTTAATGCTAACTAACAATTAACCATCTTGTGTTTATGGAGCCCCTGAAGGGACATGAAATGAATGAAAAAAAATATGAGATAGGAGGGAAAATGACCCATGTCAGTGCTTTTGCGTTCTCTCGCAAAACTTTCGAGTTCTTTGCGAACGAATGCAAAGACCGCCGCACTTTTCAGAGCGAATGCAAGGTTTCTGGTGGTATGCAAAACTTCTGCAAGAGAACGCAAAAGCATTGCAAGATAATTTTTCCTCCCGTCTCATCAGCATGTCCCTTTAGGGGCACAGGATGTTTCAAAATAAATGTTGTATTACTTAGTTTATAAGGGAACAAATAATGCATATCATATGTTATTCATTAACCAAATATTTTGTTCACAAGAACAAGAGAAAATCAAATCTGTCTCTTAAGCTAATGTAACATTCCCTAACAAATTAAGATTTTTAATTTCTCTGTGTAAAATGAGGTCTCTCAGGGATACATACGCTCAGACTGGGCCTTCTAAACCAAAATGGAGTTTGTTAACATCTTAAAGAATTTGACTGACATTTTCTTATAGTATGTGAAATGAAGTATGTCAGAGATTTAGAAGTGGTATGTATTGGATAAAGCAATAAGGACATTGTTTTTTTTTTTTTACCTGTGGTAAAATGTTCTATGCAAAACAAAACTAAAATGTCTCTGTCACACTTAATGTATAAAATGTGTTTTTAACTAGCCCTCCAGTGTGTAATAAATCTTTCTTTATACCTTTCCAAGTCTGCGAGGACAATTGCGATGGTCGGCAATGCTCTGCTTTTTTGGCCAAGAGTCAATATTGACTTTGCAATTCAAGCAAAAATATCATTGTGGAGAAGATGGTAGAAATGATCCAGTGTTTATGCTAGCTCAGGGTCAATTTTTTTTCCTCCTCGAAAGAGGAAACAAATATTTGACTTTAGAAAGGAAAATGAGGAAATGAGCATTATGACCTCTGTGAAAGTGACCTAAAGAAAGGAAACACTGGCTGCATTTAAAATGACTTACTTCCCTTCTATATAGCAGGTGAAAAGCAGAATGTGACAAGATTAGTATGTCCAATTTCACTGTATTCATTTTAGAGTAGGTAAAATACCCTGATGACCTACTTCCGTGTGCATACGATGGACATTTTACTATCCCATGAGGCCACTGGGAGAGTATTTATGAATGGCGGTGAATTGATGCAACTTACGCTGGTAGGTCACATGATAATGAAAAGGTGGTGAATGTAATGCGTCCGGATTACATTACTATACACATTTATACTATACATACAACATACTTTTTTAGCAGTTGTGAAGTATATAAAATAAATACCTACTCAAGAGAGTATGTGATTTTGGACACAGCCACCCTTTCTCCTCCGAATCTGTTCCCTTATAGGGATAGTTCACCCAAAAATGAAAATTATCACATGATTTACTCAACCTCAGGCCATCCTAGGTGTATTTGACTGTCTTCTTTCAGACCAACACAATCGTAGTTATATTAAAATATATCCTGGCTCTTCCAGGCTTTATAATGGTAGTGAAGGGGGGCCTGATTTTGAATCCCAAAAAAATGCCTCCATCAATCATAAAAAATAATCCATACGGCTCCAGGGGGTAATAAAGGCCTTCTGAAACAATTTATGGATTTTTTTCTTGCAAAAACCCATATTTAAAACTTTATTAATTATAATAACTAGCTTCCGGCAAACGACCGTACCGGAGAGTGACGCATGAAGAAACTTGAGTTTGTTGCCCAGCGTTATTAGTTTAAACCGTGAGCGGCGTCTAAGCTTGTGATACTCCTACATCCTGCATCATACAACGCATCAGAGCTTACTCGTGGCGTAGGTCGACTTTTTAGGGCATTTATAAAGCTTGGAAGAGCATTTCTTGAATATATCTTCTGAACCTTTTGTAAGAACAAAATAGTATGCAAATAATGATTAAATCATGTGATCTCTTTTGGTTATTTGCTGGCCTGTTCCACCCTTCCTGCTAGTGTGTGATAGGCAGAACGAGTCTTTATGGATGGTGCAGATATGTTTATCTCATGGTAAAGTAGTCTTAAGAAAACAGAAAGTCAGCTGTATATAATATAGCAGGACATTTGTCAAAAACTAAGACATTTTTATACATTCTCAAAGTAGTTACAAAATGTAAACAATGTTGTGAAATATACATTTAGGCAGTAAAAGGATGTACATGTTGGGATTATTTGAACACCTGTTGCCTCTACATTACACAGAATTATTGAGGCTTAAAAAGCAAACATATTTACATGTGTGGTAGGATATCTATTAATAGTTTTTTCAAATTTTCTCATAAACCGCTGGGGCTGGTGCAACAACACCTCTTAAGATTAGAAAGTCCTGATTCAGAAAATCCGTACAATTATTAAATAAAAATATTTTAATATTATAACAATATTTTTAATATTAATTAATTATTAATATTTCTTTATAATTATTATGATTTTTAAAAATTATTTTATTATTATAATTGATTTTATTATATTTTTACATGGCAAAAATTAGATGAATGAATTAAAAAGAGTTTTGTTTCAATTGGGCCCTAGCTTTGTATCTTAAAAACATTTCCTCTGAACATTTCTATCCATCAACGTAAATGTACAGTTACACCAATTAACATGCAAGAAGTATGTACCAATCTTATATTAAGCTTTGGATTATTTCTAATTAATTAATGATTATCCAAAGTGTTTTTTTTTTTATAATCAATCTTGCTTATTTTACTTTCATTACATTGAAAGCTTTAGTAGGTCAAAGACCAAGATTATGAGACATGATTATCCAGAATGAAAACATATCCAGTAGAGACTTTCCCTTCAACCACAGTTTACATAAATGTTTCGCCACAGAGAATCAATAATGGCCCGATGATGTCACAGCATATTGTTTTACACAGGTCCTTAAGAGTTGTTATGGAGAGAGGCGGGGCTTGTATGTCCGTGGGCGGATCATCATGCTCACCTTCTTCAAGGAGTAGTAATCCGAGTCCTTCCATGAGTACCACACAATCCCATCAGGCCCCAGAAGATTCTTCCCTTTGGCAGAGTAGCGCCCCCCCTGGTGGTCAAGATAGACACACAGGACAAATTTCAGATGGTGGGACTCTAATTTTATATCTTGGAATGAGGTAATTTTTCCTTCAGTTGAATACGACCTTATAATACACTCCATTGAGGTTGGCAAAGAAGCACTGATGGTACCACCAGCCTCCGTGAGATATCTCGGCACAGATGTCACCTGTGTCTGGAGTGCTGAAGCTTTGCTTGTCATGGTACCAACCAAACGAGTCCTCAACTGTACCACTGAATCCTGATACATGGAGACGGTAGTGGTTGTCCTCGTTCTCAATCCTGCCAAAGCAAGAAAGTTATTTTTGCTTGAGTGGTGCACATAAATGCATTGCATTGTTATATCTCACAATTCTGAAAAAAAACAAAAGTAAAGTCACAATTGCGAGAAATAAAGATGGAATTTATTCTTATCTTGCTGTTCAGTTTATCTCACAATCCCGACTTTATTTCTCACAATTCCGAGTTTATAGCTCACAATTCTGAGGAAAAAAAGTTTAATTAAACTCATAATTTAAAAAGGTAGTTGCGACTTCTCGCAATTCAGACTTTTTTCCTCGTTGTTATGAGTTCATATCTCGCAATTTGGACTTTATTTCTCTGAATTGGGAGATATGAACTCTGAATTATGAGAAATAATGTCAGAATTGTGAGATAAACTGAACAGCAAGATAAAAAAAAGTCAGAATTCTGCGATATAAGCACAATTGCATGGAAAAAAAAGTGAGAATTGACAGTTTATATCCTGAAATTTAGATTTTTCTCAGAATTGTGGGATGTAAACTCACAATTCTCACTTTTTTTCCTCTCAATTGTGATATTATCCCTGGTTTCACAGAAAAGGCTTAGGCCTAGTCCCAGACTAAAATACATGTTTGAGCTTAACTGAAAGCAACTTACATTGACATATCTTAAAATATGTCAGTGCAATTATTTTGTCTCAGGATGCACAACACTAATGTTTTTTGTTTTTTTTAGTTTGTATACTTAATTGAAATTGAAGCTTAAACCTGGCTTAATCTTAGCCCTGTATGTGAGACGAGGCCTGTAACTCGCAATTCGAGCTTTTTCCTCAGAATTGTGAGATATAAACTGAACAGTGAGATAAAAAAAAGTCCGAACTGTCTGATATAACCACAATTGCAAGAGAAAGAGTCAGAAATGTGAGTTTATATCACAATTCTGAGGAAGAAAAAAAATCAGAATTGCAAGATATAAACTCAGAATTGTGAAATATAAGCATACAATTGTGGGATAAAAAGTCAATTATTATTATTTTTTTTATTCTGTGGCAGAAAAACACTTCCATTTTATTATTATTATTATTATTATTATTATTATTAATTGTAATTTTTTTCTAGTTTGAATATATTAATAATATTTAGTATTAATAAATTGCTTCATCAAAGAATACTAATATAAAAAAATAAGTAAATGTTCTTAGACTATCTTTCCAAAAGTTTACCAGAAGTTCTGGTACAGTGCGTGTTTGTGCTTGCCATTCCAGTCCTCGAGATCAATGCGAAGGGAATACTCTCCCTGGCTGGAGATATCATGGATGTGGTCATTTCCCAACCAGAAATCTGCATGCAGATCTCCGAAGCCATCCCTGTATTCCGTCCATTTGCGGTTAAAATTGACCTTTCCATCCTGCCGACGTTGAAACATGGTCCATCCACCTCCTAGTCAAAAGAATGATTCTTCAATCTCAAATATCAACCTCTAATGCTCATAATGTAACCAGTCTATGAACACTTTATTAGAAAAATGCAAACCTTGAGTCTCCATATCGCAATAAACTTCCACTGGAGTCGATCCCAATGAGGGCACGACAGTAAAAATCCCAGATCGGTGGACTCCATTGTAGAACAGTGATGCACAGTCAATTGGACAGTTTCTTACATGCTGAACCTCTGAGGAAACAAAATAATATTAAATCAAATCAAGCTATTGTTATAAATCAGGGCAGTAACCACCACAAACATTGAGAGGGACAATAACCCCTCCCAATATTTAGAAATGGCCAATTTGTCTCCAATAATCTCTCTACTAAAACTGTCTTTGTCGAAATGCTACTTCCTTGTAAGCTCTTCAGTACCTAGTCATGCTGACCTGGGTGAAGGGTATCTTGGGCGCTGAGAAGCGGGCTCGTGCGGATGATATTGATCATACATCCTGGATTGCGTCTCACACGGTCTACTATCATAGTGAGGTTGCGAATCTGTGTTTGCATTTCATAGATGAGTGTTCCGTGGATGTGCAGCAGCGCATTGGCCTCTTCATGGATCTGCTGCAGGGTGTGAAAGCGGTGCTCTAAAGACGAGTTTACTCCATACTTCTCCTCGCTCTGCCAGCATAGAGCAATAACATTCAACACTTTCAGGACACAGCTCATATTTACTTGCAGACAGGAAAACATATGGAACACTAACACAGATTAGCTTAATCCGGTAACACCGTTCATTTGGGGATTTGAAAGTGACCCAACAAAACGCTAGACTTTTTAGCTTTAGAGATAAAGAAGAGATTCTCCGGATTTCTATTTAATCGAGTGCCTTTTTGAAAAAAGTGAATCACATAATCATGATTTGACATGTTTAAGTCGCAATGACCTAAAATGAAGTGAGGTCTAAATGTACTTTATAAGGTCTAAATGAAATTATAAAAAGTCAAATGTAACATGCCTTTTGCTTGAATGAGTTACGAAGAGTACAAGCATTCAAGCAAACCAGAGTAAAGGACCCAAATTACCCACAATACTTGAAAATAGCTTCCAGATTCACTACCAAAGTAATACTTTATAAAATGTATTTCAACATTCTCAACCTGAAAATATGTTATTGCCTCTTCAGTATAAAGGCAAACAAATTTGTTATTGCACTGCAATCTATAGCTGTTTTAAGAGGCTCAAGACATTGATATCAACAAGAAACGACATTGCTAACAATAATAAGAAATATACATTCATATATATAACAGTGTACATTGCTGGCAATGCGATCACTACTGATCATGTGTCTATGGGACAGGTTCCAGCTCTAATCCGGTAACTGATCAGGGTTAAGGAGGCATTAGTACAGAAACAGTGCACTACTAAAACATTTGTTTTCTTGATAGGTTAAGCTACAGTGCATAATACAGAGGTGTAGCACAGCTGTTAATATGCAACGTGTGATATAAAGATATACTTTGCGTAGTAGACAATGAAAATAAATTTATTAATCTCAATTTGGGATAATCCCAGATTGTTATGGTCACATAACAATTTATGCATTAAACTCATGGCCATGAGAAAGGGATTTCATTCCCTCTACATAGAATCTTGAGCCCACGACTTGACATCACGTAGATGTCGTTACCAAAGACTTGATGTGTTATTTATGAATGGGAGAAAGTGCAACACCCAATATGACGAATAAACCCCGCCTTCTAAGTGAAAGAGCTAATCGTTGATTAGTAAAGTCATCGCGTCACTGCAGCTGCCGTTAGAGGCTCCGGTTGCTATAAATACAGGCAGCATTCTCAGACTCGTGCTCATGACTGTGCATGTACATTGGCTGGTCTAGCATGCATTACGTGTTATTTTAACACAAGAAAGAAGCTTTGTGAGACCGTTTTCAGATTTCATTGGTGTTTTGAAAAAATGTAATTTATTCGCAAGCTTAGTGAACAGTTTTGGAGAATTTGATGCTTCCCAATTCAAAAAGATAGGAGATGCATTCGGATGCCCAAGAGGTGAAATGAAATTCTCCGAGTGAAATGACTTGTCTTAAAGGGACTTTGTCGTCACCTCAACAAAATGATCTTGTGAAACTCAGCTCCTGGAGGGCCGCTGTCCTGCAGAGTTTTGCTCCAAAACGGCATTTTAAAATGAAAATGATGCTCTGTGTTCCACTGCGTTTCAGAAACGATCTTCGTTTACACTACATGAACGAAAATTCATGTCACGTGACCGTTCATGTGAGTACAAGTGGAAACAGTTGCTTATTGCGCACATAGGCAGCTGCAGTATTATAAAATACAGAATGGCTGTTAAATAGGACAACAAAGTCAGCAAAGCTTTCAGTTCTGTTTCCATGTTATTATTTACACGATTGTCTGGGCTGGTCTGTTAAAGAGCCATTGAGAGAGACAGTTCTGGGCTGCGATCTCCAAAAACATTGTAAGTTTAAGTTGATCATATAGCCACCAGCGATCTACGACCATCTACGATCAATTTAGGCTTAAGATGCTTTTGGGAAATGCAGCCCTGGTCTGTTATTGTCATCCTCTGGTAGCGTAATGTGGGCAGCCACAACTTCGTTTTCAAAAGTCTCCGTTTTGGTTGCAACCCTGGAGTTTTCAAACTCATTTTCGAAAGACTGCGTTTTGGAGGGTCAAAAACACCAGAGTTGTGTAAACGACAGGCATGACCTTAGCAAAACATATGCGTTTTAAAGCAAAAACGCATTAGTGTAAACAGGACCTAAATCATATGTGGTCTAGAACAGTGAAATGGAATGATGGAATGATGAAACATGTTCTTTAACTGCCAATATATTGTTCTGGGTGTCATGAGGTACAAGAACCAAAGAATCAGTTTTTTGAACAGGATCTTTGAAACAAACTATTCCGAAGATCCAATTGACCATCTTCATTTTGCCTGTTTCATATCTCACAAATGACCCATTTCCACTTTAAAAATATAGGATGTCATGAGAAATAGGCCTGTATGATGAAATGAGGAGGGTGCATCTCATAGAAACACTTTACTTAGTAAAAGCCTCTCACCTGCAACTCCAGCACTTTAATACGATGCCTGTGATTCCTCAGTTCCTCTTGAAGTTCTGAGATGGTCTCTTTCAGGTCCTGTATTTGCAGCTTGCGTTCTTCATTCTCACGCAGCCAGTAGGAGACCTCATCTGTACAACGGAACATGTCGGGACACCGCTGTTCCTCCAGCTGGGGTAATGTGGCTATTAAACGACACTGTCCATTTGGCATCACTTCATTGCTGTATTCACCACACTGCATTAGGCCACTGCTAACTCGATGTGTGTTACCATGAGATGTGTCTGTTTTAGACTCTTCAACAGTGTCTTTGGATTTGACAACAAGAAATTGGGCCCATGCTGACCAGAGTAATAAAGCATACAGCAGAGACAACTTCATCCTGCAAAAGACTGAAGTTCTCCAGAAAAGTAAGGATCATCAGACCCTGAATCCTGTTTGGGTTCTCAGATGGGTAAAGCTTATTTCGTCGTGGTTCAATGCTGCCACTAGACCTCTCCAGAGCAGATTGGAAGTAATCGAGATCCTAAACAGATTGCCACCCAGCATTCTGCGTAAGGAAATAACAGAATGATGACACTCATTGGCACAAAAATAAATAAAAATGTAGCTGCGAGCACAATGAATACAGCGTGTACAGCAAGCACATCAAAGCTCATCACACTGAGCAAAGACCCTAATCTCAAAAGCGTTAAACACTTTTAAGATTTTAGTATAAAATTGTACTGCATTAATAAGTTCAGATCAGATCATTCTCAGGAAAAGAAGCAATGTCTGGAAAAGATGCAACATCTTGCAACATTTCTGGCCATAGTACCTCTTGCAGACTGGGCATGTGCCAAAAAGAAGTCGAACCTGGGACCTGAAAGCTTCAGGTCAGGTGTGATAACACCTGGTTGTTATAACTTATCCCGAGGTTTACCAATTAACGTGATTGGCTGGATCTGGGCCGTGTCCGGTTCGGACGGGGAACCTGTGCCTGTGTGCGGCAGCAATGTGGCCTGTGGTGTCGGCAGGAGATCAAAAAGATCTTAAACTAGATGGAACTAGATTAAATATTTTGACTGTTGCGATTCCAAATCGGTTTAATGACCTGTAACTCTGCCTGAGTATCGGACAAGTGTTCACTGTTGGCCAGAGGAGAACTGGCCCCCCGACTAAGCCTGGTTTCTCCCTAGGTTTTTTTCTCCATTTGTTGGAGTTTTGGTTCCTTGCCGCTGTTGCCTTTGGCTTGCTTAAGTTGGGGACACTTGCTTGATATTCAGCAGTGTTTTTGATATGCCTGCATTGGCACTGTTGTATGCGAACTGAGCCGAGCCGGACGATTACGTCACTGTTTTCTCCAGTGCTGATATACATCATTTAACTAGACTAATAACTATTGACCTTTGCAACGGAATGAATCAATAATATATAGAATAAGCTGCACAATGACACCATTTTCTTATTAATGTAAAGCTGCTTTGCCACAATTTGCATTGTAAAAAGCGCTATATAAATAAAGATGATGCTGCTTTACCAGGCTGCCAAGGTGAGCTTTCAATGTGAGAACGAGCACACAAAACCACTGATTAGCATGCTAAATTAACTTAATATTAATGTAGTTTATGATTAACCTGATAGCAGTGCCACATTATAAAGAATGGTTATACAGGTTGGCATGCTAAATTAACTAGCATAAGACAATAAACACAGGCAAGGTTAACTTCGGAGAAGTATTACTTTGGAACCGTAGCGAATATCAAAAATCCATTCAGTAATTTTCGGTCCAAAGATTATGTGATCAGATTTTGGACAAAATTGGACAATAGTTGTATGAGGAAAAAAAACTGTTTTTCATTTACTTCAAACATGGTGGACAAAAGAGGGAAAATGACAAATGACATATCATCAGAATCAACATCAGCCGGGAACGTCATGACGTAAAGAAAACATTTTGCACTGTTTTCAAAAAGTTATTATAGCATTTTATCTCTAATAACAAACCTTATATCTCTGGAACACTAGGTGGCGCTGTGTTCAGACGTCTCAGGTACATTCAGGACATGCTAATGACAATACCTAACAAATTTTGTGCCGATATGTGAAATCGTTTAAAAGAATTTGCAATTTGTCAAATGACAAACTTGTCAAAATGGCGGCTTAATGATTCATCCGATCCTAGCAAAATCCAATATCCCAGATTCAGCATGACACAGTGAATCCATAGACACTCAACATTCTCAACGTTTCATAATCAGGTCCTAATGAACACATTAATTATTATTTGAATTAAATGTAAATATTTTGATTTAAAAAAAAGATTTTTTTTTTTTATTATTTTACATTTTTATGACATTAAACTCATGAACCTCGGTCTGGGGAATGTAATATTTAATGGACGTCATGTTGTTGATAACAAAGAATGGAATATATTTTATTTCTCTTTGTATTTTTATTTCAATGTAGTACATGATTATATATTCAAATCAGTGTGATAAAAAAGTAATCTAAAAAGTAACCGGAAAGTAGTCAGAATTCATTACCTAAAATGAGTGACCACAATTTTTGTCATTTAATTTAGAATTCGTAACAATTTGCACAATTTGCAAGTAATCTACCCATCACTGTGTACAAAAATGAGCTATCTGTAATATCTTGACTTTAAAGTAATGTGTGTGGTAGTAATATCCATTCTAAAAAGCACTTAGTAATGAAAGGTCAGAGGTTCTGCATTCATATCTGATAATGAAACCAGGCCTAGTGTGTACAGCATGTACATTTTAACTGGTTATGTTCTGTTGTTTCAAAATTCTAATTTGATTTGTGTGATGCAGATTTTGAAAGAAAACTACCTAAAGCCTATTGCATATTTGTTGACTCATATTGAATCTTTATTCATCAAGCATTTTGCTCTCAAAGTGCATGTAAAGGTCATTAGTGGTAGTACATTCCTTCAACATTACTGCATGATCATGTCACTGAAAACATCCAATTTTACAGATGCACACACCATTCATCAGCAGAACGCATCCTGAAATTCCAAAAGCTAAATACAAGCCTTTGAAATCCCAGAAAATGAAAAATAATCAAAAGCAACAAAAGAGATAAGCAAAGTTACCTTTCACCAGAGAGGCAAATCTCCTTGTCATTAGGAATGTGGCAAGAAAGTATATCTCCCTTTCTCTCGCTCACTCATTGTTGGTAGGAAAGGCTGTGCTATGAACAGTGTTACTATGGACTGACAGACATCTTATCCTCTAAATCTTCTCTAATAGGATTACATTCACTGTGCAGTGTGGGTGAATATACAGCCTATAAAATATATGCTTGGCATTTTTTCTTATTGTTGGGTTGACCGCAGATGTTGATTTTTTTTTTTTCTTAAATTAAATATCTATCTAAATATCTATTCTAAAAATAGCTAAATATGAGATTTTATCAACGTAATCATGTTTTTGCAATTATTGTTTATGTCTATTATGATTTGTTTTATTTTATTTCTTTTATTATTTTTAGAATTTGGAACCTCTTTTTTTCCTAATTAGGAAAAAATGTATATACTCATCTATGGTATTCTGTGTGTCTGAGGACCGCGTGTGACAAAGCAACCAATAGCATAAACATAAAAGCCAACAAGGTCACAACTCTAATATAATGACGGGGCTTTAATGGAAAAGGCCTTCCAGAATGGCTTTGCTCCAGGCAGTGATTTCCAATGTAAAAACAATATTGACAATGAACAGAATCACTCAGCTGATGGAGTGACACTGGTGCAACTGAAATTTAGGACACAGTCTCTGACATTTGTCAATGTTTTCCTCCCAAGATCTCAAGTGTAAAATGTCCTTTGTATAACAAATGGTTTCTGTCTTAAAGCGGATTAGATGCAGGAAAAACAGTTCATCTCGCTGTTTAAGACATACAATATAAGTAAAAACAGTGCAATAAAAACGGCCAGCTATAAGATTTAAATACAGATGATACAACAACTGAACTAAATAAATATTATTAAAGCAGAATTATTAAATTAATTGTGATTGTGAAATACTTTAAGAAAAAGTTTTACTGTAAAATATGCATGTTGTATAGTCAAATGCACTCAAATAATACCATTTATTTTATTGCATTTATAGTGTTAATAAATAAATATAAAAACAACAAATGCAAGGTTTAAATGTAATATATAATATAAATATATTTTAAAAAAAACAATACAGTAAAATTATAAACAGTATTTTGTTTTAAAACAGATTTTACTGTGAAATAATATTTTGGATGTTTTTATATTGACATTATAAAATATTATTTTTACTATTTTTAATATTTTCTGCTTTTTATTTCTCCCTAAAAGCCCTTATTCACTATAATTGTTGGCAAAATAAATACAGCAATAATACCACGATCAACATTTTCCCTTACTGGCATTCAAGCCTATCAAAACATGTTAATGGGGAAATTTCGAACCTTTGTTCTGCTAAAGTGTAAACACCCAGATGGCTTCCTTTTTCAAATCCCTCACCTTCCAATTAATTTCAACATAAGATTAGCACCTGTGTGTCCTTACACATGCCCTATAATTGATTTGAAGTGGATTTAAACCTTTAATCACCAAAGTCATGTAAACTGACACGTATGCTCTCAAACTTAATGAGAAAGACCATGATGATTTGCTAATGAAGATATCGTCCTAATCCTGCACTCATTCACAACTGACTTTTCACTGTTGACTGACAATCTTTGATGGATTACTCATCTGTACCGTGTATGATGCAACGGGGTTTCCAACCTGCACCACCCATTAAAAGTGACAGAGTTTGGTGGCCTTGAGGAATTGACGCACAGGTAGCTTATAAAAGACCGATAGATGAGGGTCTCAGACATCAGAGACAAGCAAACGCGCACATAACCAGACAGATCAGAGAATCTCAGAGAGAAGAACTTTGGTCGGCTGACTTTTTTTCTGTACAACAGGTGGGTAAAGAAATTCATGAAGTTCAGTTTTGTTTTTTGCACTTCTTGATAATTTCACATGCATCCCGCTCTTTTAATTCTGGTGCGCAATTAAACGACCCTTTGAATAACTTGTACTTCATTGTGAATATTAATATTCTGCTGTGTTAGATATGGTGAGGGGAGTGAGGATGTTGTGTCCTGCTTGGTTCTTGGCTCTGGCTGTACTGTGTGCAGGCGGCTCTGCGGTCAGAGCTCAGTGCTGGGAAAACACTCGATGCCGAGACCTCACCACCGAGGAGAGCATCTTGGTGAGTTACAGTATTCCTTTTCAGTTCACAAAGTCAAATTGTGCTGTAGATCCTTTAGGGATTATTAGTGGTGTTTGCTAAGGCAAATATCACCATTCTAACACTTTGAATTAAGGATCTGAACAAACCATAACTCATTTTTTTTTCATCATGCAGCTTGATGAAAAGAGCTGTGCTTTATTGATTGATCAGACTAATGATTTTTACCTAGCAAAAGATTTAGAACAGGAAACACCCATAGCTAAACATACTAAATATAGTAATACATCTCGTTCACTTGAAAGGTTACTGGTACATAGGCTATTATTATGTAGATAAAAGACAAAAAAAGTATTGCACTTTATTTTACAGTATGTGTACTGTAAATATTGATGGGTAACTACATGGGTTAAGGTCAGGTTTAGGTGTAGGTTCAGAGTTAGTACCTAGTTATTACGCAGTTATTATTGTAATTTATGTTTTAAGTACATGGTATGAACAGGACTGTAAAATAAAGAGCTACCACGTTTTTGATCAAATGACCTTTGTCAATAAATTCCTTATCTTTTTTATATACTTCTGTCTCAAATGCTCAAGTTTCTGTCTCTTTAAAGCCCACCTTACCGAAAAGCTCAGTCTGTTCTGATTGGTCAACCAGAAGCTGTAAATAGTATGTACATTCACGCCATATTGTAATTACTGTGGTTACAAGAATCCAACTTGTAAGAAGCGTTTATGTCCTAGTAGAACTCGTAATTACAGCTTGTAAACTGGGAATTTTCTGAGAGCTTCAACTTGTCATGTCGAAATTATGGTAATTACGAAATGGCATGGATGCAGCAGTATATCTGTGTTGGCATTGGTCAAATAAAAACTAGGTGCCATTTAAGTAGCTTCTCTGAGTAGCTTAAGTAGCTTCACTTCAAAAAAAGTAGTAGTCTTTTTTTGTATTTTACATTTGCTGACAAAGGCATGACCGAAATGTTATAATAGATTAAAAGATAGATAATAGATTGCTGTAATAGATAGTTGTGTGCTGATTTTTAAAAAAATTTTTTATCTATCATAAAATAGTATAATACAAGCGATCGAGTCTCTTCAGAAAATTTGGACTAAACTTCTCCATTCATATGGATTAGTTTTACAATCTCTTTATGAACTTTTTGAAGTGTCAGTGTGTGTGGAGGGACAGAAATCGTTCAAATTTCATCATAAAGATATTCAATTGTGTTCTGAAGATGAGCAAAAGACTTACGGTTTGGAACGCATGGCTTTCTTCACTGCGCTTAACCCCGGGTTATTGTCGTTCTAAACACCACTTTTAACCCTGGGTAAAGGAGCGTGTCACAATTGGAATTTAGATGCGGGGTTAGCACTGCTTCTTACCCAGGGTTATAAAACCCTGCTCTTTTGTGGTGTTAACTCTGCATTGCGGTGCCAAACTTGTACAGTATGAAATGACGCGGTGTTAGAACAACTAGTTGCTTAGCAACAGACAACCAATGGCGTGCCTTATATTCAGCCGCTTTGGGCAGTCACAGAAGCACAGCGCAATCTATAAACCAAAGGCCCTTTAAGACAAGTCATTTCACTAGGCGGCCATCTTTGAAACGCCTCTCAGGCATGCAAGTGCAGCTCCTATATCTTTGAATGCAGAAAAACCAAATTCTCCAAGCTTTCAGTTAAATTTCATATTTGAAATCACCAATGAAATCTGACAACAACTGTCTCATAAATTTTGTTTCTAAACGCTCAAATCATGACAAAAAATGTATTTTTCAGCCTAGTCCTAAATGTGCGTCTGACTGTAAAGGAACCAGAGCTTCTAACGGCTGCTTGGCTCTTATTAAGAAGGCGGGACTTATTCCACCATATTACTCGTTGCACTTTCACCCATTAAAAACAATACGAGTGACGCTTCTTGGGTTATTCTATAGTCTTTGGTATAAACATTAGTTTCTGCGTATGATAGGAAAAGTGTCAAACGGCGATGGAAAACGTGACAATTGGAGTGAAGAGACAGTCATTCTTGCCTTTATAGTTCGAAAAAAACAGCAACATGATTTTACAGTCAGCAATGTGTAGCTCAATATGAGGGCGAGCAATGCTAGAGCCTTTATATAAACAGGTCACATGATGCGTTTGTCCAATCAGTGACACTGACACCGCAAATGTGCGGATAAGGACTTTAACCCGGGATTTAGGAATGTGCAGTGTGAAAGGGTAGTTTATAAATACCCAAGATTAACTGTCAACCCCAGGTATAGTATGAGCAGTTTGAAACGTGAATAAAGATAACCCAGGATTCCGTTTACCTGGGATTTAGAATGACCCAAGGTTAGTCATTTCAAGCCCTCATGAGGGTGAGTGATTAAAGTTAAATTTTTGGGTGAACTGTCCCTTTAGAAGTAACACCACACCACTTGTATTTTCTTTGGAAAATGCAAAAATGTACAGTTTCTTCTTTTGCTCTTCCTAAGGAATGCTTACAGCTATGCAGGTCTGATCTGACAGATGAAACCCCCGCCTATCCTGGAGAAAGCCATTTGCAGCCTCCCTCAGAGCAGGAGCAAAACGAGGTCCTCGCACTCCTTTCCCCAGTCGCCCTTGCAGCTGCTGAGCAAATGAACCCAGAGTCCAGCCCGCAGCACGAGCACAAGCGCTCTTACTCCATGGAGCATTTCCGTTGGGGAAAGCCGGTGGGCCGCAAGCGCCGGCCCATTAAGGTGTACACGAACGGCGTGGAGGAGGAATCCGCGGAGACCCTCCCAGCTGAAATGAGACGCGAGCTGCCAACCAACGAGGACGACTATCCCCAGGAGGAAAACGCTTTAAATCAACAGGAGAAGAAGGACGGCTCCTACAAAATGAACCATTTCCGCTGGAGCGCCCCGCCTGCTAGCAAGCGCTACGGAGGCTTCATGAAGTCCTGGGACGAGCGCAGTCAGAAACCCCTTCTCACACTCTTCAAAAACGTCATAAACAAAGAGCACCAGCGGAAGGACCAGTGAGGAGGTTTTAATGGGATGGGCGGAGAGGAGCTGATGAGAGTGTTTTATCATTCATAGTCAAACAAAAGAGGGTGGGTGAAGTTACCAATAGCACACGATTCTTGATGCTTTAGAGTTTATTCACATTGTATTCAACAATAAATATTGAATTCTGTACATAGAAATGCTGTGGTGATTAAATACTGGTTAAGAAACAATTTTAGAATATTTATTGAAATGTAATATACTGTAAATTTCGAAAAAGTGACAAAAATGAAGCAGAAAAGAACTAAACGGTTCATTTCTGAGAAACAAGCACGCATCAGAATCCTTCAGTATGTGCAGTTGCCAATAAAGCTACAAACACAGGTCAGACTTTGAATTCATAAAATTAGTCTTTAATTGATATTCTTATTATTCACACCACATATGTACATCACTAAATTTCATGTAGGCAAACATTCACAGAACACAGTTCTGAAGTCATATCCGTTTGCAGTGATAGATAGCATCTAAACACAGGCTGACTAATTACGATCCACAGTGTTGTAATGATCTCACTGATTAAAAATTTAAATGAAAAAAAGGGTAAAAGCACAGAGACAAAACACCCAGTGCATGCAGCAGCTGACAAGGAAAGACTAAACTTTGAAATTTGATTTCATACATGCAAAATCACCTCACATGTAAGCAGTCTAGAATATCCATCAGTCGAACATCATAGCCATATTCACAGAAGATAAACCCATTTTGTTATGCTTGTAAATAAATTCAAGGCATTACCAAAAAAATATATACATATTAATTAATAAAATAATATACATCAAAAAAAAAAAAAAAAACAGAAAAACATGTTTTACAACAAATGTGGAACCGGAACAATATGACATGACAACACAAAATATGTGATCCATAAAATTTTAGACAAGAACACGTCAAGATGAAATTTCGCACAACGTGGAGCATATTCAGCATACGTCACATTTACACAGTGAGCTTTAAAGTGCTGCGATTAAATCTGGGAGAACACAATCTTTAACCCCTCCGGTTCTACTAAAGACCGCAGCCTCTAGCGTCAGTCGCTAGTGCACCTCTTGAGGCCAGAGGAGAGAGGTTTACCCTCACAGCTCTTACTAGCCCCTAAACCTCAGTCCCATCCAGGTCACAGCACCAGTGGAACTGGTCCTACTCGCACCGCTCTGAGCGGAATTCAAACCAGTGTCACCTGCATGGGAAGTGGGTACGCTAACAAGGATGCTAAGACAGAAGCCTCTAGCGTCATTCGCTAGAGCACCTCGAGGCCAGAAGAGTGATGCTTTATTAGCTAGCTAGTAAACACATAACACGTAAACCTGAAACTATTTATACATTTTTGCAAAAAGAAAAGCGACAAATTAAACGCATATCATGGCAGAAAGGGAGATAATTGATCCCTTTAGACCCATTTGGGAATTTCACATTAAATGCGTGGTCACATTAGCGAAACTAAATTGCGGGCAAAGTAGGTCCATTGTCAGTACTGTATTTAGAGATGTGTTGCTTACTCAGAGGTCACTTCCAAGCCAAGCAGCTTTTTATTGGTATACCCAATGCAATGACCTGTGATAACATTTATCACTGCATGGTGAAATCAAGTGCAGATTTTGCAAATTTTCACGTTAGCCACATGAATTCGCCGCACTGACCAATAGAAAGATGCTTGGTTTGAAAGTAACTTCTGCGTGAGCAGTGCTTTGTAGATTTCTACAGACAGATCTTTTTTTGCCTGTGAAATGTTTATGAAATTTCGATTTTGTTCACAAGATTTTGCCAAAGTTTTGCTAATGTGACCATGTGCCCTAAGAGTGTCATCAGTTCACTCTGGTGAAAAAGAAACTACGCAAAAAGAACATGTCACCTATTGTCTGTACTAGTGAGGTACAGATGTAGGAAATTCCAGCCATTATAATAATAAATGATGATACGGGACCGACTTTACTATGTAAACATTCGCTTTCGTACACATTAAAGGTGTACTCAATCAAAAAAATGAAAATTCTCTCATCATTTACTCACCCTCATGCCATCCCAGATGTTTATTACTTTCTTTCTTTTGTGGAACATAAACGGTTTTTAGAAAAATAATCTTAACTCTGTGAGTCCGTATAATGCAAGTGGATGGGTCGTTCAAAAATGTTCAAAAACCGTGCAAAACGAACACAATGGCAATCATACGAACCCAGTGGATGAAACGTGTCTTCTGAAGCAAATAGCAAGAACGTTTGGGCCAAATGTGGCAGATAGCTGGTACGTCTGGCCTAGATATGGTATGGCTAAGCTCAAGTGGGCCAACTTTTCACCATATATAGGCTATGTTTTGCCATGGCTTATGAATCAGAGTTTTGGATCAAATGAAAATTTGGATTCTTGTGAATCTCAGTTTGTGTTCAACAGAATAAAGAAATTCATATGGTGGAGTATGATGAGTGAATGTTCATTTTATCCCTTTTACTATGGTTCTGATTGGGAAAACTACTGTCGGTTGAACTGGAAACTTGCTATTTGCTGCATTTTTTTCTTCAGCTTCTACACACGAGTTTTAATTTTTAAAATCGTTAATTATTGCTTTAAATACAACGGTTATTGCAGCATGTAGAGACGTTTAAACATGCAAACAAAGCTTGTATTTAGCTAAACTGTCTGTACCCACACATTGAAAAAGTTTTTGGAAATATTAGGACATTCTTAAACAAATGTTCTTAACTTAAGATACAAAATTTAAGGCAGCTTTACTTTTTAGTTGTACAAGAAAACCAATCACTTGCTCTGAACAACAGACTGAACAACAGACTCACTACGCAGACGAGATAAGATCATTTGTCAATAGATTCTGTCCTTTTTCATCTAGACTAAGTGATTAAGTGCATATTTAACCAACATATGGTATATTCTCTTGGTTTGTTAGTCTTTGTTGGCATAAATAGACGTCAGGATAAAGTACAGCCATAATCATTATCTTAAGTCCGGTATTACACTAGACCAGGGTTTCTCAACTGGTGGGTCACAAGACCGTTTTGAGTGTGCAAAGAAACAACAACAAATGTAATTCGATGTTTTTCTGAAGCGAGACTTTTATTTTGAAAGAGGTGCGTGAAAGCCGTTGACACTTCTGTCAGAAGCAGTTTAAAGTAAATACTGCCTGAAACGCATTGTCCTGATTCAATGTCTGCGGTCAGTTGAGATGTTGTCAGGTTATTTTTCAGTGTCATTATTCTAACCGTTATTTTCGTATCAGAAATACGAACTTTCCTGTCCTGTCAACCGTTATACTGTGCTTGCCTTGTTGCGCACACTCTTCAATGGTGGCGGCGCGCGCTGAGCATGCAACGTCATAGTTATGTTGTAAATTAGCAAGTCATGAAATTACAAACACGTACCAATAAATTACGTAACGGGTACTTCGTGTATTATCTGAGAATGATTTCCATGCAGCTATGATGTTCATTCTATTCATCAGGATTAATGTCCATATGTTAGTATTGTGTATTTACTATAGTAACGTTAACTGTTGTTTCCTTAACCCAAAAATGCCACTTTATTTCAACTTTGTGTTGTTTTGTATATTTTATCTGTGGTGGCTCTTTCTAGCTTAGTTAACGGTATTAACAAAAACTAGTTTAGGATTGTTATTGAATAAGCGATATTCTTACAATTCATGTGTGCGTGAAAGTAAAGTGGGACTTCAAACCAGTTGAGAAGCACTGCACTAGAGGACATGGTTTAGAAGACATTGAGAAGGAGTGATAATGGTGGGAAGAAAACAGCTGTATGCTGCGACTGGGACTCCAAGGTCTCTCAGTATACACAGAGGTCTGGAAACTCCATTTCATACACTGGAATGGAGCGGGTCCGGCCGTGACCATTCCCGACAGAGCCAGACGGACTCGGCGGAGGCCTAGCCGACCGAGAGAGAGATAAAGATGAAACAAATGTCAATCACATAGCTAATACAGCCTGTAGTCAAATATATGAATATAACATACTATACACTCACCTAAAGGATTATTTGGAACACCATACTAATACTGCGTTTGACCCCCTTTCGCCTTCAGAACTGCCTTAATTCTACGTGGCA
Source organism: Opsariichthys bidens (assembly GCA_037194245.1). Taxonomy (NCBI): domain Eukaryota; kingdom Metazoa; phylum Chordata; class Actinopteri; order Cypriniformes; family Xenocyprididae; genus Opsariichthys; species Opsariichthys bidens. The sequence goes on along the minus strand of CM074286.1, from coordinate 7,151,746 downwards.
TTGATTCAACAAGGTGCTGAAAGCATTCTTTAGAAATGTTGGCCCATATTGATAGGATAGCATCTTGCAGTTGATGGAGATTTGTGGGATGCACATCCAGGGCGCGAAGCTCCCGTTCCACCACATCCCAAAGATGCTCTATTGGGTTGAGACCTGGTGACTGTGGGGGCCATTTTAGTACAGTGAACTCATTGTCATGCTCAAGAAACCAATTTGAAATGATTCGAGCATTGTGACATGGTGCGTTATCCTGCTGGAAGTAGCCATCAGAGGATGGGTACATGGTGGTCATGAAGGGATGGATATGGTCAGAAACAATGCTCAGGTAGGCCGTGGCATTTAAACGATGCCCAATTGGCATTAAGGGGCCTAAAGTGTGCCAAGAAAACTCCCCCACACCATTACACCGCCACCACCAGCCTGCACAGTGGTAACAAGGCATGATGGATCCATGTTCTCATTCTGTTTACACCAAATTCTGACTCTACCATCTGAATGTCTCAAAAGAAATCGAGACTCATCAGACCAGGCAACATTTTTCCAGTCTTCAACTATCCAATTTTGGTGAGCTTGTGCAAATTGTAGCCTCTTTTTCCTATTTTTAGTGGAGATGAGTGGTACCCGGTGGGGTCTTCTGTTGTTGTAGCCCATCCGCCTCAAGGTTGTGCGTGTTGTAGCTTCACAAATGCTTTGCTGCATACCTCGGTTGTAACGAGTGGTTATTTCAGTCAAAGTTGCTCTTCTATCAGCTTGAATCAGTCGGCCCATTCTCCTCTGACCATTAGCATCAACAAGGCATTTTCGCCCACAGGACCGCCGCATACGGGATGTTTTTCCCTTTTCACACCATTCTTTGTAAACCCTAGAAATGGTTGTGCATGAAAATCCCAGTAACTGAGCAGATTGTGAAATACTCAGACCGGCCCGTCTGGCACCAACATCCATGCCATGCTCAAAATTGCTTAAATCACCTTTCTTTCCCATTCTGACATTCAGTTTGGAGTTCAGGAGATTGTTTTGACCAGAACCACACCCCTAAATCCATTGAAGCAACTGCCATGTGATTGGTTGATTAGATAATTGCATTAATGAGAAATTTAACAGGTGTTCCTAATAATCCTTTAGGTGAGTGTATATTGTCCTTTCTGAACAGTTGAATGTTTCGGAAAGCCAATTTATAAAATATTACAGAAGGCAGTTTTATATCACGTACCTGATTGTGATTTCGAAGATTTGGTTGAGTTTACTCTGCAATAGGGAAGCCTACAAAAAAACACATTACAGGTGAGGAGTTCATCCACAGTATAAAAAGAAATGAACAAATGTAGGAGCTGAATAGAAGAGCTGTGTTTGTGCTTTTTGATGATAAAAATAGAGATAGAGAGTGCGTTTATGCAAGCGTGCTGCATTGGACTCACCCTGGCCCCACAGTGGGCTGCTATCTCCTCAAATGGAGCGTTCTGAAACCTCTCCACCACCTGCCGTCTGCGCTCCCTCTCCAGCTCCTCCACATTCACACTGTCTACTGAACACACACAAACGTACGGGTGATTCTGTGCTAACTGCCACAGACCAGCCTAGAAAATGTCATTTTAACCCTTTAAAAGTTTAGTTAAATTTAATGATATTACTAGTAACTAGGGCTGGGTAAAAAATCAAGAATCGGGTTTAATCGATTCTCATTTTTATGAACCGATATCGATTAAATCTCAAGAATCGATTAGTCTAGTCTGTTTTCAGTTGACGAATGAACAGAACATGGCTGCGCTCCTCCCATCCAATAAATGGCAATAAGCTTTTTTACTTTTGATACGAAATAAAGTCTCAGATTTCAAATTCCGTCCATTTTATTACGAAATATAAATAAATAAATAAATTAAAAGTAAAAAAACGTTTTGGTGCTGGTTAATGTGACGTGACAAATCGTTGTAGCGCCTCAGAGCTTTAATACCAGTTCCAGCGCAAAATAAACATGAATGAATACCCGAAGGTATGTTGAAAGATACAGTACAATTTACCAAAATCCGTATCCTGTCTCGTGGAATAGCTAAATCAATGTTTCAACCGCCGAAAGATAAATAAAATAAAATAATTAAATAAAATAGCTTGTGTCACATTTACCTCAGAAAAAAACATATTCAGTGACCATAACTCGTTAGTCAGCTATAAAAATTAACTGATTTTGCAACATAATATGCACCATATTACATATTATTTATAATTGTTAGTGTTTTTCAATATTTAATGAATTTTTGAATAAATCCGTCAAGTTTTTAATTACAGCTACCATTTAAATGAATGCATTTCAAAAAAGGAATTGGAGTAGAAATATAATTACATAGTTGTAAAGTTAGTATTTTAACTTTATTATTATAAAAACTTAATTGGGTGTAATTAAAGTGTTTGTATACAAATCAGCTAATTTTATCCTTCAATATATTAATGTAGTACCACTACCAACTGATTCCCATGTATAGTTTACACCTTTTGTTGAGAGATTTTTACTCCTTGAGAAAATTGGCCATATACTGTTCCTATACATATTCAAACTAATCGATATTGAATTGAAATCCAATCGAATTTTGAAATTTGTTTTCAATACCCAATCCTACGAGTAACAAAAATGTTTTTGCATCATGTCTTTTCCAGTCATTTGTGTGAACTGAACAAGGATTATTTAGTTTTAAATATTATATTATATATATGATTAACAGAGAGACTGTTCTGCAGCCTTTCTATAACAATACTAGCATATAAATGACACAATAATATTCAAAAGTTTGGGGAATTTTTTTAATCAAAAATACAGTTAAAACAGTAATATTGTGAAATATTTTTTACAATTTAAAATATATTTTTAAACTGTAATTTATTACTCTGATAGCACAGCTGATTTTAACCATCATTACTCCAGTCTTCGGTATCACATGATTCTTCAGAAATCATTATAATATGCAGATTTGGTGCTCAAGAAACATTTCTTATTACTATCAATTTTGAAAAGTTGTGACCCTTAATATTTTTGTTGAAACTGTGACCGTGATGAATATATAGCTCAAAATATTTTTAGTAACAATGTAAAAGTGTCACTTTTGATCAATTTAATGCATCCTTGCTTAATTAAAGTATTAATTACTTTAAAAAATGTTCTTACCCCCAACTTTTGCATGGTAGTGTACATACAGTGTTAATGCAAGTAAACACTCAAATCATGCAAGACTTACCAATGGCTTGTTTAAGAGTTTCAAATGTTATCTGCTCTGCTGTAGATCTCTGTAAGGATACAGACAATAGATGAAAAAATATAGCTGACAATAGATCCAATGCCAACAGGTGGACACACACACACACACACACACACACACAGCAGTATTACCTGTTCTTTCTCTGGACTGTTTCTAGAATCCATCTCTAACTGCAAAGAGACGGTGTCTCCAATGCTCTTTCTCTTGGACAGTCTGTCTTCATCTTAGATGCAAAAATACATTTTTAATGTACTGTAATATGGAGAATCCCAGAGAAAAAAAATCTCAGCTGTACTATGATATTAAACTGTGAAATGCCCCCTGTATGTGTCTAATCATGACAACGACATACTGTTTCAGTGTATTTCAATCTCAGGTTGAGGGTCAGACCTGTGATCTGTGGGATGTATGGTGTGGCCAGTCTCTCTGTGTTGTATCCACTGCCACCCAGCATCTCTGCTATCTTAGCCTGCACAAACAGCACCTCTCCCTCCACCTTCTCCAACTTCTCTGGGATCCTGACAGAGAAAGAGACTAAAGTTATTCTTCAGCTTAATGTGGATACACTCTTCTGAGGCATTAAAAACTAGACAATTGACCCCTCGCAAAGACCCGCCCCCTTTAGTTACAGTTGCTTTGTCTGACAAGCCGTGTGCTCTCACGCCACACATCATGTAATCACGTAGTGAAAAATACATCCTGGAGCAGAGAGGACACTGGCACACAATTTCAACGCAGGCTTTGCAAACAGACTTTTTCGATATGGACTGGACAGTAATGCAACAACATGTAAGTAACTGTGTTAATTCTTATGCCTAATGTGATATGTAATGATTCATGTACAGTCAGATGTTCTGTGTCAGTAAATCAAACCAGTGACTAAATGGTCAACTTCTCATTGTTTACAGTGATTAAATACAGAAAGAGATCAATGAACGCTCCCTTTACAATCGTATGAGCTGTCAATCAAGCAGTGCGAGTGACTGAGTTCTGGAAGAACTCCTTTTATAATAATTGAATCTCTTATTTAAATTGTATTTGCAATGTGCTGTTAGTTATGATGAAAGCATTCACCAGTGTGCAGAAATCGAGTTTCAATGATGAGATCAATGCTCATCACTGCAACCTATCATCCCACGATCTAAATATAATGCCGTAGATCTACAGTAAATGTAATACTATAATCAACACTTGTCATGATTAGTTAACCTTGAGAGCTGTAATAAGTAAAAACGTGCTAAAAGTTTTTGAGAGTTCTACTGTTCCACATGTAATACTTAGCTATTTCATATGCAAAGATGTTTGCCAATCACAGCACACCAGACACGCCCCTTAAAAGCGCGTTCAAATCAGAGTGCTAAAATCAGGGTAGGAAAAATTCCTTTTATTTCTAAATTATTATATGTATTTTTTAAATGTAAAAATATTTGATGTAAAATCACACTAACATTATGAGTGCACCCCAGCAATATAACAATATAAAAAAATAAACAATATTTATAAAGCAGTGTTTATAAGAAATGAGACAGAAGTAGATGTTTCTGTGGTCTGCTAATGTAAAGAAAACAAAGGCAAAAAAAAAAAAAAACGAGCGGACTCTTAAGAGATTTAAAGGCTGCAAGTATTGCTTACTTAGAGTTCTCAACAAGAACATCCTCTGGAAGTAGGAAAGGGACCAGTTTCTTTCTTGACTCGATCACCTGCAGAAAGAAACATTTACTGCCACTCTATCAAACATAGATAGATAGATAGATAGATAGATAGATAGATAGATAGATAGATAGATAGATAGATAGATAGATAGATAGATAGATAGATAGATAGATAGATAGATAGATAGATAGATAGATAGATAGATAGATAGATAGATCACCTCATGAACATGTTGACAGAAAGTGGGCACAGTGGTCAGCTGGCTGATAAGGTTCAGATAGGAAGCTGACAGGGCATGGATGGCACAACGGGTATATATAGGAAGAGCCTCTTCAGTCAAGGCCAGGTCCTGAGGAAGAGGATGCATGAGTGGAAAAGGTTGTTCGACACTTTTATGACACAGTTGAATACTATACAGTAAGTACTTGAGCATATTGTAAAGAGAAGTTGACTTGTGTTAGCTTTTAACATTTATATTTATTAACATATATTATTTTGCTGACTGTACATGTCCATTGGTGTGTCCACAGTACATATCACAGGGAGTGAGAGTAATACCTGTAAGGCCAAAGCCAGTCGGATCAGGTCCACCACCACCTCCTCGTTGGCCAGTTCCACACAGATCAACCCCAGGAGCATATGAAGAGACTCAAAGTGTCGCTGGACGCTGCTTTCCTCTTTGCAGGCCAGGTAAATGTGGCGGTAAAGCCTCTGGCTGTGTTTCTTCATGAACAGGTTATCCTGCCTTGAGCATTTGTCTACTTTCAGCTTTAGTACTGAGATATCTGATATAATTCTGTAGAAAACAACAAAAAATGTACAGTCAGGTAACTTTAATCCTCAGGGACCTATTGTATAAAGTGTTTTTGCATTTTGCAATTAAATGAATTTTTTTTTTCACTAAATATGGTTTAAAACTACATAGAAGAGCAGAACAAGAAGTAACAAAACTACCATGGTTTTATAATATATCAATAGAGTACATTACAAACTAAAATACTATTTAATTTAACTAATATGAAAATGTACAGATGAAAAAAATATTTTGTAAGGGTCAGATCAGGTATATATGGAACCTTGTTTCCACCACTGAATTAAAAAAAAAAAAAAGATAATTGTAACTTTTTAACTTCTTTTCTCTGAATTGTGAGATGTAAAGTCAGAATTACAGTGATAGAATTATATCACGGAATTCTGACTGTAGCTCATAATTCTGACTTTATAACTCGCAATTCTGACTTTTAACTAATTTCTGACTTCATACCAAGCAATTGTGAATTTGTATCTCACAATTCTTACTTTATAGGTCAAAATTGTGAGAAAAAAAAAAATCGCAATTAGCTCTTTTATTTAATATTCAATAGCGGAAACAAGCTTCCATAGGTATAAATAAAGTTATAAATTCTTAGGTACTTAATTGCATGGTTACACACACAAAAATATGTCAAATACACCAAAATCAAATAAAATGTTTTGAGTCATGACATATTTCAAAGTATGACAGTTTGGGGTTTTTTTAAGAGGTTCATTGTAGATTGCTAGTCTTGAGTTTGTCAGTGTGCCCCAACCTGACAGGGGAGAATTTGTGCCGGTTGTCATGACGATCAATGATGCTGACGAGGATGTCGAGAACGAGAAGACGGATCTCTGCATCCTCCATCAGAGTAAAGGACAAGAGAGGGTCCAGGAATGAAGTGGGAAGTGCTGTCAAAATGTTCGTAGACTGGAATCCTGCTGTTACCTGAAGGAGAAAGAGAGAGACTGATGTTTAAAAGGCACGAAAGACTTTTGGTCTGCATCAGCAACTGTGGATATTATGAAACAGCAGGGGGAGTAAATGGCCCTCCGCAACGCACAGCGTGTGATTATGACTGATACAAACCAGCTCACCTGCAGCAGAGACTTTAGCAGCATAATCTGGATCATCCTACTGCCCTCAACCCTGAAACCAGAAACAGACAGAACACATATTCTTGCTATGCTGGCGTTTATTGGTGTTATTCCTCAGCTAATTAGCATTTCATCTTGGGCCAGCAGAAATACATTGTAAACGTGTCTAATTTATAAAGTCTAGGTCTTAACCCTGCCTCACCCAGTGTTGGCCGACCCCAGAGCCGGATACATGCCAGGCACAGGAATTTTACCAATGATGAACAGCATGACTTCTGAGCGCTGGTAGGTGGGCAGCGTGTTTGCAAATGAGCCTGTAGGCACAAAAAGTTAAGTGAGAGATTGTGCACAGTCAGCTGGTCAAAAAAAACCCTTCAGGGTGGTACAAGACCCCACATGGGCATCATGATCGGTTTATTTTGCGAAAACACACTCATAATGCAGCTACTTAGCAAATAAATAAATAAACAGTAATGAAATATTTATCTATCTATCTATCTATCTATCTATCTATCTATCTATCTATCTATCTATCTATCTATCTATCTATCTATCTATCTATCTGTCTATCTATCTGTCTGTCTGTCTGTCTGTCTGTCTGTCGATCTATCTATCATCTGTCTGTCTGTCTGTCTGTCTGTCTATCTATCTATCATCTGTCTGTCTGTCTGTCTGTTTGTCTATCTATCTATCTATCTATCTATCTATCTATCTATCTATCTATCTATCTATCTATCTATCTATCTATCTATCTATCTATCTATCTATCTGTCTGTCTATCTATCTGTCTGTCTGTCTGTCTGTCTGTCGATCTATCTATCATCTATCTGTCTGTCTGTCTGTCTGTCTGTCTGTCTGTCGATCTATCTATCATCTGTCTGTCTGTCTGTCTGTTTGTCTATCTATCTATCTATCTATCTATCTATCTATCTATCTATCTATCTATCTATCTGTCTGTCTATCTATCTGTCTGTCTGTCTGTCTGTCTGTCGATCTATCTATCATCTGTCTGTCTGTCTGTCTGTCTGTCTATCTATCTATCTATCTATCTGTCTATCTATCTATAATCTATATATATATATATGTCTGTCTATCTATCTATCTATCTATCTATCTATCTATCTATCTATCTATCTATCTATCTATCTGTCTGTCTGTCTGTCTGTCTGTCTGTCTATCTATCTATAATCTATATATATATATATATATCTGTCTATCTATCTGTCTGTCTGTCTATCTACCTATCTGTAATCTATCTATCTATCTATCTGTCTGTCTGTCTATCTATCTAAAATCTATCTATATATATCTGTCTATCTATCTATCTGTCTGTCTATCTACCTATCTATCTATCTATCTATCTATCTATCTATCTATCTATCTATCTGTCTGTCTGTCTGTCTGTCTGTCTGTCTGTCTATCTATCTATCTGTCTGTCTATCTACCTATCTGTAATCTATCTATCTATCTATCTATCTATCTATCTATCTATCAATCTATCTGTCTGTCTGTCTGTCTGTCTGTCTGTCTATCTAAAATCTATCTATATATATCTGTCTATCTATCTATCTGTCTGTCTATCTATCTATCTATCTATCTATCTATCTATCTATCTATCTATCTGTCTGTCTGTCTGTCTGTCTGTCTGTCTGTCTGTCTATCTATCTATCTGTCTGTCTATCTACCTATCTGTAATCTATCTATCTATCTATCTATCTATCTATCTATCTATCTATGTCTGTCTATCTATCTATCTATCTATCTATCTATCTATCTATCTATCTATCTATCTATCTATCTATCTATCTATCTATCTATCTGTCTGTCTGTCTGTCTGTCTGTCGATCTATCTATCATCTGTCTGTCTGTCTGTCTGTCTGTCTATCTATCTATCTATCTATCTATCTATCTGTCTATCTATCTATAATCTATATATATATATATGTCTGTCTATCTATCTATCTATCTATCTATCTATCTATCTATCTATCTATCTATCTATCTATCTATCTATCTATCTATCTGTCTGTCTGTCTGTCTGTCTGTCTATCTATCTATAATCTATATATATATATATATATATATCTGTCTATCTATCTGTCTGTCTGTCTATCTACCTATCTGTAATCTATCTATCTATCTATCTGTCTGTCTGTCTATCTATCTAAAATCTATCTATATATATCTGTCTATCTATCTATCTGTCTGTCTATCTACCTATCTATCTATCTATCTATCTATCTATCTATCTATCTGTCTGTCTGTCTGTCTGTCTCTCTGTCTGTCTATCTATCTATCTGTCTGTCTATCTACCTATCTGTAATCTATCTATCTATCTATCTATCTATCTATCTATCTATCTATCTATCTATCTATCTATCTATCTATCTATCTATCTATCTGTCTGTCTGTCTGTCTGTCTGTCTGTCTGTCTGTCGATCTATCTATCATCTGTCTG